>SJYT01008459.1:67967-105278 GCA_006410635.1 Cephalophus harveyi | reverse complement strand
CAAAAACTATAGTGGCAATATAGTAAACAAATGAAGCCAATTGATAGCTATATCATAATTGCTAAATACAAAAAAAAATATATATATATATGTGGGCAGAAGCATTTCTTTAAGTCATCCATCTAATCACAAATTGGTACTTGTGTGAGCCTCTGCTGATTTTAACTGGTATAAGCGGTACTTGCAATCATTTACCTGGAATACCACAAAATTATTTCTGGTGAAACAAACAGAAATCTGACTATCAAAAATTAATGTTACTGAAGGAGAAAACTCATTCAAGGCTAGATTTTAGGATTACAGAAAACTGGTATACTTTGTTTTAGAAAGATCAACTAATCTTGGCCTAACTCAATAGTCTTACTATTAAAGGTTATCCACATACATTCTATATGAATATTTCCATATGGCTTTTCAAACATAGGTAGTCCTACTTTAGTTTCAAGAACACAGAAATGGTTTTGCTGTATTTTGGATCAGTGCAAGATCAATGAACATTCCTTTAGGGAAGCCTTTTGAACCGACAAAGGGTGAATGATTGACATCAGTAACAAATACTTTTTGTTGTCCTGGAATGACATGTCATTTATAGCAATACCTATGCTAATTAATGCCACACATATCTACCTGATCTGTCAGAGAAATATGCCAGACCCTTCATAGAATATAGTGTGAGTTCAACTAAAATTCCATTAAAGATATAGATATGCATTCCTTTGCTATAAATAATTGATCTCTCTGTATATATATATATACATACACACACACATATATATACATACACATAGAATATACTTTCTATGATAGAGAAAATTTCATTTTTATATACAGTTAACTATATCTTATCTATTCCATTGGTAAAACTTTTTACAAAAAGCAAACTCTACCTTGTTCAAACACACAATAATCTGAAACCTAAAAAGTACAGACCATAATGTCCTAAAACACTAGCTGGGGTCTCCAGAAACTACACTGTCATGACACTTTGCTCTTGTTCCCAGATTCTCTCAACTCCACCAGTAGATTATTAACAATTAGAACTATACATTAATCATTTTCATCTCCCCATTCCCTAGGACACAATTTGGTATAATGGGTACCATCTTTTTTTTTTTAATATAGAGTTAAGGTCAATAAAGACATCAAAATTATGTATCACAATTTTGTCAGTGAATTCAGTATTTACAAAGAAACAATTGCTTCTGACGGCAACTGAAACCCTTACTCATTAAATCAGATATGCTAGTAAAGAACTCATCTCACTGTCTGGAACAGAGCACTCAAAAAATGTGAACTATATAATCAGATTTAACATCCATTCCAGATTGCCTAGGATAGATGAGGTTTGTACTTAATTCAGTTATTAAAAGCTAGCCTTTTCTTTTCAAAAGTGTCCCAGTTTAGATGATAACTCTATATATTTTTCCAAAGTATAATTAATTATAATTCATCTATATGATTATTTCTTTTTATCAAGTTGCTGTTTTTCATTTTCTTGTTTTTTATTTTGCTGTTAATATGATAAAAGAATTTTACTAAGATTGGAATTAACAACATTCCATCCTTTTAATATCAGTACATTCACACAGATGGTCAAAGGTTTACTAAATCCTCACATCCTTGAAGCTAAACATTTCATCATCAATATAGGAATCACCTCCTAGCTGACCAAACAAGACGTGACTTCTTAATTCTTAGATTGCTTAACCTCTCTAATTCATTTAACTTATTTTTTCATTCTTTCCTTCTTAAAACTCTACTTTTGGCCTACATGTGCCAAATCACTTCAGTCGTTTCCAGTTCTTTGAGACCCTATGGACCATAGCCCACCAAGCTCCACCATCCATGGGATTCTCCAGGTATCAATACTGGAATGGATAGCCATGCCCTCCTGGAGAGGATCATCCCATGTCAGGGATTGAACCCACATCTCTTTTGTCTCCTGCACTGCCAATCAGGTTCTTTACCACAAGCGCCACCTGGGAAGCCCTTTTGGCCTACATGACACCCTTCTTTCCTGATTCCCCTCTTAGCTGGTTCCTGTTCTTCTTCCATCTATTTCCTTAATGTTAGTTTCCCAAGATTTTCTAGTCCTCTTCTTTTCCTAATCTGCACTCCAGTTCTTGTAATAACCATAACTTGCTGCAAGTGATGCTATATCCAGCCTACACCTTTCTCTTGACCTGAAGATTTAAAGTTCCTACTGAATACACAATCTTGCATCCCCTCCCCTCATCCTCCAGTCTTAATTGAGAGACCAAGGAAGTAACCAACAGTTAAGGAAGAAGTGAAGTTCTACAAGAATTCACCGGCAGCAGAAGACAAGGGGGCTGGGTAGAGGAATCCAAACCCACTAGAATGAGACACAGTCTGTTCCTGGTATCTCATTTGTAATCCAAGCATGTTTCACTTTTAAAAATTGTTGCATGTAGTGGGCAGGTTTCAAGGCAAATACTACTAGAAAGAATAATATGATAAACATGAAATACATCATGAGGATCACAAACAAAATACCCAAAGATAAAAGTGTAAAGTAGCCTGCTGTTGTTCAGTCACTATGTTGTGTCTGACTGTTTGAGACCCCATGGATTGCAGGACACCAGGCTTCCCTGTCCTTCATCACTATCTCCCAGAGTTTGGTCAAACTCATGTTCATCGAGTCAGTGAGGTTAGCTAACCATCTCATCATCTGTAAAGCAGTTAATTGAAAAACAAAAGAAAGTTGTAGGGTACTGTGGCAAAGTTTCTAAAGGGGTGGCTTTTAAACACCATCAGATTACTTGCATAATCCAGCATTTGCTCCACAGGAACGCAGTATTAGCCCTGCCAAATGTAAATTTTCAGGAGAAATCAGAAAAACTGTGCAAATGTGTGTGTGTGTGAGAGAGAGAAAGAAACAGAAACAAAGAGAGATCCAATTTAAGATTAGTAACAAACCTTGTATTTTAAAAAATAATAAAAATAATAACATATGTAAGCTCTTTAAGGACTTAAAACACTTCTTTCGGACCTCACACTAAAACTGAAGGGCTAGCCTGTGATCTAAAAGTCATGTATAACAAGGTTCCTAAAGGAAAATGTGGTCTGAATTCTAAACAACTAATACAAAATCTTTTGATATACAACCCATTTACATTTTGAGAAAAGCATGCTATTTAATTATACTGCCTAAAACATGTTGTGATTAAAATTTTCCATCTTCTCTTTGGCTCAGTTCTTTATCCTCTACTGCCTCTTAAACATCCTCACTTGAATACTCTGGTTCTGATACTTCTTCAAATTAATTATGGCTTACATGTCTTCAGAATTTTATTGGGGTGTTCAAAAAGTTCATTTAGTTCTTTCCTTAATCTGTTATGGATGGAAAAACCCAAATGAACTTTGAGGCAGACTCACTATCTCAAACCTTCTCTTTACTCAAGAACACATGAGTTTTCTTAAATATATACCTAAATATTTATTTATTTATTTACTGATTGGATCTTCTAACAGAGAAGACTTTGTGTGCCTCTGGTGTACCCTCCACAGTTTACAGGAGAGATTCATAGAAGAGAGTACATTATCCAAGATTTCAGAGGGTGTAAGTGACAGAGATGGAACTTGAGCTCGCTTTCCTTTTGAAAACACGAAAGGCCAAATTTACTTAAAATTTATATGACAAGTAAATATACACATATAATATTTAATTTGTCTAACTATATTTGAAAATAACTAACTCCCATTAAGGAAAATATAAAGAATCTGCCTGCAAAGCAGCAGGTGAAGGAGACGCAGGTTCTAACACGGGGTTGGGAAAATCCCCTGGGGAAGGCAATGGTTAAGTCACTCCAGTATTCTTCCTGGAGAATCCCATGGACAGAGGAGCCCAGTGGATTATAGTCTAAAGGGTCACAAAGAGTTGGATATGAATGAGCAACTGAACATGAGTACAAAAATCAAAATTAGAAAATAACAGTGTTTTTGTATGTTTTACCTCAGAGTATGCTATTCCATCAGAAAAATATCTACTTCTACTTCATTGACTATGCTAAAGCCTTTGACTCTGTGGATTACAACAAACTGAGGGAAGTACTTAAAGAGATGGGAATACATGACCACCTTACCTGCTCCCTGAGAAATCTGCATGCAAGTCAAGAACCAACAGTTAGAATTGGACATGGAACAACAGAGTGGTTCCAAATCAGGAAAGGAGTACGTTAAGGCTGTATATTGTCACTCTGCTTATTTAACTTACAGGCAGATTACATCAGGTGAAATGCCAAGCTAGATGAAGCACAATCAAGATAGCTGGGAGAAATATCAATAACCTCAGATATGCAGATGACACCACTCTTATGGCAGAAAGCAAAAAGGAACTATAGAGCCTCTTGATCAAAATAAAAGAGGAGAGTGAAAAAGCTAACTTAAAACTCAACACTCAAAAAACGAATATCATGGGATCAGGTCCCATCACTTCATGGCAAATAGTTGGGGAAACAATGGAAACAGTGAAAGACTATTTTCTTGGTCTCCGAAACCACTGCAGATGGTGACTGCAGCCATTAAATTAAAAGACGCTTGCTACTTGGAAGGAAAGCTATGACCAACCTAGACAGCATATTAAAAAGCAGAGACATTACTTTGCCAACAAAGGTCCATCTAGCCAAAGCTATGGTTTTTCCAGTAGTCATGTATGGATGTGAGAGCTGGACCATAAAGAAAGCTGAGTGCCGAAGAATTGATGCTTTTGAACTGTGGTGTTGGAGAAGATGCTTGAGAGTCCCTTGGACTGCAAGGAGATCCAACCTGTCAACCCTAAAGGAAATCAGTCTTGAATGAATATTCATTGGAAGGACTGATGTTGAAGCTGAAACTCCAATACTTTGGCCACCTGATGTGAAGAACTGACTCACTGGAAATGACTCTGATGCTGGGAAAGATTGAGGGCAGGAGGAAAAGGGGATGACAGAGAATGGGTTGGATGGCATCACTGACTTGATGGACATGAGTTTGAGCAAGCTCCGGGAGATGGTGATGGACAGAGAAGCTTAGCACGCTGCAATCCATGGTGTTGCAAATAGTCGGACACGACTGAATGACTGAACAACAACAAAATGCTATCACAACGTTTTCAATTTAACATTAAATATATTTCACTTTTGTATTATAACTGCAGGGTTCAAATGAGCATATCAGACTTCCAAAACTAATAATCATACATCTTCAAAAGGGCACAAGCAATATCAGCATCAATAGATTTGCATTTAAAGGAGATTGACTTATTCTGTGCATGATTTCTGAGTAGTTTACTGTGTATTAGCTTATTTATGAAGTGGAAAAAAATCTCAGAACAAACAAGCAGAAGAGGGGAAAAAAGAAAACTACCTTATCTATATTGCCCTGACAATTGAGTTTGGACAACAGTATTTTCTAAATGTACTCTATTCAGGGCTGGATATGTAATTACCTTCAGTTCATGGTCTAGACATTAATGCTTTCATAGTATTTAAGACTCCCTGTAACATGCTTGCAGCTTTAAGTAAGCAAGGCTAAATCTTGACCAGATAAATTAGCAAAGAATGCAATAAAAGCTGCAATAAAAGAACTTTATCCTACAAACCTTCAAGTTGCTGCTAAATGAGATTTCTTTGAAATGCAGATCAGTTGAACTAGATTAGTGAATTTTAGCTCCTGTCAACATCATAACAAAATACAAATACAATTGTTCACTGGCCTTATCTCCATGCTTCCATCTGCTGCCTTGTTATTTACTTTCCTTGATTTACTATGCAGATCTAAATAAGGCACATCAAGGAGGGCTTACAACACAATGGCTTCTTAAGCTTTACATCAAGGTATTTGAAACTGAAGCCAGGAAAGGGCTGCCATCAAAGACGTATCTCTAATGAACTTCCATATCAGAGAAGGTTTGGTATTTAATACTGCTGTGAAAAGAAAGAGCTACAAATCAGAATGGGCTATGAAAGAAAATGCCTACAAATCTTGATGAGATTAGCACCTCTGAGAATTAATATCCTAATAAAAATGATGTCTGGTACCTTGAAGAGTTAACTTCCAACCTTTGCAAATATAATGCACTGTGTCAAGAGCAGGGAAATCACTTGACAAGGTTAAAAGGTCAGGGAAGAATTTTTAATTTTTCTCCCAAGCAAGAAAATTATATTTTTTACACCTGCTTATCATAAATCCATGTCAGAATATACAACCTTCAACATAATTAACACAATTAACAAATTTCTAACATTACTTTCTGTGGTACACACATTCTGCACTATTTTTCCAAAAGGAAAATTAGAAACAACTTCACAGTAAAATAATGTAAAATGACAGCATGTAACATTTGTTCATCAATTCTAGTATTTCCCTTTCTTCCCCCACAGCAATCTATGGCAACAGAGTAAAATCTTGTCATTTTGCAAATCCTGAGGTGCCAGTTTTATCACATCCACTAATCTTTTAAAGAGATACAGTAAATAAGAATCTCCTTCCCCACCCTCTCTTCCTCCCTAATTGTGTTCTCCCACTTCTATTTATGTCAAAGTTGAACAGGACCATAACTCTCAAACATTAGTCAAAGTTTCCAGCAAACCCTGTTTGTATTACTACTTGACAATTTATTTCCCATAAGCAGTAAAGACTATAAGCAAATGATAATTGCTTTTTTTTTTTTTCCCTAAAGAAAGCATTTCAATCATTTATGTTGTTCTATAGCAAGTGAAGATCCCACAAGCAAGTTCTGTTCTGTGGATCAATCAGCTCCAAACCAAAGTAGACATGTTGTCGACTCCAGTGCCTATAAATCCTGCTGCAGGCTCACCAGATGATGAAAACTGAGGTATGCAGTGGGGGGCCCCACATGGCATTCGGTAGCTTCTGGGCATGTCAAACTTCACAACTACCCTACAGTCAATGACAGCAAACACCTTCCCTGTTCTTGCCTCCAAACATAAACTTGCCTCTCTACCCTCCCTCTGAATTACGGGCAGTCTTCCAGAAACAAAGCCCCAAACAGAAGCAACCTCCCCTGACTACACAACAGAAATCACAGTTGTCTTTTTGCTGGATTTCATTTAATGTAGGCAATGTTCCAGACTTATTTACAGCTACAAGAGACTGTTACCTCTTTTTGTTTAATAAAATGACAAAACAACAGATTTGCATATGCAGAAGCAGGTGCTGTAACAGGTTTGACACTCTTGACCTAAAGCATGTACAAGAGGTTTATCTGTAACAGCAGTCTCAAAGGTATTGATGCTCTGATGGGCAGTCAAAACTCCACCATCTGTAGATGCATGTGCTCAAAATGACAATATGAATAAAAACTGATCGATAGACCTTCCCTCGTCTTTGTCCATGCACTGAAATCCCAAGATGTGTATATATTGGGCTATTTTATCCATCAGTCCTAGATAACTAAAATAGGAATGTCGACATGCAAAAGTAATGCGTTCAATTGATCATTTCAGAACAGTTCCTTTCACCATGATGACATACTGTGAGAAACTAAGTACTGAATTTTAATCATAGTATTATTTTACAAAGCAAAATTTTCACAGGATTAATAATTTTAGTTGCTGCAATAATGACCTAAATACTACTCTATTGGATTTCTGCTACCCTAATTATTTTTACATTCAAGGTGTAATTTTAGATCTTAAAAATAATGAAATTGTAGGCACAAGTATCTTAATCTCTCTTATTCTGCACTTCAATTTCAGGATATACATTTTTCTGAGATTCTGAGATTACAATTTTCTGTAAGAGGCTACTTTTTCCCTTGCACGTTAAGGTAAAGAACCCGAATCTGAACATGACCCTTTACTGAACAGAATGACTTGTTTTTGAGTTATATTTGCAGACGGTAGTACCATATGCCCCAAGCTCCAAGTTGGATGCTCTTTCTACGGTTTTGACAATTTATTTCCCATAAGCAGTAAAGACTATAAGCAAATGATAATTGCTTTTTTTTTTTTTCCCTAAAGAAAGCATTTCAATCATTTATGTTGTTCTATAGCAAGTGAAGATCCCACAAGCAAGTTCTGTTCTGTGGATCAATCAGCTCCAAACCAAAGTAGACATGTTGTCGACTCCAGTGCCTATAAATCCTGCTGCAGGCTCACCAGATGATGAAAACTGAGGTATGCAGTGGGGGGCCCCACATGGCATTCGGTAGCTTCTGGGCATGTCAAACTTCACAACTACCCTACAGTCAATGACAGCAAACACCTTCCCTGTTCTTGCCTCCAAACATAAACTTGCCTCTCTACCCTCCCTCTGAATTACGGGCAGTCTTCCAGAAACAAAGCCCCAAACAGAAGCAACCTCCCCTGACTACACAACAGAAATCACAGTTGTCTTTTTGCTGGATTTCATTTAATGTAGGCAATGTTCCAGACTTATTTACAGCTACAAGAGACTGTTACCTCTTTTTGTTTAATAAAATGACAAAACAACAGATTTGCATATGCAGAAGCAGGTGCTGTAACAGGTTTGACACTCTTGACCTAAAGCATGTACAAGAGGTTTATCTGTAACAGCAGTCTCAAAGGTATTGATGCTCTGATGGGCAGTCAAAACTCCACCATCTGTAGATGCATGTGCTCAAAATGACAATATGAATAAAAACTGATCGATAGACCTTCCCTCGTCTTTGTCCATGCACTGAAATCCCAAGATGTGTATATATTGGGCTATTTTATCCATCAGTCCTAGATAACTAAAATAGGAATGTCGACATGCAAAAGTAATGCGTTCAATTGATCATTTCAGAACAGTTCCTTTCACCATGATGACATACTGTGAGAAACTAAGTACTGAATTTTAATCATAGTATTATTTTACAAAGCAAAATTTTCACAGGATTAATAATTTTAGTTGCTGCAATAATGACCTAAATACTACTCTATTGGATTTCTGCTACCCTAATTATTTTTACATTCAAGGTGTAATTTTAGATCTTAAAAATAATGAAATTGTAGGCACAAGTATCTTAATCTCTCTTATTCTGCACTTCAATTTCAGGATATACATTTTTCTGAGATTCTGAGATTACAATTTTCTGTAAGAGGCTACTTTTTCCCTTGCACGTTAAGGTAAAGAACCCGAATCTGAACATGACCCTTTACTGAACAGAATGACTTGTTTTTGAGTTATATTTGCAGACGGTAGTACCATATGCCCCAAGCTCCAAGTTGGATGCTCTTTCTACGGTTTAATTTGCTTGTCAAAAGATGTTAAAATCACAAACCTACAATGTCTAGATAAACTTAATATCACATAGAAAAAAAAAAAAACAACAACAATTTTCCTTACTTTCTTTAGAAAAGACAAATTAATCTCAAGTGCAAAAGGTTTGTAAAGTTCAAACAACTTCTGAATTATAAATAAAATGACCTGGTGCGACATGACTGAAAAAAGAAAATCATACACACACACATATATGAGTTTAAATTACTTATTAAAAGCCAAAATCTTGTCTCTTTTTTGAAGGAGCTGAAGCAGCATGAAGTGCACAAGTTTCAAGCTGACTTAGAAATAAATTACTTTTAAAGCAGAAGTTTCAGAAAAAAAACTAATTTAAATCAAACCACAATTCATTATAAAATAAACCTTTCAAATTTGACTGAAATACATTCACTTATTTTAAATATTTTTGCAATTTCTATCTTATATCTTTGAAATTTTGTTTTAACATCTAGGAACCTTAAAACTTGGCTGCAATATTCTTTTGTTTGTTTGTGATTTTCTTTTTTTCTTTCTTATAATGGAGAGATGGCATCATGGGAAGGAAAAAAGACTACACCTACAGGCAACTTGTTTAAAATTTTTCTCTTGTTGCTTAAACACCTAAGAATTAAAATACCATTTAGAGAAAAACACAAGGACATCCAGGGGCTGTTTCTCATAACTGACATGACACATCATCATGACCCCTTCAAAAAACCCTTTCCAAATTTTTCAAAACTAAAATTATTTACTTAATAAGTCGTAACTACCTTTTGTGAGCCATAGTAATCCATCATGTGAATAAATATTTAGACAATATTTTAAATGTGTGCAATGTACTTGACAGAATTATAACTGTCCTATAAATAGAATCTGATCAAAAACATTCTGCTTGTACAATAAAAGCCCAGCTAGAAACACAGTAGTTGAGTCAAGGAGAGAAAACTGACATCTAGAAAAACTTCAACAGTGAAAAGTGACCATCAGTGACATAAACCACTACAGTTTTAAGAAGTTTTAAAAGTTCTTTTTGTTGAAGTAGATCTCATATAAAGAAGATACACCTATCTCAAGCAGATATTAACAAAACTTCCTAAAATGTACCACTTGTAAATAAAGATAATATATCTACTCAATAAGTAGCATTATACAACAGGGAAAAACAACAAAGTGGCACTATACATACTGACTTACTGACAGGGAGCAAATTCCAAGGTACACTATAAAGTGAAAAAAGCAGGATACATCAAAGTATATATGTTTATTTTACCACTTATGAAAAAGTGACATATAGAGATACATACAGCCTTATAATAGACATCAACTATTTCTAGAAGAATACTAAGAAACTGGTGTGACTGATTGCTGAAAAGTGGAAATGGATACTTAAGGCATTGCTTCTCAAACTTTTTCATGACTACATACACATTGAAAGCAATACCAATTACATGGCACATTGGGACAATCAGAGTGCCATCTGTCACAGGCCCCACCTTGCTTAGCTGGAGTCTAAGGATATCTCATCATATCCTTAAAGTAACTGAGATATAGTAGGCTATGAGTTACTATGTATTACCAGCTTTTAATAATTGAACAAACCAAACTAACCAAATGATATCATCTACTCAATCTTTTTGCAATTTATTCTTTTAAATTAACACCTGGTAGAGCTTTTAATTGCACATTAAATGTTACTCAAATAATCTCTTAATTTTTCTAATTTTAAAATGCTGCTGATTATAATATTTGCACAGTAACACCAGGAGTCTTCAAACCAGATTTCCTTGCATTATGTTACACTATAATATGTTTACTACATCTTGAGCATTTCAAAAATTTTAGGGGAAATTATTTTTTCAATCAAGACAATGGTACTAAAACTTAGTCGAATTGTATCCATTATTCTGCTATATTTTATTTTTATTTTTAACACATATAAAGCAGGTAACCAAAAGTCCCATTTGTTAGCTTATGAAGCTCCAGCTTTTATTTTTGACTGAAAAAGGTAGAAACAATTTATCATTTTATTACTTTAATCAATGCAATTTGTTAGATTAAAAATACTCAAACTATAGAGGAAATTAATAATAATAGAATAAATTCTTGGTGGGAGTTAAACAGCTACTGTTGTTGATGTTATTTTAACCTCAGTAAATAGTAGATGTGTGCTAGAGAGCCCTTTTTTGTAAAGAAAGTATGTTGCACATTTCAGAAGGACATTTTAGTTGGTTTTCACACAGAACTATACAATAGCTTTTTGTTTCATTAGTTTGTATTAAAAAGTTTATGCTAAGAACCACACATGTATACATCTGGCAATTTTTAACTTATGATAATATGTCAGATGATGGAGGTGTTTCAAGGAGAAAGAAGTCAAGATCACTTTTCAGAAAAGTCAGGTAAAAGATTAGGACTCGGGTGGTGGGGGGGAACAAGAGGAAACTATGATTAGGAAAAAAGTGGACTCAACACTTTCCCCAATGGGATAAAATATGGAGGGTCCAGTGGCATGGAAATATTTAAGGAGTTTTTATTACTGACTCCCATTCTGCCTGTAACACCTAATCATTCAGGCAAAAATATTTGCATGTGCACCATGTCTAGATGCTGTGTTCAGCACTAGGAATTCAGTGATGTTACCCCACAAACTGTATAAAAGGTTTGGATAGGAGATTGAACTAGGGAAGAGCTGCTGTCAAATATTAATTAGACAGGAATTTGCGACGGACCGTGCAGAAGCATGGCCGAGAGGAGCTACCTCACGCCCTAGGTCAGGGGCTGTGGCCCAGAGGAGTAACCCCATGTCCAAGGAGCGGTGGCTGCACAGGTGCAGGAGGGCGGAGAAGAACTACTCCACATTCAAGGTCAGGAGGGGCAGCTGTGAGGAGATACCCCTTGTCCAAGGTAAGGAGCAGCGGCTGACTTTGCTGGAGCAGCCATGAAGAGATAACCCTATGTCCAAGGTAAGAGAAACCCAAGTAATACTGTAGGTGTTCCGAGAGGGCATCAGAGGGCAGACACACTGAAATCATAATCACAGAAAACTAGTCAATCTGATCACACGGACCACAGCCTTGTCTAACTCAATGAAACTAAGCCATGCCATGTGGGGCCACCCAAGACGGGCGGGTCATGGTGGAGAGGGCTGACAGAATGTGGTCCACTGGAGAAGGGAATGGCAAACCACTTCAGTGTTTTTGCCTTGAGAACCCCATGAACAGTATGAAAAGGCAAAATGATAGGACACTGAAAGATGAACTTCCCAGGTCAGTAGGTGCCCAATATGCTATTGGAGGTGAGTGGAGGAAAAAACTCCAGAGAGAATGAAGGGATGGAGCGGAAGCAAAAACAGTACCCAGTTGTGGATGTGACTGGTGACAGAAGCAAGGTCTGATGCTGTAAAGAGCAGTATTGCATAGGAACCTGGAATGTTGGTCCAAGAATCAAGGCAAATTGCAAGTGGTCAAACAGCAGATGGCCGAGAGTGAACGTCGACATTCTAGGAATCAGCGAACCAAAATGGACTAGAATGGGTGACTTTAACTCAGATGACCATTATATCTACTACTGTGGGCAGGAATCCCTTAGAAGAAATGGAGCAGCCCTCATGGTCAACAAAAGAGTCCGAAATGCAGTACTTGGATGCAATCTCAAAAACAACAGAATGATCTCTGTTCGTTTCCAAGGCAAAACATTCACTATCACAGCAATCCAAGTCTATGCCCCAACCAGTAATGCTGAAGTTGAACAGTTCTATGAAGACCTACAAGACCTGCTAGAACTAACACCCAAAAAAGATGTCCTTTTCATTATAGGGGACTGGAATGCAAAAGTAGGAAGTCAAGAAACACCTGGGGTAACAGGCAAATTTGGCCTTGGAATATGGAATGAAGCAGGGCAAAGACTAATATAGTTTTGCCAAGAGAATGCACTGGTCATAGCAAACACCCTCTTCCAACAACACAAGAGAAGACTCTACACATGGACATCACCAGATGGTCAACACCGAAATCAGATTGATTATATTCTTTGCAGCCAAAGATGGAGAAGCTCTATACAGTCAGCAAAAACAAGACTGGGAGCTGACTGTGGCTCAGATCATGAACTCCTTATTGCCAAATTCAGACTTAAATTGAAGAGAGTAGGGAAAACCACTAGATCATTCAGGTATGATCTAAATCAAATCCCTTATGATTATACAGTGGAAGTGAGAATTATATTTAAGGGACTAGATCTGGTAGATAGAGTGCCTGATGAACTATGGATGGAGGTTCCTGATATTGTACAAGAGACAGGGATCAAGATCATCTCCATGGAAAAGAAATGTAAAAAAGCAAAATGGCTATCTGGGGAGCCCTTACAAATAGCTGTGAAAAGAAGAGAAAAAAAGAAAAAAAAGAAAGTGAAGTCACTCAGTCGTGTCTGAGTCTTTGTGACCCCATGGACCCCAGACTCCTCTGTCCATGGGATTTTCTAGGCAAGAGTACTGGAGTGGGTTGCCATTTTCTTCTCCAGGGAACTTCCCTACCCAGGGATCGAACCCAGGTCTCCCACATTGTAGACAGATGCTTTACCGTCTGAGCCACCAGGGAAAAGAAGAGAAGTGAACAGCAAAGGAGAAAAGGAAAGATATAAGCACCTGAATGCAAAGTTCCAAAGAACAGAAAGGAGAGATAAGAAAGCCTTCCTCAGTGATTAATGCAAAGAAATAGAGGAAAACAACAGAATGGGAAAGACTAGAGATCTCTTCAAGAAAATTAGAGATACCAAGGGAACATTTCATGCAAAGATGGGCTCGATAAAGGACAGAAATGGTATGGACCTAACAGAAGCAGAAGATATTAAGAAGAGGTTTCAAGAATACACAGAAGAACTGTACAAAAAAGAGCTTCACGACCAAGATAATCATGATGGTGTGATCACTCACCTACAGCCAGACATCCTGGAATGTGAAGTCAAGTGGGCCTTAGAAAGCATCACTACGAACAAAGCTAGTGGAGGTGACGGAATTCCAGTGGAGCTATTTCAAATCCTGAAAGATGATGCTGTGAAAGTGCTGCACTCAATCTGCCAGCAAATTTGGAAAACTCAGCAGTGGCCACAGGACGGGAAAAGGTCAGTTTTCATTCCAATCTCAAAGAAAGGCAATGAGAAAAAATGCTCAAACTACTGCACAATTGCACTCATCTCACATGCTAGTAAAGTAGTGCTCAAAATTCTCCAAGCTAGGCTTCAGCAATATGTGAACCATGAACTTCCAGATGTTCAAACTCGTTTTTGAAAAGGCAGAGGAACCAGAGATCAAATTGCCAACATCTGCTGGATCATGGAAAAAGCAAGAGAGTTCCAGAAAAACATCTATTTCTGCTTTATCGACTATGCCAAAGCCTTTGACTGTGTGGATCACAATAAACTGTGGAAAATCCTGAAAGAGATGGGAATACCAGACCACCTGACCTGCCTCTTGAGAAACCTGTATGCTTTTCAGGAAGCAACAGTTAGAACTGGACATGGAACAACAGACTGGTTCCAAATAGGAAAAGGAGTATTGTCAAGGCTGTATATTGCCACCCTGCTTATTTAACCGCTATGCAGAGTACATCATGAGAAACGCTGGGCTGGGAGAAGCACAAGCTGGAATCAAGGTTGCTGGGAGAAATCTCAATCACCTCAGATATGCAGATGACATCACCCTTATGGCAGAAAGTGAAGAGGAACTAAAAAGCCTCTTGATGAAAGTGAAAGTGGAGAGTGAAAAAGTTGGCTTGAAGCTCAACATTCAGAAAACGAAGATCATGGCGTCTGGTCTCATCACTTCATGGGAAATAGATGGAGAAACAGTGGAAACAGTGTCAGACTTTATTTTTGGGGGCTCCAAAATCACTGCAGATGGTGACTGCAGCCATGAAATTAAAAGACACTTACTCTTTGGAAGGAAAGTTATGACCAACCTAGATAGCATATTGAAAAGCACAGACATTACTTTGCCAACAAAGGTCCGTCTAGTCAAGGCTATGGTTTTTCCAGTGGTCACGTATGGATGTGAGAGTTGGACTGTGAAGAAAGCTGAGCGCCGAAGAATTGATGCTTTTGAACTGTGGTGTTGGAGAAGACTCTTACGAGTCCCCTGGACTGCAAGGAGATCCAACCAATCCATTCTAAAGGAGATCAGTCCTGGGTGTTTATTGGAAGGACTGATGCTGAGGCTGAAACTCCAGTACTTTGGCACCTCATGTGAAGAGTTGACTCATTGGAAAAGACTCATGCTGGGAGGGATTGGGGGCAGGAGGAGAAAGGGACGACAGAGGATGAGATGGCTGGATGGCATCACTGACTTGATGGACATGAGTTTGAGTGAACTCCGGGAGTTGGTGATGGACAGGGAGGCCTGACATGCTGTGGTTCATGGGATTGCAAAGAGTCAGACACGACTGAGCGACTGAACTGAACTGAACTGAATAGGCATAAGAATGAATAAAAAGTAGTAATCCAATCAAGAAGAAATGAAAGTCTGAAAGTGGACTGTAGCAAAGATGATGAAGCAAAGAAGACATATTTGATAGACATTTATATTAGTGTCTGTTTCACTTTGTGATTGATTAAAAGAGGGAAAACTAAAAATGACTCAGATTTTTTTGGTTTGGTTGTATGTTGTAGATACCACAACAAAAGCAGTCTAGTAGGATTTATACTGTGGTAGCAGCCTGGAAGATTCCCGATGACCCCAACCTCTGCTTCCTGTGTCCCATCCAATCCCCTCCCCTGGAGTGTGGGTGGGATCCAGTGCCTTGCTTCTAAGGAGCTTGTTGTTGTTGTTTATTTACTAAGTTGTGTCTTGACTCTTTTGCAACCCCATGGACTATAGCCCACCAGGTTCCTCCCACCTGTCCATGGGATTTTCCAGGCACAAATATTGGAGAGGGAATATGCAAAATGATGGCATCTCATTTCTATGATTAAGTTTCAAAATAACTCTGATTTCCATTTATTCACTCTAGAGCTCATGCTGACGAAAGCCACTTGCCATGTTGTGAGTTTTCCTATGCTTAGGCCCAGGTGAAGGTCCAATGACAGGCCCAGGTCTTTTGTGTGAATAGCACAAAAATACTGAGGAAATAGTCTCCCAATATTTAAAAGCTATAATCAGGTTCAACAAAGGAGTTACTTACACAAATGATGAATTAGTTAAGTTTGTTATTTCACTCATGTCCTTCCCCTTAAAGTAAGCAAACTTCATTCATCAGTTGCAAAGATAAGCTGGCCATTGATACAAGAGTTCAGCAAAAATCTATGAAAACTTTCAAAACATTTGACAGAGTACTTGAGTTTTCTTGAGCTAAGAATAAAGTGCTTTATAGCAGCAAAGCATCATTCTTTATATATGTATGTGTTGCTGGCTTTGTATGTGTTTATATCTGACACTGGATAGTTTCTGTAGAGTGGTGAGTTTCATCTGATTTCATATCCAAAGAGTAAGATAAAGTAAGCCTTGTACCTCCTGCTGCTGCTGCTGCTCAGTCATTTCAGTTCCTTCTCCAATGCATGAAAGTGAAAAGTGAAAGTGAAAAGTGAAAGTGAAGTCGCTCAGTCGTGTCCGACTCTTAGCGACCCCATGGACTGCAGCCCACCAGGCTCCTCGGTCCATGGCATTTTCCAGGCAAGAGTACTGGAGTGGGGTGCCATTGCCTTCTCCTAGCCTTAGGCAATTTATCTGGATTCAGAAACCAATTTATTCATTTTTGGTGGTGCATCTGAAGCAGATACTATGTAACCCTACTGTTTGTTCCCTAATAAATACATGTTGAACTGACATGAATTGATTCCTCTGCTTTACCACCCTGATAGCTAGTAAGATTCTAAGTCTCATCTTGTACTTTCTTAACTACATAGAGTGTTCTGCTCATAGATTCAATGAATGTTTACGGAATGAGTGGATGAATGAAGGAGTCACTCAGTTAATCAGCACAAGCAATGGTAGACTGAGAAGAGTATGAATGATGATGCCTGAAAAGAAAGGGGAAGCAATAAGGGACATTGCTTTAAAGTATGTCATCCATCAAAGGAATTTTATTTGTACACCTTTTAAAATGGAATTTTGGCAGCAATTTTAGAATAGATTTGAACACCGTAAAGATAAGAAACTTCGGGAATGCTAATTGCTAATAAGACACTATGATGTAAATTCCTGCTGTGCGTGACAGGCAGGAAAAACAACAGACAAGTTACTTGGCAATAGGCTGAAACAACATCATTGTCACCAGAGTCATGGAATCTCCAAATTGGAAAGGATATTAAAGATCATCCAGTCCAACAGGAACCTCAGCAGATGGCCATCTAGCCTCTGCCTAACCATTCTAGTCATCATTGCTTTCTGTGGTAGCCAATTACATAGCTGAATGATCTTAGCACTTGTAAGACTCCTAAAATCCAGCAAAACCTAGCTATGTGAAACTTCTCATTGTCCCTGATTGAATACTTAGAAGTTTCAAATATGACATCTGCTTCTTATGTGCAAAAGTATAGAGGGAATGGTACTGCACAAGATATCTGAGGCTTTGGATCTGTGTCACAAATCAGCCACTTGTTAGTTTATTCTTGGTCATTTAACCTCTGAGCTTTACACACACACAGACACACACACACACAAACATATATAACATAGGGTTGTTATGAGGATCAATAAAGATAATATATGTAACAGGGCTTTTCAAACTATAAAATACTAAAGGTGCTATATTTCATTTTGATAGCCTTTGTATATTGAATATAGCTACTATTTTTCTTGCCCAGGTAAAACCACAGTTATCCTTTGAGGTGTTAATCGTTTTGTGCAGAGGGCAGAAGGCACACCTAACCTGTCCTGACCAATATACTAAATTGCCTCATTTTTAGGAGCAGCAACAAGCAATGAAAGAAAACTTAACCTCAAGAGAATCTATTCACATTACTAATATTGCTCTGATAAATTATGCCTTTTAAAATAGTTCTTGAAAGTATATTTTCAAATGGCAAAAGATCCTCAATCATATTTGGGATATTGTGGTATACAGGTTAATTCTCCATCTAAATTTAAAGTGGGCTTTTAAAATATAACAATATTTTATTTTTTCTTTCAGAATGCTTTGTCCTCAAGGATACCTCACAGTTACATTAAATTTTATCTTTCATTGACAGCAACACTTGCCTAATTAGTTTAGGCAATCATTTATTAGTTCAGTTAATAAATGATTTCATAACCAATATGGAAAAAGGAAAAGAGGGAAATACCATTTGCTAAGAGCTGACCATGTGTCAGAAGATACAGAGAGCCCTGAGTGAAGGTGAGGCTATAGATTATTTAAGTAAAATAAATGGTATAATACCATCTACAAGTTAAACTATTACTTTTTCAGACTTTTCTAACTGAAATGAATCTTCTCAAAATTTTTCTAAATATTCCTGGATATCTGAAATTTTAATCCACCCTCACCTCATCTGAAATTCATAGTTTATATACTTACTTGTTAAGTCCCAGTGAGTCTCTGGAATTTACAACAGTAAGAAAACTGTTTACCTATAAACAATACTGTTTCTGAAATATTTGTGCTTTCTAAGCTTAAAATTATCAACCAAAAATGCAAGAGCCTGATTTTTTTTAAATACTTTTATAAAATACTAATACATTTCCCAAGTCATTAGCTGAAAAAAACTTCAGTTTGAGGGACTTTTTCAGGATATAATAGAGGCTCCAGAAAAGTCCCTTATAAGATGCTATTTTCTCTGTTGGTATATAAAATGTTTTACTTTTCACAGCAGGGCTTCCCTGCTGGCTCAGATGGTAAAGAATCTGCCTGCAATGCCAGAGACCCAAGTTCAATCCCTGGGTCAGGAAGATCCCCTGGAGAAGGGAATGGCTACCCACTCCAATTTTCTTGCCTGGAGAATCTCATGCACAGAGGAGCCTGGCGAACTACAGCCCGTGAGGTCACAAAGTGTCGGACATGACTGAGCGACTAACATTCTTTACTTTTCCCAGCTCTCCATGACTAATGATGGCAAATCACTTAGTGGTACCAGTGATCTTCTTTCCCACTAATGCTGTTTCCTGAGAGTTTATAGGGAACTTACTCATATAACCCTGCAAGTTCCTGGTCTTCTCTCAGTCTCTTGGTCTTCCACCTCTTTCCAGAAAGGAAGGGGTAAATTACTTTATTGGGAAACATGGGCCTCTCTTTTTTTCTCGCTTAATTCAGAACATAGATGTGAAAGAATTTATTTCCAATAATTACCCAATAATTACCCAATAATGTATTGGGCCACATAAGACATGCTCCCCACTCAGAATAATGAAATTGTCCATGGAAATTGTCAAGAGCAAGATTCAAATCAGTTTAAGAAATTGTAATGCTATCTGTCCTCTATATAATCCAGGTTTCAGTATAGATAGTTTTTTGTAAAAAATCTTAAACAACGTGGTGTAGAATCTAAGTACATTTGGGGAAAACACATCGGTGCATGTCAGAGAAAAGAAAGCTAAAGCACCTGGTGTGTCACAAATATGTTACAGGGATGCCAAGATGGGGCAGCTCCCTGAGGCATTCTTCCTTCAGGGAGGCAAGAGGGGCCCGGGGCAGCCAGAGTCCTCAGGCCCATCACCACTGGCCACAAGCTAACCCATGGTGCGCTCCAAATGCCATCACTTTCTGTGCATGTCAACCATGGATAAAATTGGGAGGCACTACCACAGAAGTAGTAGCTGAATAGAAAAAGTTAAGTGCAACAGCTTAGTTACCTACCCATGGCATGGCAATCCCTCGTCAGAATGTCATGTGTTGCAGGTATAGAACGATGGACTGCTGAATGTGGGTTAAATTACAGAATTTTAATACAGTTTACCAAAAAGAAAACACTTGGGCAACTTTCTGGGACCCCAAATAAATATGTCACTAGGCCCTCACTACTCACTATGTGGAAAACAAGAAACTGGATCACGAGGCCAGTAAAGATTCAAGTCAAGGGCAAATCGTTCACCTCAAATGACAGAAGAGATTTTTTTTTCCTGGGAAGATATTTTTCCCTGCCTATTAGCATCACCTCTACTTGGATTGCAATTATGTAAATATAAAATAATTTTTATAAAAGTAGGAAAACTGAGCTCATTGTCAGTTGGGCTCCAGAAAACTAAGAATTACTGACTTTATATTATTTCTATGTCACAGAAAAGCACAATAGAAGTCTGCAGGATTATATGTTTTGGAGCTCCTCATACATAAAGTTGTCACACAAACTTGATTTAATGTTCTTAGGCCTCGGTTACTTTATCTGTTATTTGAGAATTACAAAGCCAACAAAATCCAAATGCTATTATAAGAAAGGATGTGGTTTAAAAAAAAAAAAAGGAGAAATGCTTTAAAATACTGTAACACAATGGCAACGCTAAACAGTGATTATTTTGCCTAAGGTCTTATTGTCGGAGAGTATTTGCTCAGTTACAGAAATACTAGTGAGTTGGGGACTCCAGCAGTTTGTAGAATTTCAGTATATCTGACATATAAAGGATAAAAAGTAGCAGGAAAATGAGCATGAAATAACCATAAATCATAATCTAAAGGAATAAACTTTCTAGTTTCATTTTATATGTCTTTTTATTAAGCTTTATCACCTACATATCTGGGCAGAAGCCAAGCCTGATGACAAAGTGGAACTGCTTCCTGTAGCTTCACGCAAAACAGTCAATCTCAGCAAAGCCTAATAGTTAAGAGAAGAGTAACTATAGCTGGGTACTAATGCTTGGGCAAGCCATTTAACTTTTCATTTCTTCATCTCTAACAAAAGAATAACACTACCTACCACAGAATTGTTTTAAAAAATTAAGCAAGACATGTAAATTTTTCAAAGGAATTCCTGGCTTAAAGTACTCTCTAAACAGTGTTAGCTACTCTTATTATTTAATCCTACCACAAGGGTCCATCCCTCAATTCCCCACCACACCCAATTTAGCTACACTGAGTCCACAGAGGCAGAAATGTTAACATTAAGGTTTTTAAACGTTAACTAAAGTCCATATCATGTTCATATTTCCACAGTTTTTACTTAATGTCCTTTTCTTGTTCCAGGATTCCATCCAGGAGACTATGTTATATTTTGTCATTATGTCTCCTTAGGCTCACTTTCCTTGGCTGTGATAATTTCTCAAACTGTATTTTATACTACGTCCCTTGGTTGGGATCTGATGTTTTTCTCATTATTAGATTAGGCTTACAGATTTGAGGCAGGGAGAGAAGACCACAGTAGAAAACAGCAATTTTCATCACATCATATCAAGTTTATATTCTATGAATATCATACACCACTTGCATCACTATTGCTTTTGACCTTGATGATCTGGATGAGGAAAAGTTTGTCAGGTTTCTCTAATGAAGCTACTCTTTTTCCCTTTTCCATACTGTACTCTCTGGAAGAAAATCACCACATACAGCCCACAATTAAGGAGTCAGGAATTAAGTTTCACCTCCTTGAGGGTGAAGCATCTACGTAAATTATCTGAAATTCTTCTCTTCTGGAAATGTCTATTCTCCCATTTATCTATTGAATCCTTTGTCTATGTAAGTTAGGTATGGACTCACAGAGATGAATTTTATATACTGTGCTTTTCTTGAACATTTTCTTATTTTCTGGCATTATAAGAGTTGCAGCTGCATCTTGTGTATTTCCTGACCCAATCTTAGAACAAGCCCCATTTCTTCAAGGATCTCTGGTTCTTTTTTTCAGAGAAAAGTGTGGGAAACCAAGGTATAGATAATAAGTACACCCATTGATGTTAGGCCCTCTCAACTTACAGAACAAGGAAATAAGTGTGTCTACTAACCAATGTATATGCAAGTGTCTATAAACACCTCTATCTATAGTCATCTGCATCTGCATTAAGCTAAAGTTTGTATTAAGCTAAACCTGAAGTCTATGTCTCCAACTCTATTACCACATGGGTCACTTAGCCCCCTCCCCTTGCTTATCCACAAACTCTGAAACAAACTTGTGATTAATACCTTGTCCCATTAAATACTTCATAAATAAGATACTTTTTTTCACTAAAACTTCTTGAACTTCTCCATGTGAAACAAAACTTTTCAGCCAGAGTATAACTTAAACAGAACTGAACAAATCTCAAAAATTCTACAATGTAAAGTGTCCAATAGTTATACTGAAAGCACCTCTAATCACAGGTCTTGGTGAGTACTTCAGGAACAGAAGTTTATTGAAATGATGTCTCTCGTCTAAAATTACGTAAAGAAAGCCCTTGTTTACTTACTCATAATACTTGTCACAGGTAGCCCAACACATATCCTCTAAATGTAAATGTCAGATATTTACTTACAGATTCACAATAATGAATTAACTCAATATTTGTGATATACGCCTTTAACTATCTTAATCTCTGTTCCCATATCCTTAAAACTCATATATCATTCCCTCTGCTATCCTCCTTAGCATATAAAAATATTCCTAACAAATGGATATTTGAGTATCAATAACAAATACTTCAGTACAAGACTACTAAATAATTCAAGCTGGTGTTATTTTATTAAGTTTTAGAATAAAGCATGATAAATATTGATGAAAGGAAAACTCATAAAACTCATTAAGTTTTTCAAGTATTATTTTATTTTAAAACTAGCAATTTAAAATTTATAAATAAGGTTTATATCCCTGAACATTTTCAGCAAACATCGTCAGTTATTTGGATTTTTAAGGCTGTGGCTGTATACAATCTTCAAGGAATCACAGTAAGTTCTAATTCACTAAGAACTGTGTTTGTACGTGTGCTTAGTCACTTCAGTCGTGTTCAACTCTTTCCGACNACCTGATCCCTCTAAGCCTCTATTTTCATCTTCAAACGAGAATAATAATAGTCCTATCTCCTGGCAGTGGTGGTGGTTTAGTCGCTAAGTCGAGTCTGACTCTTGTGACTCTGCGGACTGTAGCCTGCCAGGCTCCTCTGTCCATGGGATTCTCCAGGCAAGAATACTGGAGTCAGTTGCCAATTCCTTCTCCGGAGGATCTTCCCGACCCAGGAACCGAACACGGGTGTCCTGCATTGTAGGCAGATTCTTTACTGACTGAGCTATGAGGGAAGCCCCTTCTATCCCCGAGAGTTGTAATAATGATTACATGCGCTAATCTACAAATGGCATTACCCTTGTGCCCACCACAAAGGACGCCTTCATGAGCATCACCCATGATGACGGCCATGATTTCTATTTCTCTTGGCATTTGCTACTTTACATTTTTCTATTTCACTTGGCGTTTCCATGTATGTGAGCATGTGGAATTTTCTTCTCCTGACTGGCCCTGTCTCCAGGTATAGTCACATTGAGATTAGAACTTGAATATGTGAATTTCAGGGCCGCATAAACACTCAACCTTTAGCATATATCATTCTACATGTAGATAGAAGAATTGAGAGAGGAATATCTGGGTCTCTGCCCCAACATGTCCAATTCTGTGTATTTTTTTATGTTGTTCACCCTCTAAGAATTATTTGTCTGGGTCATTTTTGCAAACTTACACGGTTGATTTCCCATCAAAGGAAACACCATGCTAGGTTAGTAGTGTGCTCTGGACCCGCAAGAGTGGTTTTCTTCCATCCACTCAGCATGTGATTTTTATAGGACCTGCAGCTGCTGCTGCTAAGTCACTTCAGTCGTGTCAGACTCTGTGCATCCCCATAAACGGCAGCCCACCAGGCTCCCCCGTCCCTGGGATTCTCCAGGCAAGAACACTGGAGTGGGTTGCCATTTCCTTCTCCAAAGCATGAAAGTGAAAAGTGAAAGGAAAGTCGCTCAGTCGTGTCCGACTCTTAGCGATCCCATGGACTGCAGCCTACCAGGCTCCTCCGTCCATGGGATTTTCCAGGCAAGAGTACTGGAGTGGGGTGCCACTGCCTTCTCCCTATCCTATAGAAATATCCTTACATACACTATAGCCTTCCATACTGCTTATCTTATGACACCACCAATATACCGTAACTTTGAATATCTTGACTGATGGGGCGAGTGCAGTCTTGCATTTCTATTCCCACTGGACTGACTGTAGCATTCACAGGCTGCTGGTTGAGAGTCTGAGCTCATGGGAATTCAATGTAACATTTCACTGATTCAGAAACAGTGGATGTAAGCGGCTAAACCCAAACCTTGCACTATGGACCCGCCCTCCAACTTTATCCCCCTAACAAGGCATCAGTTGACAAAGGAAGACATTTCCCTTTTCTCTCTTCACTTAACATCTCCTGATGTGCACTCTCAGTGATCATGAACACTTGAAGAGATCCTCTTCATCAGGGCAATGAGCCACTTCTGTGAGAACTGTTGCATTTCCTTCCATTTATCTCCAAAGATGCTCTTCAGGCTGATTCTTCATCCCAGGGTTATTTTACTCCAAGTCAGCAGGGAGCCCCCAAATCACCTCTACTTTCACAATTTTTTATTTTAAATATATAAACACATTAGTAATAATTTTTTTTACTACTTATTTTTCTCAATCAACTTTCCAACAGATATTCCAAGGTTTAAGTGATTTTGAAATAATGACATTTAAGGTGATCCCTTCCCTGCAGGACAGCTTAATCCACCTTAAAGTGGTGTTTCTTTTTCTTTGTTCATTATTCTAGTTGTATAATGGATATATGACATCACTGCCTATGTTTAAGATGTGCAACATGACAACTTGATAAATGTATTGGGTTGCTCAAAAAGTTGGTTTGGGTTTCCATACAATGTAATGGAAAAACCAGAAAGAATGTTTTGACCAACCCAATATATATTACAAAATGATCATTGCAATAGGTTTAGTTAAAATCTATCACCTCTCACAGTTACAACTTTTTTTCTTGTGATGAGAAATTTTAAGATCCATAATCTTTGTAAACTTCAAATATAAATACAGTATCGTGGACTCTAAACCCATGCATATATGGTGAACTAATATTTGACAATGTGAATCACAACAAAATGGAAAGTTCTTAAAGAGATGGGAGTACCACACCACCTTTCCTGCCTCCTGAGAAACCTGTATGCAAGTCAAGAAGCAACAGTTAGAACTGGACATGAAACAATGACCTGGTTCAAAATTCGGAAAGGACTACAAGGCTACATATTGTCATCCTGCCTATTTGACTTATATACAGAGTACATGTGAAATCCTGGGCTGGATGAAACCAAGCTGGAATCAGGATTGCCAGGAGAAATATCAACAATTCAGATATGCAGATGATGCCACTCTAATGGCAGAAAGGGAAGAGGAACTAAAGAGACTGTTGGTGAGGGTGAAAGAGGAGAATGAAAAAAATGGCTTAAAACTCAGCATTCAGAAAACTAAGATCATGGCATCTGGTCCCATCACTTCACGGCAAACAGAAGGAGAAAAAGTGGAAGCAGTGACCGATTTTCTTTTCGTGGGTTTCAAAATCACTATGGACAGTGACTGCAGCCATGAAATTGAAAGACACTTGTTCCTTGAAAGGAAAGCTATGACAAACCTAGACAGCATATTAAAAAGCAGAGACATCGCTTTGCTGACAAAGATTGGTATAGTCAAAGCTATGGTTTTCCAGTAGTCATGTATGGATGTGAGAAAATGTTAGTCGCTCAATCATGCCTGACTCTTTGAAACCCAATGGACAGTAGCTCACCAGGCTTCTCTGTCCAATGGATTCTTCAGGCCATTATAGTGGAGTGGCATGCCATTTCCTTCTCCAGGGGATCTTCCTGACCCAGGGATTGAACCTGGGTCTCCTGCATTGCAGGCAGATTCTTTAGCAACTGAGCCACCAGGGAAATCTTTGAGAGCTGGACCATGAAGAAGGCTGAGTGCTGAAGAATTGATGCTTCAAATTGCAGTGCTGGAGAAGACTCTTGAGAGTTCCTTAGATTGCAAGGAGATCAAACCAGTCAAATCCTAAAGGAAACCAATCCTGAATATTCATTGGAAGGACTGATGCTGAAGCTCCAATACTTTGGCCACCTGAAGTGAAGATTCGGCTCATTGGAAAAGATCCTGATGCTGGGAAAGACTGAAGGCAAAAGAAGGGGGCTGCAGAGGATGAGATGGTTAGATGGCATCACCAATTCAATGGACATGAGTTTGAGCAAACTCTGGGAGATAGTGAAGGACAGGGAAGCCTGACATGCTGCAGTCCATGGGGTTGTGAGAAGTCAGATGTGACTTTCCAACTGAACAACAAATATTTGACAAGGGAGCCAAGAATACTCGATGGAGAAAAGAAAATGTCTTCAATAAATGGTGTCAGGAAAACTGGATTTTCACATTCAAAAGAGTGAAACTAGACTCTTGTCTTATACAGCTCCCAAAAACTCAACTCAAAATAGATTAAAGATTTAAATGTAAAACCTGAAACTATAAAATTTCTAGGAGAAAACATAGAAAAATCCTTTTTGACATTGGTCTTGGCAATTATATTTTTTATATATGACATCTAAAGCACTTGAAATAAAAGCAAAAATAAAGAAGTTGGATTATTGCTTTGTAGATAATAATGATAACTAATATGTACTTGTTCTTACTATGTGGTAATAATATGATAATTAGTTAACATGCCTTATAACATACAACCTTCATAACAGCTCAGTGAAGTATATGCCATTGCTATCATCATTATGTAGATGAAAAAATTTAAAGTTAAGAGGGTTTAATGACTTGCCAGATGACAGAGAAGGAGAGATGTAAAGTCAGGATTTGAACCTGGGTGGGTCCAAACTCCAGTCTCTACCTATAACCACTGTGTTCAGATGATACCATGATCTCACATCTTTCTAGTCACAGTGTTTTTCTTCTATTACTTTATTTCCTTTCCCTACATTGTAGTAGTGCTGGTGGTTGTGATTCATTGCAGCGTAAGGCATTCATGTGTTGAACAAATATTTATTATGGCCCACGAACGTGTAATAATTTCAGTATATCTGACATATAAAGGATAAAAAGTAGCAGGAAAATGAGCATGAAATAACCATAAATCATAATCTAAAGGAATAAACTTTCTAGTTTCATTTTATATGTCTTTTTATTAAGCTTTATCACCTACATATCTGGGCAGAAGCCAAGCCTGATGACAAAGTGGAACTGCTTCCTGTAGCTTCACGCAAAACAGTCAATCTCAGCAAAGCCTAATAGTTAAGAGAAGAGTAACTATAGCTGGGTACTAATGCTTGGGCAAGCCATTTAACTTTTCATTTCTTCATCTCTAACAAAAGAATAACACTACCTACCACAGAATTGTTTTAAAAAATTAAGCAAGACATGTAAATTTTTCAAAGGAATTCCTGGCTTAAAGTACTCTCTAAACAGTGTTAGCTACTCTTATTATTTAATCCTACCACAAGGGTCCATCCCTCAATTCCCCACCACACCCAATTTAGCTACACTGAGTCCACAGAGGCAGAAATGTTAACATTAAGGTTTTTAAACGTTAACTAAAGTCCATATCATGTTCATATTTCCACAGTTTTTACTTAATGTCCTTTTCTTGTTCCAGGATTCCATCCAGGAGACTATGTTATATTTTGTCATTATGTCTCCTTAGGCTCACTTTCCTTGGCTGTGATAATTTCTCAAACTGTATTTTATACTACGTCCCTTGGTTGGGATCTGATGTTTTTCTCATTATTAGATTAGGCTTACAGATTTGAGGCAGGGAGAGAAGACCACAGTAGAAAACAGCAATTTTCATCACATCATATCAAGTTTATATTCTATGAATATCATACACCACTTGCATCACTATTGCTTTTGACCTTGATGATCTGGATGAGGAAAAGTTTGTCAGGTTTCTCTAATGAAGCTACTCTTTTTCCCTTTTCCATACTGTACTCTCTGGAAGAAAATCACCACATACAGCCCACAATTAAGGAGTCAGGAATTAAGTTTCACCTCCTTGAGGGTGAAGCATCTACGTAAATTATCTGAAATTCTTCTCTTCTGGAAATGTCTATTCTCCCATTTATCTATTGAATCCTTTGTCTATGTAAGTTAGGTATGGACTCACAGAGATGAATTTTATATACTGTGCTTTTCTTGAACATTTTCTTATTTTCTGGCATTATAAGAGTTGCAGCTGCATCTTGTGTATTTCCTGACCCAATCTTAGAACAAGCCCCATTTCTTCAAGGATCTCTGGTTCTTTTTTTCAGAGAAAAGTGTGGGAAACCAAGGTATAGATAATAAGTACACCCATTGATGTTAGGCCCTCTCAACTTACAGAACAAGGAAATAAGTGTGTCTACTAACCAATGTATATGCAAGTGTCTATAAACACCTCTATCTATAGTCATCTGCATCTGCATTAAGCTAAAGTTTGTATTAAGCTAAACCTGAAGTCTATGTCTCCAACTCTATTACCACATGGGTCACTTAGCCCCCTCCCCTTGCTTATCCACAAACTCTGAAACAAACTTGTGATTAATACCTTGTCCCATTAAATACTTCATAAATAAGATACTTTTTTTCACTAAAACTTCTTGAACTTCTCCATGTGAAACAAAACTTTTCAGCCAGAGTATAACTTAAACAGAACTGAACAAATCTCAAAAATTCTACAATGTAAAGTGTCCAATAGTTATACTGAAAGCACCTCTAATCACAGGTCTTGGTGAGTACTTCAGGAACAGAAGTTTATTGAAATGATGTCTCTCGTCTAAAATTACGTAAAGAAAGCCCTTGTTTACTTACTCATAATACTTGTCACAGGTAGCCCAACACATATCCTCTAAATGTAAATGTCAGA
Organism: Cephalophus harveyi; assembly: GCA_006410635.1. Classification (NCBI taxonomy): domain Eukaryota; kingdom Metazoa; phylum Chordata; class Mammalia; order Artiodactyla; family Bovidae; genus Cephalophus; species Cephalophus harveyi. Next base: position 76,279 of record SJYT01008459.1, on the reverse strand, counting down.
TATTTACTTACAGATTCACAATAATGAATTAACTCAATATTTGTGATATACGCCTTTAACTATCTTAATCTCTGTTCCCATATCCTTAAAACTCATATATCATTCCCTCTGCTATCCTCCTTAGCATATAAAAATATTCCTAACAAATGGATATTTGAGTATCAATAACAAATACTTCAGTACAAGACTACTAAATAATTCAAGCTGGTGTTATTTTATTAAGTTTTAGAATAAAGCATGATAAATATTGATGAAAGGAAAACTCATAAAACTCATTAAGTTTTTCAAGTATTATTTTATTTTAAAACTAGCAATTTAAAATTTATAAATAAGGTTTATATCCCTGAACATTTTCAGCAAACATCGTCAGTTATTTGGATTTTTAAGGCTGTGGCTGTATACAATCTTCAAGGAATCACAGTAAGTTCTAATTCACTAAGAACTGTGTTTGTACGTGTGCTTAGTCACTTCAGTCGTGTTCAACTCTTTCCGACCCTATGGACTGTAGCCTGCCAGGCTCCTCTGTCCATGGGATTCTCAAGGCAAGAATACTGGAGTGGGTAGCCATTTCCTACTACAGAGGATCTTCCTGACCCAGGGATCAAACCCATGTCTCCTGCAACTCCTGCATTGCAGGCTGGATTCTTTCCTGCTGAGCACCTGCAGAAGCCCTAAGAAATAATATGAGCTTATTGTTGTTCATGCTACGGTGCTGGAGAATATGTCTAAAGACAATAGTCTCTAGCCTCTAGTAGATATAGTAGAAATTAGCCAAATTAGAATAAAATTTTCTAATTATTTATCACCAGGCTTCCCTGGTGGCTCTGAGTGTAAAGTATCTGCCTGGGATGCGGGAGGCCAGGTTCGATCCCTGGGATGGAAAGATTCCCTGGAAAAGGAAATGGCAACCCACTCCAGTTTTCTTGCCTGGAGAAACCCATGGACAGAGGAGCCTGGTGGGCTACAGTCCACAGGGTCACAGAGTAGGACATGAATGAGCGACTACACACACAGAATACGATTTTAGAATGTATATATAATTTATTTATAACAGGCTTTATTTTGTTACTTCTAGCATTACTTCTAAATCTGCATTTTGTTTTTTGTTTTTTTTCCTGAAGGCTAGCTTAGGCTCACTTACCTAAGTATCCTTACAACTCTTGGAAGACAATCTGAGGACCATTTTCTCAAAAAGGGAAACTATATCCCCAAAAGGCTATTTGCCCAGTTTTGGAAAGCAACATAATGTAAGTCTTGCAAACTTTTTTATTAAAGAAAAGCTAACTTTTATTATATCACTATAATCATTTACTTTTACTATATTAAAATATTTTACTAAATTTTACTGTGTAAACATCATCAGATTTTAGGTTATATTTCTTTCTATTCAAACTTTATCAAATCTTGAAATTCTGAATTCTGTCAATAAAATGAATGTAAAAATTGAAATACAAGTTAATTCAAACAAGCATATCTTAAATAGCTAAGTGCAGTTCTTCAAAAGGGTAAGCTAGAGTTGACATAGATATTTAACACAAAGGTTTTCAGAAATAAAAACACAGAGGACAAAATAAAACTAATTGAGGAACACTAAGACTGGAGGACAGACAGATGTATCATGAAAGTTGCAGTGTAATACATGGATTAAGGTTCACAGTCACAGAATGACATCTACACACTACTATATTCATATAGATAATCAACAAGAACCTACTGTATAGAACAGGGGACTCTGCTTGATATTCTGTAATAACCTAAATGGGGAAAAAAATGAAAAAGAATAAATGTCCTTTGGACAGCAAGAAGATCCAACCAATCCATCTTAAAGAAAATCAACCCTGAATATTCACTGGAATTATGCTGAAGCTGAACCTCCAATACTCTGGCCACCTGATGTGAAGAGCCAGCTCACTGGAAAATACCCTGATGCTGGGAGAGATTGAGGGCAGGAGAAGAAGGGGGCAACAGAGGATGAGATGGTTGGATGCCATCACCCACTCAAAGGACATGAGTTTCAGCAAACTCCAAGAGATAGTGAAAGACAGGGAAGCCTGGTGTGCTGCAGTTCATGAGGTAGCAAAGAGCCAGGCATGACTTAGCAACTGGCAACAATGTATATATGTAACTGAATCACTTTTTTTGGTACACTTGGAACAAATACCACATTGTTTATCAACTATACTTCAATATAATTTTTCTTAAAGGTAAACAGTTGCAGAAACCTAACTTCCAGAAATAATGGGGGTATGTCAGGATCAGATTCTAGCCAAACCTTACTAATTCCGTTTCTTCTGGCACTCCTGAATGGTTTATGTCACTGATGGGGCATCTTGTTTGGTTTTACATTGGAAAAGAAGAGGGGATATTACATACACGAAAGACATTCTTGTTGTGTTGTAAAAAAGTCATAATTACCTATAAAATTTCTTTAACAGATATGAAGCATATCTTTCTCTACTTATTAGTGAATTGAGCGGAGATGTAGAAAAGAATTGTTATGTGGGGAGAGGCACATTAAATCTACAGGCACTGCCAGCATTTGTAGATAAAATAACGTAGATTTTGCAGATAATCAACTTTTTCAAAATCAAAGAGAAATTTAAAATATCATAGATTTCTCTTTGATCTAATACATAACACCATGTATGTAACTGAATATATTGCTCTATATATTTTAAATTTCAAAGCTACTCTCACTTTATATTTACCAATAAGCAATATATAATTAGATCATCTTTAAACTTCTTTTACATATTTTTCATCTAAGCAGAAATAAGTTTATTTCTCCCTTTGAGACTTCACTTTTAGAGTATGAAAGTGTAAAAGAAGCTGAACAGGAAGTGAATATATGTTCTAAAACCCATACTGCTCATAATAACAAAGAAAAAAAATCTTAGCACATCTTGCATAGCCAATAGCAATGAAAACAGCACTTTGGTGTGTTATTCTAGTTCCACTCATATTTCTTTACCTATTTTTTTTTAATTTGCCTTTTCCAAAAAACAGGCTTTAGTGCTAACCTGAAAGAAATGGCACTGATGATCAAGAATACAAGCTTAAAAATCATATAAAATAAAATAAATTAAATTTCTACTTGGTCATCAAATTAGCAGCAAGATTAAAAATGATAGCATCTATCATTCTGTCGGAGAACGCAATGGCACCCCACTCCAGTACTCTTGCCTGGAAAATCCCATGGACGGAAGAGCCTGGTAGGCTGCAGTCCATGGGGTCACGAAGAGTCAGACACGACTGAGCAACTTCACTTTCGCTTTTAACTCTCATGTATTGGAGAAGGAAATGGCAACCCACTCCAGTGTTCTTGCCTGGAGAATCCCAGGGACAGAAGAGCCTGGTTGGCTGCCATCTCTGGGGTCACACAGAGTCGGTCACGACTGAAGCGACTTAGAGAGAGAGAGATCATTCTATCAAGTATAAATGATTCTAGTGAAAATCAATAAAATGTGCATCCACTGCTAAAAGAATTAAAAATAACTCTTCTGGGGAGTAATTTGGCAATGTTCCCCATGCACTGCTCTATAGCTCTGCCTCTAGAAATACACATTAATGAAATACTCAAACCTTGGGAAAAATTTATGTAGAAAATTGTTAATAATAGCTTTATTTACAATAAAGAAGACCTGAAAGTAGTCTAACATTATAAAGAGGATCTGATAACTGTGGTGTATATTTATATATGGTATATTATATATGCTTGATGCTTTTGAACTGTGGTGTTGGAAAAGACTCTTGAGAGTCCCTTGGACTGCAAGGAGATCCAACCAGTCCATTCTGAAGATCAACCCTGGGATTTTTTTGGAAGGAATGATGCTAAAGCTGAAAGTCCAGTACTTTGGCCACCTCATGCAAAGAGTTGACTCATTGGAAAAGACTCTGATGCTGGGAGGGATTGGGGGCAGGAGGAGAAGGGGACAACCGAGGATGAGATGGCTGGATGGCATCACTGACTTGATGCACGTGAGTCTGAGTGAACTCCGGGAGTTGGTGATGGACAGGGAGGCCTGGCGTGCTGTGATTCATGGGGTTGCAAAGAGTTGGGCACGACTGAGCAACTGAACTGAACTGAACTGAAAGATGGTCAGTAATGGATATTTGGAGCTTATTTGAACTCAGAAGGAATAGTATAGGAGTGAAGACTTCTAGAATGGGAATGTGAGAAACTACTGGAAACCTCTCACTAGGAGAGATATCTATTATTTGATCAAAATTAACAATTATCAAAAGTCTCTGGGAAAATATTAAGTTAAACAGATGTACATCAACAGATGAATGGATAAAGAAATTGTGCTACATATATATAATGGAATATTACTTAACCATAAAGAGGGATGAATCAACATCAGTTGAACTGAGGTAGATGTTCCTCAGTTCTGTTATGTTCAGACATGTCTGACTCTGTGACTCCACGGACTGCAGCACGCCAGGCCTCCCTGTCCATCACCAACTCCCAGAGCTTGCTCAAACTCAGGTCCATCAAGTTGATGATGCCATCCAACCATCTCAACCTCTGTCATCCCCTTCTCCTCCTGCCTTCAAGCTTTCCCAGACCCAGGATCTTTTCCAGTGAATCAGTTCTTCACATCAGGTGGCCAAGGTATTGGAGTTTCAGCTTCAACATCAATCCTTCCAATGAATATTCAGGACTGATTTCCTTTAGGATAGACTGGTTGGATCTTCTACCAGTCCAAGGGACTCTCAAGAGCCTTCTCAAACACCACAGTTCAAAAGCATCAGTTCTTTGGTGCTCAGCTTTCTTTATAGTTCAACTCTCACATCCAAATATGACGACTGGAAAAACCATAGCTTTGGAAAGATGGACCTTTGTTGGCAAAGCAGTCTCTGCTTTTAATATGCTGTCTAGGTTGGTCATAGTTTTTCTTCCAAGGAGCAGGTGTCTTTTAATTTCATGGCTGCAATCACCATCTGCAGTGATTTTGGAGCCCTCAAAATAAAGTCTACATTGTTTCCACTGTTTCCCCACCTATTTGCCATGAAGTGATGGGACCAGATGCCATGATCTTCCTTTTCTGAATGTTGAGTTTTAAGAGAACATTTTCACTCTCCTCTTTCACTTTCATCAAGAGATGCTTTACTTTCTCTTTGCTTTCTGCCATAAGGGTGGTGTCATCTGCATATCTGAGGTTATTGATGTTTCTCCCGGCAACCTTGATTCCAGCTTGTGCTTCATCCAGCCCAGCATTTCTCATATAAGAGAGAACTTATATTGCAACTTATATTGCATATAAGTTAAATAACCAGAGTGACAATATACAGCCTTGACGGACTCCCTTTCCTATTTGGAACCAGTCTGTTGTTCCATGTCCAGTTCTAACTGTTGCTTCCTGACCTGCATACAGGTTTCTCAAGAGGCAGGTTAGGAGGTCTGGTTTTCCCATCTCTTGAAGAATTTTCCACAGTTTGTTGTGATCTACACAGTCAAAGGCTTTGGTGTAGTCAATAAAGCAGAAGTAGATGTTTTTCTGGAACTCTCTTGCTTTTCCGATGATCTAATGGATGTTGGCAATTTGATCTCTGATTCTTCTGCCTTTTCTAAATCCAACTTGAACATCTGGAAGTTCACGGTTCACATACTATTTAAGTTTGGCTTGGAGAATTTTGGCATTATTTTGCTAGTGTGTGTAATTAGTGCAATTGTGCAGTAACTTGAACATTCTTTGGCATTGCCTTTCCTTAGGACTGGAATGAAAATTGACCTTTTCCAGTCCTGTGGCCACTGCTGAGTTTTCCAAATTTGCTAGCAGATTGAGTGCAGCACTTTCACAGCATCATCTTTTAGGACTTGAAATAGCTCAACTGGAATTCCATCACCTCCACTAGCTTTATTCATTGTGATGCTTCCTAAGGCCCACTTGACTTCGCATTCTAGATTGTCTGGCTCTACGTGAATGTTCATACCATTATGGTTATCTGGGTCATGAAAATCTTTTTTGTATAGTTCTTCTGAGTACTTTTTCTACCTCTTCTTAATATCTTCTGCTTCTGTTACATCCATACCATTTCTGTCTTTTATTGTTCCCGTCTTTCCATGAAATGTTCCCTTGGTATCTCTAATTTTCTTGAAGAGATCTCTAGTCTTTCCCATTCTATTGTTTTCCTCTATTTCTTTGCATTGATCGCTGAAGAAGGCTTTCTTATCTCTCCTTGCTATTCTTTGGAACTCTGCACTCAGGTGGTTATATCTTTCCTTTTCTCCTTTGCCTTTCACTTCTCTTCTTTTCTCAGCTATTTGTAAGGCCTCCTCAGACAACCATTTTGCCTTTTTGCATTTCTTTTTCTTGGGGATGGTCTTGATCACTGCCTCCTGTACAATGTCACAAACCTCCATCCATAGTTCTTCAGGGACTCTGTCTATCAGATCTAATCTCTTGAATCTATTTGTCACTTCCACTGTATAATTGTAAGGGATTTGATTTATATCATATCTGAATGGTCTAGTGGTTTTCCCCATTCTTCAATTAAGTCTGACTTTTGCAATAAAGATTTCATGATCTGAGCCACAGTCAGCTCCCAGTCTTGTTTTTGCTGACTGTATAGAGCTTCTTCATCTTTGGCTACAAAGAATATAATAAATCTGATTTCGGTATTGACCATCTGGTGATGTCCATGTGTAGAGTCTTCTGTTTTTGAAGAGGGTGTTTGCTATGATCAATTCATTCTCTTGGCAAAACTCTGTTAGTCTTTGCCCTGCTTCATTTTGTACCCCAAGGCCAAATTTGCCTGTCATTCCAGATATCTCTTGACTTCCTACTTCTGCATTCCAGTTCCCTATAATGAAAAGGACATCTTTTTTGAATGTTAGAATTTGCAACAATTTGCGAGAATTTTGTGAGAATTTTGGAGTTCTCACAGGAGAAGAGCACACATCCTTCTCCACCATCTTGCATTATGCACCAGATGATCCTAGAGCTTGTTATATAGAGTGAAGTAAATCAGAAAGAGAAAAGTATAATATATGAACATGTACACACGAAATCTAGAAAAATGGTACTGATGAACCTATTTGCAGGGCATGAATGGAGACACAGATGTAGAGAACAAATTTGTGGACATAGCAAGGCGAGGTGAGGATGAAATGAATTGAGATAGTAGCACTGAAGTATGAACATTACCACGTGTAAAATAGCTAGCTAGTGGGAAACTGCTGTACAACATAAGGAGCCCAGACCAGTGCTCTGTAATGACCTATAGGATGGGGAGGAGACTCAAGAGGGAGGGGATATATGTATACTTATGGCTGATTCACATTGTTCTGTGGCAGAAACCAACACAACATTGTAGAGCAATTATCTTCCAATTAAAAGTAAAAATGTTTTTAAAAATCTCTGGCGAAGAGTCAAAAGATATGCAACCACAAGGGAACTTACTCAATCCAAATCTACCAAAACTAAGTAAGAATTGTGGATTTCCAGCCAGGATAAGCTGCTAGCCAATTCCAGATGAGCTGGCAGCCAAATAACAGTGTCCATCTCTCCCAGCTTCTATCTGGAATCAGACATTGGTGAATATTGGCAATCTCATTTCCACAGTGCTGCAGAAAGCCTATGCCAGTCACATGGAAGCAGCTGGGTGGTGGTGCCTGTTCACCCACCCCCAACTCCCATGAATCAGGGAAGATTTGGGAGGCATAGTGGTAAAGAGTGCTGGCCCCCAGCCCCACACAGCTCCTTACTACAGGAAAGCAGACCCTGGGGCTTAGTAGCTGAGTGGCAGCTTCCAAACAGCGGTAAAAAATCCCTCATTTCCAAGAAGCTAGATAAGGGGGAAATGGCAAGAGAAGGGAGCTGTAAAGAGAGGCAAGAATAAGATAATAAAGAATTCTGAAATTTCATATTATAAACACTGTTCTACTCTTTTAAACATTAGAAGCCATAGGAAAAGCCTAACAAGGGGAATGACATTAAGTAAGCAAGTAAGTGAAGTTGCTCAATAGTGTCTGACTCTTTGTGATCCCATGGACTGTAGCCTACCAGGCTTCTCCGTCCATGGGATTCTCCAGGCAAGAATACTGGAGTGGGTTACCATTTCCTTCTCCAGGGGATCTTCCTGACCCAGGGATTGAACCCAGGTCTCTCGCACTGCAGTCAGTTCAGGTCAGTCGCTCAGTCGTGTCCGACTCCTTGCGACCCCATGAATCGCAGCACGCCAGGCTTCCCTGTTCATCACCATCTCCTGGAGTTCACTCAGACTCACGTCCATCGAGTCCGTGATGCCATCCAGCCATCCCATCCTTGGTTGTCCCCTTCTCCTCCTGCCCCCAATCCCTCCCAGCA
>SJYT01008459.1:0-67335 GCA_006410635.1 Cephalophus harveyi | reverse complement strand
ACTTGACTTCACATTCCAAGATGTCTGGCTCTAGATTAGTGATCACATCATCATGATTATCTGGGTCGTGAAGATCTTTTTTGTACAGTTCTTCCGTGTATTCTTGCCACCTCTTCTTAATATCTTCTGCTTCTGTTAGGTCCAGACCATTTCTGTCCTTTATCGAGCCCATCCTTGCATGAAATGTTCCCTTGGTATCTCTAATTTTCTTGAAGAGATCTCTAGTCTTTCCCATTCTGTTCTTTTCCTCTATTTCTTTGCACTGATCACTGAAGAAGGCTTTCTTATCTCTTCTTGCTATTCTTTGGAACTCTGCATTCAGGTGCTTATATCTTTCCTTTTCTCCTTTGCTTTTTGCCTCTCTTCTTTTCACAGCTATTTGTAAGGCCTCCCCAGACAGCCATTTTGCTTTTTTGCACTTCTTTTCCATGGGGATGGTCTTGATCCCTGTCTCCTATACAATGTCACAAACCTCATTCCATAGTTCATCAGGCACTCTATCTATCAGATCTTGGCCCTTAAATCTATTTCTCACTTCCACTGTATAATCATAAGGGATTTGATTTAGGTCATACCTGAATGGTCTAGCGGTTTTCCCTACTTTCTTCAATTTGAGTCTGAATTTGGTAATAAGGAGTTCATGATCTGAGCCACAGTCAGCTCCTAGTCTTGTTTTTGTTGACTGTATAGAGCTTCTCCTGCTTTAACCTCTGAACCACCAGGGAATGACATTATTAGATTTATATGTGGAATGATTAGGTTATTCTGGAAGTAAACATTGGTGGGAGAAGGTGAGAAAAGAAGTTAAGAAATCTGGTGAGAGGCTTGGATTAACGAACTAGGAAAAGGAAGTGGATATAAAAAGAGTAGAGACAAAAAATATTTGTCCAGTGATCATGTATTTCATTGTCCAAAGAGGTTCCCTGTAGAGGGAGAGTGGGGCACTCTGAGTTGCTCTGGGGCCAGGCATAAACTGGGACTGCTCTGGCCACACTGAGGCATTCACTCTGCCAGAGCTTGGATAAGAGAAATCCTTGGCCTGTTTCTTTTGGTGATCCTTCCTAGCCTCACATTGTCTCAAATAATATCTATGTGCTAATTTATAAATGTTTCTCTAGAGCTCACATCTCTGCTCTAAATTCCATGTTCCTATATCCAATTTCCTATTTACTGTATACAATCAGATATCTAATAGAGCTCCCAAACCCATCCAAAGTTTAATTTTTAATGTTTCTCCTCAAAACTCTTTCCCTCTCTATGGTCTTCCCCAACTCAGAAAAAAAGGAAATACTATCAATTTTCAGGCAGAAACTCTGATTCCTGCCTTTGCCTCAAACACCACATTCAATCTGTCAGTGAATCCTGTTGGCTAAACCTTCAAAATACATCCAGAATTTGATCCTTTCCCTCACCTACACTATGATTACCACTCTTATCCAAACTCCTACCATCTCTTGTTTGAATTCTTACAATAAATTCCTAACTAGCTTCATCTTTGCTCCTTCCTTGCCTTCATCCCTAGCTCTCTAGAGGTTATTTTCAACACAGCAGCCAGAGTGATTGTCAAGAGGGAAATGATACTGTATTAATCACCTACTCAACGTTCTAGAGTAGCTCACAAAGCCCTATGTTCTCTATCCCTCAATCCCCAATTCTAGCTCCTACTATCTTTGTCATTGCGTGTTCTGCATGAGTTGCCCAATCTGCTTGCCGTTTCTCAAAATTCAAGACCATTACGTGTGCTTACTCTCTGCTTAACATTTTTGATAACAGCATACCTCTTGCCTTCACCTTCCAGCTCTTTGCATAAATGCCAACTTTCCAATGAAGTCTTCCTGAACTATTCCGTTTAAAATAGCAAAACCCATCCCATCTCTCTTTCACACACAGACAAACCCCTTTTTGTTTTCTTTTTCTCCAAGGCACTTATCATCATCTCCCATTCTTTATCTTTTATGATTCATGAGACCACAGTCTAGTCATGAGAGAAGGAATTTCTATGTATATTGTTTTGCACTCTACCCTCAGTACTAAGAGTGCCTAAGAAGAAAAGAGTGAATGAATGAGTGAATGAAAGAAGGGTTCAAGATCATTTCCAAGCTTCTGGCTTATACATCTGGATGGATGATGATGTCAAGACAAAGACTGAATAAAAGAATTGAAAAATCAGGATTCTATTCTTTAAAATAAGATAAGATAAGATATGTCATTTTATAGAAATGTCAACTTCATTGAGGTTAATAATGTTAACAGATAATTTTAAAGAAAGCAAGGATAATGTTTAGTCCTAGAAATTTATTATTTAATGTTGTTAATGGTTTAACAAAGCTGGTAAAAATTAAACTATTTCTTTTTCTGAGAGGACATATGCTAAAGCCTAACATCTATATAGTCATACTATCCAAGAAAACTATCAAGCTTTATTTTATAAAGTAGTGAGCTTATTTTCCACTATAAATCATATAAAATATTTAATATGCCTTGACACCTACTCCCATCCTGCAGGTATTAGACAACATTGAACAAGTGGCCATGGGGTCAGTTACAGCTTACAGAAGCGGACAAACACACATCCCTGAATGAATAGCTTCTCTCCCTTGTGGGACACACACCGTTCTGAAGAATCTTCACTACTCCAGTCCTCTTTATAAGAACATACATATATATATATATGCTTATTTTGAGAATTTAAAAGTAGGCAAAGTTTTTTATGTACCTCTATTTTAACAAGAAACAGGAAAAAGTTCTTAGTTACACCATCAGCTTGGCAATTTCTGTTTGAAACTATAAAATTATTTTTCCTCTTTTTGTACATCTTTTGTAGCAGACTCTATTGATGTAGTTATAATACTCTAGGAGAGCAAGTGATTTAAGGAAGATCATAAAACTGCCCCAATAACCTTTCTAAAGAGGACACTTAGATATTTTTCTTTAGGTATATGTGTATGGAATTTTTCCAGGGGAGGGTGAAATTCATTAAGAAGCAAGGCTACAAGGAATTTCAATTTTTATATGGCCAAACAAAATCAAGATCTTCCCAATTTTACTCAGCATAATACTTGGTCTTAATAAAGTAAAATTTGTAGAGTACTGATGCAAATGGATTCTTCTATACTGATGGGGATAATTAGAGTACAAGAGCTTCACAGGCTAGACATTCTAAGGCAGCCTTTTATCAAAAGCAGTCACTCTACCTCAGTCTGACAGTTAACAACATATGATCTGATAAACAAATACTTTCACACAGAACAAAAGTGCCATTAAAGGCCAAAACTGTCAACACAAATTCCATTCTTGCAAAAGAAAAAAATACATAAACTGTTGATCACCTCTGGTTGTCTTAACTAGCATGAAGGTTGTCATGGAAACATTTCTGCGAAGTTCACAGTGATGAAACACAAACACTTCCAGTTTAATTGCTATTAGGTTTAGCATACCAGAGTTTATTTATACTCAGTGTGCATTATGATAAAATAAAGCGTATAACGATCCAGCATAACAAAGCCAACATTTTCTTTTAAAAAATTAAATGAAAATGAAATTCAATGGCAGTTGAAACTTTTTCCCAGAAAAAAATAATAATAATTTCCAAATTTCCTCAAATACCTACCTGATATCTTTGTATTTTTTTTCTGTAGTACATGATTTATAAAAATATTTTTGTATTTTTACTTCTATATCATGTGATTTACCAAAATACTTACTTTCGCACTAAAAACCAACACACAAAATATTTTAAGATAAAAATCCCAGAATGGAAGAAATTTAAATATTCTCAGCTAATTTTTCATATTAAGAATATGCAATTACTAATGTTTAATCAAGAATTTGTTTCATTTTTTGGTAATAAAATACTAGGGATGGTTTGCCTAGAAATTTTCTTTCTCCTAACTGCTTCCTAAAAAAAAAGAAAATCTATAAAAATACCGAGGAAAAATAACAGTATAGTCATGGTCATAAAAATACATGGAATCATATTAAACATATGCTTAATAGGGTGGCTTTTTAATAGCAAATCTTTCTGATGTGTTCTAGAGACAGATTTTGTCCCTAAAAGTTTGAACAAAGTTTTCTTTTTCCCACAAAGTTTTCTTTTTCCCAACACTTCTGTTTGGGTTTCATTTTACCACATTTTCATCACGCTTAAAGAATATTCTTTAAGACAAAAATAATTTTAACTTTTTAAATTAAATGCTCACTATGTACCCAAAAGTAAAATAATTGTGAGGTACAAGAGAAGAATAAGATAGTTCAAAACTTTATTTCTAGTTAATGACAGAAAAGTAAAGGACTCCCCTGGTGGTTCAGTGGAATAAGAATCCACCTGCCAATGCAGGGAACATGGATTCAATCCCTGGTCCAGAAAGATTCCACATACTGCAGAGCAGTTAAGCCCATATGCCACAATTACTGAAGTCCACACTCTACAGCCCGTGCTCTTTAACAATAGAAGGCACCACAATGAGAAGACGCACATGACTATAAACAGTAGCCCCCCTTTCCCAACTAGAGAAAAACTGCAGAAAAGACCCAGCACTGCCCAAAATAATCTTTTTTTATATATAAAAAAGTAAAGATATAGAAAACAGAGAATAACACAAAGTGCAATACAGTGAAGTTTAAATTATGAAGTTCAGCCTATACTCCTTAGTGGCAAACAGTAGTAAAAAAAGAAATGAACAGACATAGGCTTCTAAATTTTCACAGAAAAAGTAATATCACATGACTTGTAGTTATCCATCATTAAATTAAAGGATACTTACTTAAAATATTCTAAAAACACATGAGTAGTCAAAGTGCAATTTTACCATTATTTTTTTTAAATACAATTTTTTAGCCTCAAGTTACTTACCAGTCAAAATAAAGTCTGCCATCGGGCTTTGACTTACAATTGTCCAGTGGCTAACATACTGATTATCTGGGATATCGCTAAACAGCCAATAATGTGTCACTAGGGCAAAGACGCACAAACAAGTTGATATCTATTGTATCACCAGGTCACAATAGCTTGCAAGCAACACACACAACATAATAATATTATCCTGGTTCACAAAGAAAAAAAAACATATAACTTTTAGTTAAAACCTTTGGATTTTTAGTCAGGGTTTTTCCACTAAATATCTAGGCTCAGTTATGAATGCTGAGCAGTGCTATTCCTAAGATATCTTCTTCCTCTGTAACTCTAACTAACTGAGTATTCAACTTCCTCCCCACATTCCTGAATGGAAAGGACAAATCAGAGTGGAAGATGTGATATCTCTAACATACCCAAGTCAAGAAGAAAAGATTCTGGCAGTCAGAAATCTAAGGTATTTCAGACAAAAGAAGCACAGAATGTTTTGTTTGTTTGTTTTAATGTCCTAAAAAGAAATAGAGAGTATGAAAAGGGACATAAGGTTAAGTAGCTAGGAAGAAAGAAGCTATTTCAAAATACCGGAGAACTTTACACTATTGTGACTCTCTTTGGTTGTTTAAAAATTCTGAATTTCCCCAGAAGACTTTTAACTGGGTTTCCATTATCAGAAAGCATTTATTGAATGTCTAATTCCACGACCGCTACACAAAGATATTTACATAGTGATAGTCCTTGGTCACCTCATGCTAACAGCTGAGTCACTGGAAAAGACACTGATGCTGGTTAAGATCAAGGGCAGCAGGAAAAAGAGGTGAAAGAGGATGAGACAGCTGGATGGCATCACCAATTCGATGGATATGAACTTGGGCAAACTCCGGAAGATGGTGAGGGACAGGGAAGCCTGGCGTGCTACAGTCCATGGATCACAAAGGGTTGGACACGACTTGGCAACTGAACAGCAAAAGTCCTTGCATTCCTGGACTTTTAACATCGAGATCAAACAACACTAAAATGGCATGTTCGGGACACTATAGACAATAGACTAAATATCTTTTGTCAAGAAATTTTTTAAAATTCAAGTTTTGGAGAGTTCAGTTCCCTGACTAGTGACTAATTTGAGGGTAAATAGAAACTTTCAGAACTAATTAAATAAAAAATAAAGTTTTAAAAGTACATTAATAATACGATATCTATACTGAAAATGTAAGGCCAAGGCTAAGAATCCACTTCTTAAATAAGAGATGTTCTCTCTTGCAAAGGAGAAATGACCTTTGCAAGAATTTAGTAATTTATAAGAGTGTTAGTAGTTTATATTAGGATAAGAGGTGGTGACCTGAAGTTGAATTCCCTGCTTTTAATGGCTACATCTCCTTAATTTCAGGAAAATACTGAGCCATGATCAATCACAGATGATCATGCTAACTAAAGTAGGAGAAATACATTGATTAGTATTGGAGAAAATCCCTGAGGTTTAGTTGCACATTAAAAAAGAGGTCTTTTGCTAATTCTGACAGTGAAATAGTAATGATTATTGGAATACCCTTAAAATTTATAAGATATTAAGAAGCAAACAAAGCACAAGAGAATTTAATTTACCATATACAAATTTCTGATCCTTATTCAATTATATTAATTCAATGGTCTGTCCCTATATTTGAATATACACAAATAACTATGCCCTGCATCTATCCATTTTCATTGTCAAGTTCAGTATTTTCTACCATTATCACTTCTTATTCACAATATATTTAGTAAGAACTATGTTCTGTGTATTTCTCTATTTCACTTATTTATTTTTATTTTCTAATACTGACTACAAACATACAGCTACTTTGATACATCAAACAAAGAGTACTCTGGAAAAAGGAAGAGGGAAAGGAATAGTAAGAGAAATCATGATTTTAAATTGTTTTTAAATTGCAATAAAGTTATAAGTAGGCTTGTGCTTCAGCATTTCTGAGCATTTATTTCCATGAAGTTGAAGAAAACAATAAATGTTTTAGATAAAGACAAAATTTACAAACTGAAAAAAAAAATCTATCCTTGGCATGCGCTAGCTTGATGCAATCACTTCTTTTATAACTCATCAATCCAATGCCTTTTTAGTCTCTTTATATTCTCTGGATATCAAAAAAAGGGAAAGTTCTGACATTATATGCAGCTATTCACTGACAAGTAAAATTAATTACTGATGAGTTTATCCCTTCTGAATTCTACACTTTTATTTATCATTACAGAATAGGTCTTTCCCACCCAAAATAAACATTAGGCATTGCAGCAGGCAGACTCTAAGGTGGCCCCAATGATCTCCATCACCTGGTACTGGTATTCATGTCTATAAGACATACCTAATCCCTTCCTCTTGAGTGTGGGAAAGACCAGTGATATAATTTTTAATGAAGGTGATACACCAAAAGTGATGAGATAGCACCACTATGATTATATTACATAAGACTGTAACTCCCATCATCTTTATAGACTATCTCTACAGACCTTCTCCTTTATTGACTTTGATAAAGCAAACTTTCACATGCAGAGACCTACATGGCAAGAAACTGAGGGCTGTCTCCAGTCAATAGTCAGCAAAGAACAGAGGCCCTCAGTCCAAAAATCACAAGGAACTGGATTCTACCAAAGCCATATAAGATTGGAAGTAGATCTTTTCCCAGATGAACCGTCGCATGAGACTACAGCTCTGACTGATTCTGTGACGACAGTTTGTGACGGACACTGAAGCAGAGTACCCAGCTAAGGCATGCCCAGATTCCTGAGTCAAAGAAACTATGTATGAAATGATTAGTCACCTCATAGTAATTGATTTTTGTGGTAATTTGTTATGCAACTATAGATACCTCATATAGGCATCAACAAAAATGTAAAGAGATTTGGGGAGAGGGAAGTAGAAGCATCTAAAAGACCTAGTTGAAGGGTAAACCGCAGAATTATTTTGGTTTAATCATTTCAAGATGACATGGGTAGGAATACACGATTTATAATGTCTTCCTCCACATAGCTTCCTATCCATCCAGGTTAATACAATTACCATCTGAACACTAGACAGCTGCCAAAGGGCTGGACTTTTCCAAAACAAAATTATGCGTGTCCCTTCATGACCAGATTATTCTAAAAGTCTATTATTTATTTCACTTTGATACATAGCCATGTGTCACTATAAGAACTGTACAGGTTAATATACTATTTAATCATGACTGCTGACAGTTTTAGTTGCTAAAGATTTAAGTCAAAATAATATTCCGGCAACATCAGTTAAGGGAGAGAGGCTTTTATAAAGACTTCTATATTGTTACATTTCATGAGAATAAAAGCATTTAAGAAGAGTATACGCTAATCTCACCATGACTATGCATTTGTGCACACACACATCCACATAAATTTATCCACATAAATTCATACTGAGTATGTGTGCTATTATGTGCTTGAATATTTGCATAAATATACCTATCAGGTCTCTATGCATTATTCAAAACTCAGGTCAAGTGTTCATATCCTCTGTACTCTTTTTCCTGAAGCTCATAATAGAACAGATCATTCCCACAGGTTGCTGGTTAGAACGCTTAATTCACTTAATCTGCATTATGATCATGCACACACACACACACACACACACACGTGCACATGCACACGCACACACACACACATACACGTATCCCCAATACATTTTGTCTCCTTGAGAGCAATACTAAGTACTCTTCATCTTTCAATTCTTAAAGACATAGCACAGTACCTTCCTTGCCTGCAGAGGTTGCTTTTTTTTTTTAAGGAATCCATATGAAATTCAAATAAATTATTATTTCTTTTTAATCCCTTTAAAAAGTTATGTTCTTCACTAGAACCAAGTTATCTTTTGTTTGATATGCACAGTTTTCATAGTACATATAAAAGTCACTCAGTCGTGTCCAACCCTTTGTGACCCATGGACTATACTGTCCATGGAATTATCCAGGCCAGAACACTGGAGTGGATAGCTTTCCCCTTCTTCAGAGGATCTTCCCAACCAACGGATCAAACCCAGGTATCCTACAAATGAGTGTTTTGTGGAATAGTGTGATGGACACGTGCCCAAACTGGCCTATTAACCTAAGACCAAGAGAGGGAATCCCTCAATTGGACAATCTACTCTAAAATTAAAAAGTGGTTAGGCTTTCTTTGGGTAGGAGGACCATCTCGTGGGAAGAAAGGGCAAGAATTCTGACTCACTGAACACCAGGGATCCTGCTATGGCGAGGCTTTATAGTCTAGAGCAACAGTGAGCGTGCATACTTACTGTCGTCCGACTCTGCAACCCCATGGACTGAGCCTGACAGGCTCCTCTGTCCGTGAAATTTTTCAGGCAAGAATGGAGTGCCTGAAAGAGTGGAGTGTTTAACTCCTACTTTCTCCAGAGGCTCTTCCCCACCCAGGGATCGTACCCAGGTCTCTTGCTTTGCAGGTGGATCCTTTACCGTCAGAGGAACCAGGGACCTCCCCCCCAACCAGCAGGAACAGACTGGCGCTTCTGTTCTGAAGCTGCGTTTAACAGGAGCCACACTCTTACCTCACCACCTCTTATTAAATCACTTGGCCTTGGAGAAAGAAAGATAAAATACAGTCTGTAACCACGAAGATCTCAAAGTCTATTGGAAAGCAGATCTATAACAACAAATGGTGCCAAGTTATGATATAGATTAAAACAGAGTCCTTTGGGAACTGAGAAACAGCAACACACTAGTGCAACCAGATAAATAAATATCCCAATATTAGAAGATATCCCAGGAAGCTTAGGAATCCACTCTAAAAAAGAATTTAAAATTCAAAACTAAATTATGGAATGACTTTAACAAAAGCATCATGATTTGACCCCATGATTAGAATAAAAGCCAATTGCTTTCCAGAGGCTACTTAGTGTATTATCACTTTTAAATCCACATGGATAGTATTTAACATGAAAATGACCCCAGGTTTATTAAAACAGCTCAATTAAGTTTGTAGTTAGGTGTGAGGGAGGACAGGCTGTGTTAAGCAAATCTCAGTATTCTTTTCCTTACAAGCCTACCTCCTCCCCAGGGCCAAACAATGTATCTCCAAACAACCACTTTGGCTGTGGTTGGAAGATATATTTACATTATGCAAATGTTACAGGCAAATGCAAACACAAACACACACACACACACATATATATACACGATGAGATAAAAATGGGAGAGAAGCCCATAAAAGGAAAATCAAGTCAAAAATATTTTGATAAATCAGCTCCTAAGCATATATGCTCATTTTGTAAATTCTCCCATAATTTCATACAGAAGACTAATTTCATCTTGTCAAAAAGTCTTTTAATGTATGTAAACTTCCCAGAAGCATGGATTCTGTTATAGCTTAACATAATGTCAAAAATCTGTTTAATAAGAAAATGCTGTGTATGGCAGAAGACTCAAATACTTACTTTACAAGGATTTTTTAAAAATGTTCTACAAACATTTATGTACTTCAGAATAAACACAAGACCTTTATCAAACTTTTGCATTTCATACTGAACATTTTGTTTATACACAAAGCTGAGAGAAGTATCAAACTTGTCTATTTAAAATTTATAAATGTGTAATCTGCAACTAGTCACAGAGCACCAGATTATGTTCAAACAAGCTACTGACACATTAGCAAACATTACACTAAAAAAAAATCAATATATGGTGGTAAAATCTCTTTATAATTAAAATATATTTTACTAAATAAATGATAAATGCATAACAGTTGGCTTTTTGTATTTGTACTTTCATTAATTAAAAAACAAATATTTTTATTGCTATGCAATATATGTAACTGACCACATAAAAAGTGGTAAAGCCTGGGAAATATCTGTTTATTATAAAATTTTCAGTGGCTTGTTAATTTCTTATTTTGACTGTAAACTGTACTTTATCTCAATTCAATACTGCCAGCTTCAAAATAAATCAGAATAAGAAGAGGCAAGAAAACTTGTGGAAAAAATCAAGAAATATAAAACATTAATCACAATGTTGTTCATTACACTTGCTGGAAACATACAAGTGAGTCACTTTTGCATAAAATTTATAACTGATGAGTACCACACCACTCCTTAAAAATTGTGTATAATTCAAATGCTACCTATACTACAGCATATAAAAAGCTTTAGATCTACTAAGCTTTCATGCTGATCCATCAACTTAGAAAATGTTTGTAAAATTTTTTAAAATGCAGTGTAAACATTTCAGCCTTGAACCTTCTTTCTATGCCTTTGAACCTTCTCTTTCATGTGCAATACCTGAAGGCCCACTGAGAATAGCTGCTGAAAGCCCCAAAGATTGGTAAAACAGAATTTCTGACTCAGGAAATAAAGATCAGCTGAATAGGATTCCCATACGGCAATCCAGATCAATGGAAAAGCAAGCCCAGAAATTTACAGTATCTATCCTACACAGTACAACATGAAGGTTGTGTTTCATTGCTGGTAACAAAACTCCCAGTGGCCAAGAAAAAAAAAAAAAGACACAAAAATTGTAGATCCAGTAATGAGAAACTACACTTTATTTTGACATTTTGCTTTAAGTGGAATTAAAAACACTGTCTTTATTTGGCGTCACTGATATAGTAAACAATTCCTGCAACCAAACTATTGCATTCTGTTGAAACAACTAAAGCAGTAATGAGACATGGATTAGTATTTAGGGAAAACCCTTACACATTTCCAGCAACTATCATCTTAGATGGTGATGATTTCATATGCTTTATGCCAAGAAAAATAATGATTTATTTCGCTTGTGAAGAAAAACTCAGAATACACCTATCAATAATTTAAAAACAAATTATAAAGCCCAGAACAGTTTATTACAATACTCTTAAATTCTGATGTACTGAATAATCCATGTGGAACAAGAATTACCTCTACAATACTGGTACTGGGTGGCACTCCAGTTGATATTTCAGTTTCTTAAGTAGCATGCACTACCTCATAAGGCAATCCCTTCCCTTTTTGGACATGCTTTTATTCTCAGCATATCTGAAACTGAGTAATTTGCATCTGTTTGGTCCTATTCTGACTACTGTGCTACATACATTCCCTGTTCTACATAACTGTTCTCTTAAATATTGTGTACCATCGGCTTTCCCCATCTCTTTGCTGCTGCTGCTGCCACTAAGTCGCTTCAGTCATGTCCAACTCTGTGCGACCCCATAGACGGCAGCCCACCAGGCTCCCCCGTCCCTGGGAATCTCCAGGTGAGAACCCTGGAGTGGGTTGCCATTTCCTTCTCCAATGCATGAAAGTGAAAAGTGAAAGTGAAGTCACTCAGTTGTGTCCAACTCTTCGCAACCCCATGGACTGCAGTCCACCAGGCTCCTCCGTCCATGGGATTTTCCAGGCAAGAGTACTGGAGTGGGGTGCCACTGCCTTCTCCGCCCCTTCTCTTTAACTTGGCATTAAACAACCCAGTTCCTTTTAAAACTATCTTTTATCTCCAGACACAACTTCAGTTTTAATTAGAGTGACATTCAAAATTTAATACAGTACTACAGATAGGTTTTGGAGAGGCAGTGGCAACCCACTCCAGTACTCTTGCCTGGAAAATCCCATGGGCAGAGGACCCTGGTAGGCTGCAGTCTATGGGGTCTTGGAGAGTCGGACATGACTGAGCGCCTTCACTTTCACGTTTATGCATTGGAGAAGAAATGGCACTCCACTCCAGTGTTCTTGCCTGGAGAATCCCAGGGACTGGGGAGCCTGGTGGGCTGCCATCTATGGGGTCGCACAGAGTTGGACACAACTGAAGCAACTTAGCAGCAACAGCACAGATAGGTTTACCCATTTCTCAACATTCTCTGCATCTCATCTAGCCACCATGTTTTTGTGAGTTTGCATTAGATTTCTACAGTAAAGACCCATATATTCATTGGCCACTAGATCTCTTCTCTTGGATTTCTCAAACTCAGAATGTCCAAAATTGAATTTATCCTCTCCCTGGCCCTTCACTTCTCCACTTCGTCACACTCCAAATACACATCACCTCATAATTTTCCTACACAGTACCAGGGTCTAGGCTAGAAATGGTTAATCTATGAGCACTCAATCCACCTCCTTCACCTCGTATCACCCAATTCCAAATCTATCATCCAGTTCAAGACTCTGGGCTCTAAGACAAACTCCTGGAATCTAAATAATTGTTCTGCCCTAAGCAGCTGTGTGGCCTTAACAAGTAACTTAGCCTCTCTGTGACTCAGTTTCCCCATTAAAAAATGTTAATAAGATAATTTGCCTCATAAGGCTGCTGTAAGGACTAAATTAAATCATACACCTAACGTGCTTGGTAAAGTGATCAGTCTATAGCTTGTGAAAGTGAAAATGAAGTTGCTCAGTCATGTCCGACTCTCTGCGACCCCATGGACTGTAGCCTACCAGGCTCCTCCGTCCATGGGATTCTCCAGGCAAGAGTACTGGAGTGGGGTGCCATTGCCTTCTCCGGGGGATCTTCCCAACCCAGGGATCGAACCCGGGTCTCCTGCATTGCAGGCAGACACTTTAATCTCTGAGCCACCAAGGAAGCCCTCATAATGCACAGCAAATATTAGTTGCTATTATAATTATTATCAATGCCTTACTATCTCTCATATCTATCATTCTCATCACTCATTATTTAGCTCAGGTCCTTCACTGTTTTTCATCTGCATTATTGTTACAGCTTCAAACTTGTCTCTGCTTCCCTTCTTGCTATACTCTTTTTTATATAACTTTGATCATGCTATCTCTAGTTCCAAATGCTTTGATGGCTTACTATCACTCTTAGGTTAAAGACAAATTATTAAATGTGATATACAAAACCCTAGGTAAGATGGTAAATTTCTCTAGCCACATTTATCAGCTCTGTTCTTCTAGCACATGATGCCTGAGCCACAGTGATTTATCACCTCTGTTCTTCTAGCATGTGATGTCTGAGCCACATCTGATCAACTGTAATTTGCTCACAATCAGAGATTCTCAATCTTTTTTTTTTTTTTTGGTGTGTTACTAAAAGTGGCCAAAATACCTGGAGATTCTGCTCCTCACCCACCTAAACATCCCATTTTGTGAATGCTTATCTTCCAAAAGAAAAGGACTAAACAATAGGAGATATCATTATACATTAATGTTTTCATGGGTGGTCAACGTGTCTGCTTTAGCAAGAATGATATTTTTTAGTCACTAAGTCATGTCCAACTCTTTTGTGGCTTCTAGACTGTAGCCCACCAGGCTCCTCTGTCCATGGGATTTCCCAGGCAAGGATGCTGGAGTGGGTCACCATTTCCTTCTCCAGGGGATCTTCCTGACTCAGGAATCAAACTTGTGTCTCCTGCATTGGCAGGTGAATTCTTTACCACTGAGCCATCAGGCGAGTCCAGCAAGAATGATACAGACTGGTTTTATTCAAAGTATGGCTGAAAAGTCAGCTGCATCAACATCACCTGGGAGCTTGTCAAAACTGTTAATTATCAGACCCCACACCGACGTACTGAATTAGAATTTCTGCGGATGGGGCCCAGGGATCTCTTTTGTAACAAGGTCCTCAGATTCCTATTCATGCCAACATTTGAGAAGTTCTGATGAAAATCATGCATGGTTTGTTTTTCACTCATGATTTACCAACATAAGACATGCAAGAGCTAAAAACTACTAGTATGAATTAACACTGAAGGATACAATCCTGAAAAAATAAGATGATGAATCTATACTAATCATTTATAATTCAGATGCAAGACAGCAGCAAACACCATGACCAATTTAAGAGAGCCCAGCTGATATACTGATAAAACTTTCAAGAAAATACTGGTAATTCCAGCCACCTGTTTGTTGAGCATGAGCAGTTGAAGCTTTACAACTTATCAAGTATTTCATTGTACTTTGATTTCTGATGAAATACTAATATCTTGTAGCAGACTCTAGTAATGGGTTGCATTTTGGCAATGTTATATATATTTTAGTAAACTTTAATATCCAACTTAGACTACTAGTAAGTATGAGCTACAGTCCATGGGGTCGCAAAGAGTTGGTCATGACTGAGCGAATAAGCACAACACAAGTAGTCCTTAATTGTTCATCGAAGTAAAAACCTATGCAAATTTTTTCACTCATGAGAATGGAAGAATGGATTTGCATTTGGGGATTAATTTAATTCTAAAATGGACTGTTCTTGCCAGTCAGGAGATGACCAACCACTTTGTCAATTATTGCTTGAAAGAACCAGAAAAGCCTTCATTTTCAACACTGGTACATAAAACAATCTGCTGGTAACAATTCAGAGTTTTCTTCTGGGAAGCCTCTCCTCTCCCCACTCACCTATTCTGTGGAAGAAGTCCCTTCTCTGTCTACCTCTAACATGCTGTACCAACCTCTATAATTGTACTTACTGTGTAGTGAAAAATCTATTAATTTTTGTGCCTGTCAAGATCTTCTCAAAGCTTGATTCTGCCTAAGTAAAGACAGGAGTAGTCAAAAAAATTCTTGGCTGATATATAACCAGTCATTTACTATACCTGTCTATTCTTAGCTTCCTCACATACTTTTTATATCTTCAGTCATTCTGAAAACCATTAATTTTTCCCATTTTTAAAATCATGCTTTAATGATGACAAATTTCACACCGAATAAGAAATGATGCATAAGGGCAGTATGAGGGGCATAAATTCTCTATTAATTCATTCATAATCTGGAATGAGAGCACAGTTTCTATTAAAACTTCACATTCTTTTTTGCCATTCTTGTTCATAAATGTTACAAAACATTCAACCACTGTGAACCCAAGAAACAGCAGGTGGAAATATGGTAAAGGCTATGGTAGAAACACAACTGGAGTAGGAATTAAAAGATCCAGGTACTAACCTCAACTTGACTAATAAACACTAGAACCCGATGCTGTGAAAGATTGAAGGCAAAAGGAGAAGTGGTAACAGAGGATGAGATGGTTAGACAGCATCACCAACTCAATGGACATGAATTTGAGCAAACTCTGGGATACAGTGGAGGACTGAGGAGCCTGGCGTGCTACAGCCCATTGGATTGCAAAGAGTTGGACCCAATTTAACAACTGAAGAACAGCAACAACAAGAAACTATCTTAATTTATCAAGACCTCAGATTCTCCAATTCTAAAATACAAATTTAAAGTAATCCATGGGATATAATGAAAGCACTTGTCCCAGAGGTGGCTATAAAGATCAAAAAAGTAATGCAAATAATGTACATTGTAAACATTCCTAACAGCATTCACTATTATAATCATGCAACAACAAATAAGGGACTATAGGGTTATGCAAAACAGAATCATCTGTTAAATCAAAGTAAAAATTTTCTCGTGAAACATCAAAATCATTTTCAACTGCCAGGTTTAGAGAGTTATTTAGACACAAGCTCTTACTAAAGATTCTGCAATCAACTCTGAATACTTGCCATGTTAAAAAAAAAAAAAAAAAACTGGGATGGGAGAGGGGAGGTGTTATCCCAGCTTCACAGGGATAGTCCCCAAAGGATAATCTTAGATTGAAACATAAGGAGGCATGAGTGCCCTTGAAGGAGGTAAGACAAAATGTCAAAAGCTTGGGGAGGAGGTAATTCTCTTGTGAAGACAACCCCTCCCCAAATCCTGTCACCTTCCATCAAATCACTCTCCTTTCACATGACTTTTTAACTATAGTTACCCTATGCATTTAAAATTTAATCTCATATATCTTACTAATATTTTTTCTTACTGTATACCATATTTCCTTACCCAACTTTCAGCTTCTATTCTTGGTGTCACATTTTTATTCAATTAACTCTTACCCCTAATTTCCGGAGTTCTAATACTAATCTTTTTTTCCCTATTGCTCTCATTTACAACTACAATTTTAAATATCTTGAGAGCTACCATTTCAAACGTCTTAGATGTTTTCAAATTTTTACTCTGACTTTTGATTTTAATAATATTCTAGTCTTCTTAAACATTTTTCCCTTTGTCATTTTTGCATTCAATTTATTTATCGTTTATGATACCTGTTTTTAGGGCCAGCAAAATGTTAAGTCCAGAAAAGAGTCTAAGGAAAGTTCTTATAATGAGTGGCAGTTCTTATAAGGTATAAAGTTCTTATGGTATAAGTTCTTAGAAGGTTCTTAGAAGGTATGGCGGCTTTCTTTTTGCAACTTCTTCTGCCACTCCGATTCCCCAAAAGATTCACTGGCCTCAGTTCAGTTCAGTTCAGTCGCTCAGTCGTGTCCGACTCTTTGCGACCCCATGAATCACAGCACGCCAGGCCTCCCTGTTCATCACCATCTCTCGGAGTTCACTCAGACTCACATCCATCGAGTCAGTGATGCCATCCAGCCATCTCATCCTCTGTCGTCCCCTTCTCCTCCTGCCGCCAATCTTTCCCAGCATCAGAGTCTTTTCCAATGAGTCAACTCTTCGCATGAGGTGGCCAAAGTACTGGAGTTTCACTGGCCTAGTCCTCTCCAAAAGACTTTTGGCTCCCATGGGACAAAGCCCACTAATCACCGCCCCCCAGAGCCACAAAGCTCACTCAGCAAATGGCATCTGGATTTGCTCCAGTGATGTTGTAGTTAACTTTTCACGTTATCCTGGCTTTATGCAAGCTATTCTGTGTATTTTAAAAATCATAACTCCAAAATATGTAACAAACAGTATTTGGGTCATTATAAACTTAAAGACATGAGGAGCCATTACAACCCCACCAGGCTCCTCCGTCCATGGGATTCTCCAGGCAAGAATACTGGAGTGGGTTGCCATTTCCTTCTCCAGGGGATTTCCCGACCCAGGGATCGAACCCAGGTCTCCTGCATTGCAGGCAGACGCTTTAACCTCTGAGCCACCAGGGAAGCCCAATCACCAGGCTCCTCCGTCCATGGGATTCTCCAGGCAAGAATACTGGAGTGGGTTGCCATTTCCTTCTCCAGGGGATTTCCCGACCCAGGGATCGAACCCAGGTCTCCTGCATTGCAGGCAGACGCTTTAACCTCTGAGCCACCAGGGAAGCCCAAACTTAAAGACATGAGGAGCCATTACAACCAGAGGGATAATATGAAAAAAAAGTGTTTGGTTGCTATGTTATAGAACCTACTAGAGAGGTATAAAAGTGTCCATGAAGAATGCTATCATTCCTTAAATAAATATACATTAAGCAACTACCCTGTGCCTATACTCTGGAAGACACTGATATAGTAAGGAAGAAAAGAAAATAAGAAAATCCCTATATCAGAAATATGGACAGTTAACACATATTTCAAAAGACCATATTGCATTAGCCAAGCAAGAGCTGGGAGTGTCTTAGACGATGACAGTGGTTCTGGACATAGAGAAAAGCAGATTCACTTAGGTGACGCTTAGGTAGTCAAAGAGACACAGTAATTATTGATTCAAAACAAAACAGCCATATAAGTTATGTTCTTTTTCTGTTTCACACAAGGTTTATAAATTTTCATTTGCTTGAAGTAGGGAACTCATTTATTATCTTTATTTCAGTTCTTCCAGGATTTCAGTTTTTCTTTGATTACTGTTTTCAATCTCTGATTCTCTAATGCGAGTAAAAACTTTAGAATAATACAACTTCAATATTTTCAGGCCATCAGGCTCTCAAGTCCACCTGCCATCACTATTAGGTTCATTCTAAGAGCTGAACATCAATAACTATAAGACACTGTGGGACTAGAAATAACACAACTAAACCTCTGGAAGGAATGCAATGTTTTATATTCCAAATAAGAAACTCAAAGAAGAAAGATTTTCCAGGAAGAGATGTGTAGTACACTGCTGAAAGCATTCAAATGTGTAGCACAATGAGAAATTAGGGATTAAACACATAAATTTGGAGTTGTTCTGTCAAAGAATTTAACTGACGCTGTGGAAATGAATAAAGTCAAATAGGAATCTCCACACTGTTCTCCATAGTGGCTGTACTAGTTTGCATTCCCACCAACAGTGTAAGAGGGTTCCCTTTTCTCCACACCCTCTCCAGCATTTATTGCTTGTAGACTTTTGGATCGCAGCCATTCTGACTGGTGTGAAATGGTACCTCATTGTGGTCTTGATTTGCATTTCTCTGATAATGAGTGATGTTGAACATCTTTTCATGTGTTTGTTAGCCATCTATATGTCTTCTTTGGAGAAATGTCTGTTTAGTTCTTTGGCCCATTTTTTGATTGGGTCGTTTATTTTTCTGGAATTGAGCTGTATAAGTTGCTTGTATATTTTTAAGATTAGTTGTTTGTCAGTTGCTCAATGGAACAAAATAGAAAGCCCAGAGATAAATCCACACACCTATGGACACCTTATCTTCGACAAAGGAGGCAAGAATATACAATGGAGTAAAGACAATCTCTTTAACAAGTGGTGCTGGGAAAACTGGTCAACCACTTGTAGAAGAATGAAACTAGATCACTTTCTAACACCACACACAAAAATAAACTCAAAATGGATTAAAGATCTAAACGTAAGACCAGAAACTATAAAACTCCTAGAGGAGAACATAGGCAAAACACTCTCCGACATAAATCACAGCAGGATCCTCTATGATCCACCTCCCACAATACTGGAAATAAAAGCAAAAATAAACAAATGGGATCTAATTAAAATTAAAAGCTTCTGCACAACAAAGGAAACTATAAGCAAGGTAAAAAGACAGCCTTCTGAATGGGAGAAAACAATAGCAAATGAAGCAACTGACAAACAACTAATCTCAAAAATATACAAGCAACTCATGCAGCTCAATTCCAGAAAAATAAACGACCCAATCAAAAAATGGGCCAAAGAACTAAACAGACATTTCTCCAAAGAAGACATACGGATGGCTAACAAACACATGAAAAGATGCTCAACATCACTCATTATCAGAGAAATGCAAATCAAGACCACAATGAGGTACCATTTCACACCAGTCAGAATGGCTGCGATCCAAAAGTCTACAAGCAATAAATGCTGGAGAGGGTGTGGAGAAAAGGGAACCCTCTTACACTGTTGGTGGGAATGCAAACTAGTACAGCCACTATGGAGAACAGTGTGGAGATTCCTTAAAAAACTGCAAATAGAACTGCCTTATGACCCAGCAATCCCACTGCTGGGCATACACACCAAGGAAACCAGAATTGAAAGAGACACATGTACCCCAATGTTCATTGCAGCACTGTTTATAATAGCCAGGACATGGAAACAACCTAGATGTCCATCAGCAGATGAATGGATAAGAAAGCTGTGGTACATATACACAATGGAGTATTACTCAGCCATCAAAAAGAATTCATTTGAATCAGTTCTAATGAGATGGATGAAACTGGAACCTATTATACAGAGTGAAGTAAGCCAGAAAGAAAAACACCAATACAGTATACTAACACATATATATGGAATTTAGAAAGATGGTAATGATAATCCTGAATGCGAGACAGCAAAAGAGACACAGAGGTTTAGGACAGACTTTTGGACTCTGAGGGAGAGGGAGAGGGTGGGATGATTTGGGAGAATGGCACTGAAACACGTATACTATCATGTAAGAAACGAATCGCCAGTCTATGTTCGATACAGGATACAGGATGCTTGGGACTGGTGCACGGGGATGATCCAGAGAGATGATATGGGGTGGGAGGTGGGAGGGGGGTTCAGGATTGTGAACTCATGTACACCCGTGGTGGATTCATCTCAATGTATGGCAAAACCAATACAGAATTGTAAAGTAAAATAAAGTAAAAATAAATTTAAAAAAAAAAGTCAAATAGGAAACTGTATAATAATAAAATTTTTAAAAGACTACAATATACCTTAATCCTTCTCATAATCAAGCTCACAGAGTTGTGCTTTGAAGATATATCTTTGGGCTTTACAGAAATACACAAAAGATCCCTTCAGAAGATCTATTGCTGGAATGTGGTCAAGGACATAGCCCCTTATATATCACTCATTACTCTCTCCTGTTAAGGCCTGACATGAGAACTCTCTTATAGAATTTAGTCCAAGAATGGCATTCCCTTTTCTGAAGAATGCTATTCTTCCTTCTTTTTCAAAATGGATGCTCTAAAACTAACTGCATTCCACTTTAACTACTAGGAACTCAGAAGCAAATTAGGAGCTCAACTACAGGTCTCCTGGTCTGCTTTCGGTAGACATCTGCCATTATTTTCACTTTCTGTACTGCATCCTGTAGCTGCATGAATTCCTATATTCATTTATCAATTGC
Organism: Cephalophus harveyi; assembly: GCA_006410635.1. Classification (NCBI taxonomy): domain Eukaryota; kingdom Metazoa; phylum Chordata; class Mammalia; order Artiodactyla; family Bovidae; genus Cephalophus; species Cephalophus harveyi. The sequence goes on along the minus strand of SJYT01008459.1, from coordinate 46,281 downwards.
TGCATAGCAAACAACTCCCAAGCTCAGCAACTTAAAACAACAGCTTATTTCTGATAAGTCTGTGAGTAAGGTATATGGTTCTTATAAGGACCTGGAATAGGCTCACTTTGCAGCTGCATTTACCTGGTAGGTTAGCTCTGGGCAGAATTCCCTTGGGCCCAGCAGGCCTTGAACAGGCTTGATGTCTCCATATGGCCTTTCATCTTTGGGAGACTAGAACAGGCTTCTTCACATGGTGACAGTGGCATTCCAAGAAGGCCAGCACTTATCATCTGTCTACTTGCATCATATGTGCTTATGTCCCACTGGCCAAAGTGAGTCAGTCACATATATAAGCCAGAGTCACTGTGTACGTGACTCACTGCAAATGATTAATGTGGTCTTCCTAATAGGACTATTATTAATACTTACTTCTCTTGAAATCCTCCTAATACTTGAATGTTATTCTTTAACAAAGTTTATTTCCTATCTGCTCCATATCTTATCTTTTTAAGAGCTAAAATATTCCTTATGGATGTTCTAAGCTCATACTAGTCCAACATATCAGTGAATGAATGCTTATGTAGGATTCAAAAGTATTTTAAAATTTAAAATGTACCATATGCCACAGCAAATGCTCACTCCCAAATTCTTAAAGATCTCACAAAAGGAATAAAAATTCCTTTGAATTTAAGTTGCAAAAGCTTTTACAAACATTAGTGCCAATCAGTTCCCTCACCATGAAGAAATGCCTCAGTTCCACTGATGATGTTCCACACTCAAGCTCTTGAGGCACTCTGTACCTGTAATCAATAGCAAATGTATTATCATAAAGTATCCAAAATGCCCATGGACGGAGGATCCTGGTAGGCTGCAGTCCATGGGGTCGCTGAGGGTCGGACACGACTGAGCAACTTCACTTTCACTTTTCACTTTAATGCATTTGAGAAGGAAATGGCAACCCACTCCAATGTTCTTGCCTGGAGAATCCCAGGGACCGGGGAGCCTGGTGGGCTGCCGTCTATGGGGTCGCACAGAGTCGGACACGACTGAAGTGACTTAGCATAGCATAGCATAGCATCCGAAATGCCTGAAATCTTAAAGTCAGAAAAAGAACCATTATCTACATGAAGTACTTCTACACCAACTACTCCAATTAGCAAACCAAGAAGATTCTAAACAAATATAAAAATGTTAATCTGAAGAAAAGTAAATAACATAAACAAAATGCCAAAAAATCACCAAAGAATACGTACGTGTAAAGATGAAAGAAATTCATTAAACTTGCTTCATCTTACAAGAATTTTTAAGATACCTTAGTGTTAGTCGCTCAGTCGTGTCCAACTCTTTAAGACCCCATGGACTGCAGCCCACCAAGCTCCTCTGTCCATGAGATTTTCCAGGCAAGGATACTGGAGTAGGTTGCAATTTCCTTCTCCAGGAGATCTTTCCAAAGCAGGGATCGAACCCAGGTCTCCTGCACTGCAGGCAGATTCTTTACCTACTGAGCTACAAGGGAAGCCCTAAGATACCTTATGTAACTTTAAAGATAAGTTGAACAGGCATTAAAAAATTAAACTATTAAAGACATGACTATACTTCTGTGACTAGTTTTAATATGTACTTTTGTATCTCACTGGCTTTTTTTAAAACACCAATTTCAAATTCAAGATTGTATGTTTTTGTGAAAATGAATGGGCTTTGGAAATATGCGTGACTATGTGACTTGAAGGGTAACTAAACTGGTATCAAGTAAGGTAGGTCTCTGGACTGCCAAGGTCTGCACTATGACTGGGGCACACATAACTAAAAAAAGTCAAAACAGCCCTTCTGGCTGCAATTATGATGCCAAACAAGATGCTATTCTGTGAATAGGTGGCAAAATGCTTCAGAGATTTTTCCACCAGGGGAGACAAAATGTGGAATTTTACTGATGCACTGTAGACTTTTTTTGTTGTCGTTAAATTAGGCCAACAGCAGAGTTATTTTTAGATTAGTTACTTCACTTTCTCTTCTTAATGGGCTGGTATACAAAATAGGACAGAAAATGCACCATATGCCACAGCAAATGCTCAAATCCTAAATTCTTAAAGCTCTCATGAAAAGAAAAGATATCTCTATCTTAAAATATGAGACTTCCATTCAGATGCAATTAAGACTATAACCTGACAGATATTTATCAGTTAACAATAAAATAAATTATATATCTTTACTTCAAAAACTAATATTTTGGAGGATTTTTTCCCTTTCATAATTTTTTAGTAAAATAAATAAGCTATAAGGAAAGAGATAAAGTGTGAATGAATGCACTGACTTAGATTTATGATTAAAAGTTAACATTTAAATCACAGAGCATTTTCAAATCCTACAGTGACTAACATAGCTCTTGATTTCCTCAAGTTACAAAATTTAGATGACTCATCGACTTGCTCTTTCATAAACTCAACCTAAAGTCTCTTCAGGAAGGCTTAGTTTTATAGAAAGATAAACTTTTAAAACTTACTCTTTGGAAGTGTGCTTGTTGCTTGGGCTGTAACACTGATTAAAGAGGACTCAGGCCCTACCTGTCCCTGGCTCTGTGGTCTGCTGGAAGCAAACACTGCTAACTGCCTTCAGCAGAGGGACCACTTCTGAACATCTACTGCCCACCAGACTGTACAAGACACTTAGCCTGAAACACTGATTAACCCCACAACAACCAGATGAAGCAGATCCTCACTGTTCCCCAAATTTACAAACAAGGACCACAAATCCCGAAGGTGAAATATTTTTTCTAATATACTAGTAGGGTCAACCCCAAAGCAAGAAAATAAACATGACTATGATACTGTATAAAAAAAATATATATATATATATATATTCTTTGTATTTCAACATGATGGCATTCTCATTTTATGATTGCAATCATGCTCCACAAAACTATACTATTATTTTGATTTATACTACTGTTATAAATTATGAATATGACACAGAATCCATAACATTAAAAACATGTAAATGTACATAATATATAATATTGGTAAAAGTTAACTGCTTTAAAAAGAAATTCTCCCCACTTTTATTAATGACACATATAATTTAAACTATATTATGAAATTTAAAAAATTAAATAGATTAATAAAGTCAACAAACATCTTTAATACAGCAAAACAATTCATCATGTTCTCTGAAATGCCCTGATTTTATTAAAGTAACAAAAGTGCAAGACAACAAACTGGTATCTAACCTACCTCACACAGTTTACAATTAAGATGAGAAAATAAAGTTCTCATCCCCTTTAAAAAAAGTAAGTAAAATATCTAATGTCTTAATATTATTTTATTAAGATATAGTCTTGTGAGTTCATTATATGTTAAATGTACAGTTTATGTTTTTCCCTAAAAACAGGGCAGATGAATATTGCTATAGTTCACTATTTTAAGTATCTAGCTTTGAAAAGATTAAATGTAGAAATTAAATGAAACATCTTTAAACCAATACTGATACTTAGGCATAAACATTAATTGCTAAATAACACTGGTATGCTGATAAGTTGGAATTTTACTATTTTCACATATAACTTCAAGAGATAAAATGTATGATGAAAAACTAGGAAACCTAAAGAATATCATGATTGCTTTAAATGTTATTAAACCAACAGTACTAATGAACTCCATGTGTAAAGGCTACCTTGCATGTGTGTGCTAAGTGGCTTCAGTCATGTCCAACTCTTTGTGACCCTATGGACCATAGCTGATGCATACACAATTTTTACAGTTAAAAATACACTTAAGATAATTGGCGTTTTGATATAATCCAAAACACCTTAATTCTGAGATATAACCTCTAAGAATAATCAGGTCTAATAGTGAGAAAAAAAATACTAGGCTGAACACAAGAAAAACTATTCTAAAAACTTTAAAGAAATCATAATACCTTGCCAATAAAAGTGCTAACAAAAGCAAAAAACTGAACAATTAAAAATGTCAAAGGCTGCTTTTAGAGAGAAACAGACTTTGATTGGGAAAGAGAAACAGAGAGGTTTATATGCATTCAAACTTCATCATGCTTTGTGGCAGACAGTGGTCTGGTCCTAAAATGAAATTCCATGTCTAAATTACTGTTAAGCAATTTTTATATAGCCGGGTCAATTAATTTTAAAGAGATCAACCCTGATAATAAGAAACAAGAAAGAGGCGAAGTCCTCTAAATAAAATTATAATGCTAGATTTTATTGAACATTAAACCTGGTTCATACCCTTTTTTTTCCATCAAGTAAATAATCCACTTGGAAGGTATACGGGGAAAAAAACAAATAAACCAACTTTAAAGAAGTAGCAAAATGTCCTGACATTCTTATCAGTTGATGTGACTATATCTAAGTACTTTATTTTTTATCTTTCTCTGGTTGCTAAATTCACATTTAAATTACTTAAGACTAATTTCACCATATATTTACTTTAGAATTTTACTAAAGCTGAGTTCTAAGAAAGTGCAATGAAAGCCCAATCTTTTATAATTTATGAACAGATTATTTCTAGGGCTGGGCTAGATCTTGAAAACTGTATTACAGAACTTGTGCATTGGTTTCAACTCATCCATTATTTCCACTCAAAATGAGGACCCTCCCATAACACAATATTGCTAGAATGGTTACCAAGCACACACAGTAACCACTTTCTGAGCATGTGCTTTTTATTAGGGGATCACTAACATATGCTCCCAACATCCACAAGCTAAAGAATATGTACCATTTGCCAAACCTTTCTTCCACTGAGCACATATCTACTTAGTAAATTATTTCCAGACGAATGGGAAAGGGAATTATGTTTCTTTGACTAAATTATCTAATGATGTTCCTAGAACTGAAAGAGAGGGAAGAGACATATGTGTGAAACATCTTCAAAATATTCTTCCTAGTTGTTCCTTAGTGCCTGAAACCTGTAAGGAAAAGTCCAACGTTTCCAACCTCATTTCCTCAGTGTGCACATGTAAAACGGTGGTCAATGGAGGACACAGGACAGTGTATTACAAGATACAGCGGTACTACTGAAGAGTTCCTATCATAGAATACCACGGACTGGGCCATAAAAGAAGATTCTAATTCCAACAGAAACTAGTAATTAATTAGCTCTATTATAAAAATAGAAAACTACTCCATTTCAGAACCAGAAAAACTGACTTCCTAAAAAATGTCAAGAGTAAAATTCTCAGCTTAGCTATAGGCTCAGTAAGAAGTTCTCAGAACAAAAGAGCAGCAACCCAATAAAAGTACGTAAAATACCAAATTAAATGACATGGAGATCATGGTATCCAAATTCATTACTGAAGCAAAAAAAAAAAAAAATACTAACAGGGGAGTCAGACTGATACCCAGAAATGAGAAATCTTTTAAATTTATAATATAAGACTATTTACCAAACATACTGCTCCAGAAAATGAGAATTCATTGCAATGATGAATTTATTAATTTAAAAATATCAATTTTAAAGTCAAGCAGTATGGTATAAGACTTTGAATGAATATGGAAAAGAAAATACTGCAAAACTGAGAGAATCTTAAATTGGGGCAACATCTAGTTTTGCCACATCTAATAGCTTCAGAGAACTTCATGAATAAACAATTGTAGATTCACTTGCAAATACCACAAACAAAATTCAAAATTAATTTTTAAGTTTCAGGTTTCAAGTTTCCAAGGATATACTGGTGCAGCCAGAGTCAATATTTGACTTCTGAGTACATCCACAAAATCAGATTTTTCTCTAAAGAATATTCCTGGATCAGCTCTTTGTAACTTAACTGCCTAACCAAAGGGGGCAAGAAATGACGAACAGGATCTATTTGCTTCTGGTAAACTGCCTATTTCCCTTTCTTTCAGATCCTCAGAATTCATGGAGTCTGGTATGAAGAATGTTCCCTTAACTGATTGGGTGGCTCCATCCTAAACTCTGGCACTGCTTTTTAAGATGAAAACAAACAAAAACAAAGCCAATAAATGAAACAGCCCTGCAGGAAAAAAAAAAAAAAAAAGGAGGAGCTAGGAAAAAGCACAGTCTTGTGATCCACTGTTAACACTGAAGGGAAAGGCAATTACTATCTGGCAGCTACCATGTGGGAAACTGTGTGTTTGTGTGCGTGTGCATGTGCGTGTGCGTGTGTGTGTGTGTGAGAGTTGCTCAGTCATGTCCGACTCTTTGCGACCCCATGGACTCTAGCCCACCAGGTTCCTCTGTCCATGGTATTCTGCAGGCAAGAATACTACAATAGGTAGCCATTCCCTTCTCCAGGGGATCTTCCTGATCCAGGAGTCAAACCGGGGTCTCCTACATTGCAGGCAGATTCTTTACCAACTGAGCCACCAGGGAAGACCATAGGAAACCTTACAAATGTTATTTTTGACTCATACCAAAAAGAAAAAAAAACCCCACTATGTATAATTTTCATCCATATTTTATAGATAAGAAAATCAAGTTCAGAGATCAAATAACTTGACTCAGATCACACAGCCAGCATATGCCTGTGTCTCTCCATCTGTCTAATCCCAAGCTCTCCTCTTGCCATGATGTCAAACCCACATCTCAGTTAACAAATATTCCTGCTGGGCTTCCACTATGTGCACCCGTGCTACAAAGAACTATGAAAGAAACAGGAGACATCACCTTTGCCCTCCAAGCAGTTAACATCCAAGAGACATTCTGAAGGCTCAGATGTCCAATCCATGAGAGGCAGTGTGTTTTACAGAGAGGGAAGAACACTAGACTATGGGAAGGGAGATGACTCACTGGATTGCACCACTTACTAGCCACATAACCTTGAGTAAGCAAGTATTTCTGTTATTTTCTCATCAGCAGAGAGCATAGACTATAACCATCTGCCTTAATGATCTCACAGAATTAGTTCAAAGATCCAACTGATTAAAAAAACTATAGAACAGGAGAAAATATTTGCAAATGAAGCAACAGACAAGGGATTAATTTCAAAAATATAGAAACACTTCAAACAGCTCAATATCAACTAAACAAACAACCCAATCAAAAAATGAACAGAAAATCCAAATAGATATTTTCCCAAAGACAACAGGCACATGTAAAGATGCTCAACATCCCCAATTATTAGAGAAATTCAAGCCAAAACTACAGCGAGGTATCGCCTCACACTGGTCACAAAGGTCATCGTCAAAAACTCTACAAACAACAAATGCTGGAGACAGTGTGGAGAGAGGGAACCCTCCTACACTGTTGGGAATGTAAACTGGTGCAGCCACTATGGAAAACAGTATGGAGGTCTCTTTAAAAACTAAAAACAGAACCTCCATATGACCAGAAGTCCCATTCCTGGGTATATATCTAGAGAAAATGATAATTAGAAAAGATGTACTTATGGCCTACATACATGCACCCCAATGCATACAGCAGCACTATTCAAAACAGCCAAGACACGGAAGCAACCTAAAGTTCCACTTGTAAATGAATGCATAAAGAAGATGTGCTTTACATACACACACACACACACACACACAGTGGGGTATTATTCATCCATAAAAAAGAATTGAATAATGCTATTTGCAGCAACATGGATGGAACTAGAGACCATCATACAAAAGTGAAGTAAGACAGAGAAAGACAAATATTACACGATAGTGCTTATACATGAAATCTAAAAAAGAAAAAAAAGATACAAATAGTTATTTACAAATAAGAAATAGGTTCACAGACAGAAAACAAACTTATGGTAACCAAAGGGGAAAAGGACAGAGATAAATTAGTAGTTCGGGAGTAAAATATACACACTGCTATATACAACACAGATAAGCAACCATGATTTACTGTATAGCACAGGGAATTGTATTCACTTAGGCAATGGCACCCCACTCCAGTACTCTTGCCTGGAAAATCCCATGGACAGAGGAGCCTGGTGGGCTGCAGTCCATGCAGTCGCTAAGAGTTGGACACGACTGAGCGACTTCACTTTCACTTTTCACTCTCATGCACTGGAGAAGGAAATGGCAACCCACTCCAGTGTTCTTGCCTGGAGTATCCCAGGGACGGGGGGAGCCTGGTGGGCTGCCATCTATGAGGCTGCACAGAGTCGGACACGACTGAAGTGACTTAGCAGCAGCATTCTATTATAACCTATAACAGAAAATAACCTATAAAGAATATAGATAAATACATATATAACTGAATCTCTTTGCTGTACACCTGAAACAAGCACAGTATTGCAAATCAACTATATTTCAATATATTTTTTAAAGAGGCTGATTAGCTACAAAATATTTTAGAAGTACACTAACACTGCTATTCAAAGGTCCACAGTCATTACAGATCTTTGGATCAGTTCAGTTCAGTTGCTCAGTTGTGTCCGACTCTTTGTGACCCCACGGACTGCAGCACGCCAGGCCTCCCTATCCATCACCAACTCCCAGAGTCTACCCAAACTCATGTCCATTGAGTCGGTGATGCCATCCAACCATCTCATCCTCTGTCATCCCCTTCTCCTGCCCTCAATCTCCCAGGATCAGGGTCTTTTCAAATGAGTCAGCTCTTCGTATCAGGTGGTCAAAGTATTGGAGTTTCAACTTCAACAACAGTCCTTCCAATGAATACTCAGGACTGATAATCTTTGGCATTGCCTTTCTTTGGGATTGGAATGAAAACTGACCTTTTCCAGTCCTGTGGCCACTGCTGAGTTTTCCAGATTTGCTGGCATATTGAGTGCAGCATTTTCACAGCAGCATCATTCAGGATTTGAAATAGCTCAATTGGAATTCCATCACCTCCACTAGTTTTGTTCATAGTGATGCTTACTAAGGCCCACTTGACTTCACATTCCAGGATGTCTGGCTCTAGTAAGTGATCACACTATTGTGATTATCTGGGTCATGAAGATCTTTTTTGTACAGTTCTTCTGTGTATTCTTGCCACCTCTTTCTTAATATCTTCTGCTTCTGTTAGGTCTATACCATTTCTGTCCTTTATTGAGCCCATCAATTCAGCAATAAAAAGATTACCTGACTCACTTTTGTGTCCCCTCTTTTTTTTCTGCTTTAACTTGGCTTGTTTAGAGAGTTGGTGTTCTAAGAGTGAAGGACTAACCAACTAACTCCGGCTCTTGCTCCCTGCAGGGTTCTGACAGTGGGACTCATGACTAAACCGCTTTCCCTGGTTACATTTGCACTTAAGCCAGTCCAGGCGCAAGCTCACTCTTAGCCAAAAGGTAAGGTTGTCCTATTTCCCTCCCATCTCGCCTACATTTCTTTTTCTCCCTTCTTCATCAGCTGCCTTATAAAATCAGAATCTCATGCTCAAGTGTCTAGTGCATTCTCAAACCCAAAGTTGTACCTATAATTATAAATTCTTCCTTTCTGTCAACTCACAGAAAAATATGAGAGGATCCATTTCCTGAGGGAGAGTTGAAGAAACTAGGTTTAGAAACCTAGTGATGAAGAGATTCTCTAAGGAAGTGGAGAATTTGCAAAACAAGAAACAGCCTTTTACTGACTGAGTTTCCTTAACTAGATTGTCCCAACCACAAGCATTCAAAATAAATGAACTAAGTGTTAGTCATTCAGTCGTGCCCGACTCTTTGTGACCCCATGGACTGCAAGCCATCAGGCTCCTCTGTCACAAAGAAAACTGGAGCGAGATGCCATTCCCTTCTCCAGGGGATCATTCTGACCCAGGGATCAAACTCGGGTCTCCTGCATTGCAGGAAGATTCTTTACCATCTGAGCCACCAGGGAAGCCTAAATGAACTAAGTTTCTATCTTAAAGACTAGTATTCAAACATAATTCATTATCAAAATTTTCACTGTAAACTGATCAATACTTAGAGCATTATATTCAAATAGGAAGAATTATTCCCAATTTCAAACAGTCAATTGACAAACTTCAGGAGACTATCTAGATTCCAAATATGTTTGATTCAAAAAGAGTTACTGTAATTCTTCAGGTAACTTCCAGATCTTCATTTTATTTTGTCCAATTTTAATACAACCACTATGATATGGCATAAATATAGCTCAATGAAGATAAAAGAACAAAAAACTTTGTTAACTGAAATGTCACAGGACAAATTTACACAACATGACAAACTTAAATGTCTCAAGCTTTAAACACATACAACACCGCACAACTACTTCCACCTCTCTCTCTCTTTTTATCTCTTTCTCTTTCTGCCCACACCCTTCCACCCCCAAAACTCCTCCCTTCTCTGTCTCTGTCTTCTTTTAAAGGACGCTAATAGTATTTTCCCCTTTCTATAATTTCTTTTCTACATATGAAACTGCATTCTTCTATTAGATTACTTATAGAAACTTAAAATCCTCCCTGGATCCAAAAAAAAAAAAAAAAACAAAATCAGAAGTGAAAACTATTAGAACTTTAGAGGTTTTGGATTTATTCTTATAGGAGTATTTATATATTTTATATTCTAAATCACAATTTTATTTCTGATAATCAGTGAAATTTGGGTTCTATTTCAACTTTCTAATTTCCTGAGGGGGGAAAAAATGCTTTACTTTACTCTGCTTCCCAGATGGCTCGGGGTAAAGAATCCACCTGCCAGATGTGGATTCAATCCTTGGGCTGCAAAGATTCCCTGAAGAAGGAAGTGGCAACCCACTTCAGTACTTTCGCCTGGGAAATTCCACAGAAAGAGGTGCCTGGCAGGCTACAGTCCATGGGGGTCACAAAAGTCAGACACAACTGAGCACAGCACACACATGTAATACTTTACTCCAGTGTTTCTAAAGTCTTCTAAAGTTGGTCTTCATACCAACTTATCTGATTCATGTAGAACATTTTCTAAACATGCATATTTCTGATCCCTATCCAGAACTACTGATAAATCAGATAATCACAATCAGACTGGTTAGCAGTTTGACAATTTTCCCCATATGATTCTTAAGACCAAAAATTATCACAAATGATTTTTTCACTTATTTATATTATGCTTAAGACATTTCCTCAACAGCACCATCTATAAAATTAAATAAACTTGCTATGCTAAAACATATTAGATCTTTTTATTTGAATAAATGTTATTTTCTAGGAATAAAAGATTATTTCTTCAGTTAATAATATATTTGATATGGCCTGCCAGGTGGCACAAGAGGTAAAGAACTTGCTTGCCAACACAGGAGACACAAGACACAATGCAGAACCCATCGACATGGGTTGAATCCCTTTGTCAAGAAGATCCCCTGGAGGAGGGCATGGCTACCCACTCCAGTATTTTTGCCTGGAGAATTCCATGGACAGAAGGGCATGGTGGGCTACAGTCCAAGAGGTCACAAAGAATCAGACAACGCTGAAGGGACTTCACATGCCATTTGTCAATTTACTTATGGACTTTACAAGGGAAAATTCAACTGCCACATTTAACTTTTACCACCACATATTGAAATTTAAATTAAGAACAAGTTAAAATGACTAAATATTATTATTGAAAAAAGTAATTAAAAACAGAAATAATGGAATAGCTCTTTATGAAAATAAAGGCTATATATATTAATAGTTTTTCAATTAATTTTTAACTTGTATCACTGTGTCATCAAACATTATTTTTTTTAATCCTCTAGTTGTATCTCTTCACCCCCTATTAACATTTTCAAAAAAATAAAAAGAACACTTCACTCTCTGAGTAAGACCATAATCGTTCATTATCTCTGCACATCTCAGCAGCCCCACACCTGACTGCATTAGGTCTTTCTGCACTTTTCATTTTTTTGGTCACAGAAATATTGTAAGTAATGCAATGAAACCACATACTCATCTGTATTTTCTCATACGGCCAATCCCTGACTCATAAATATTTCATTTATTGTTGTCTTAACTCTAGAAGAGTTTGCGTGTATTTTTCAAGCTTTATTTTGAAACCTCTCTCTTCTGAAAGTGATTCTGATCATGATTTTGGTAAACTAACACACACTACCTCATAGAAAGAGCTTTGATTCAACACAATGACAGCTACCTAAACCAATGAACTGAAAAATTTTAAGACACAAAAATACAAAACTCACATAATTCTGAACTAAGTTATTTCACAAGGAAATTCAATATTATATGATAGAAATATGCTTTTTGATACTTAAAATGGTAGGAATACTGCTCACATAAGTGCCTTTAGGTCAAATAAAGTAAAGAATATGCAAGATGGGTTCAGAGAGGGCATTTGGGAAGTATGGGAATTATTGGTTAGTTGAGAACTAAAAAAATCACAGACTGCTTATTCAAAAAGTTGAATAGTGGAAGCTAAAAAAGATTAAATTCCAAGAAAGAAACAGAAATGATACTGTTCAACTTACAAGTCTTCCATATGATAAAGTGACAAATGTTACTTCTAAGTCAAGCCTCCTGTCAAAAAGATATATGTTCTGAAGGAAAAAAAAAAAAAGAGTCAAATAGTCTACTAAGCCCTTTCAGTATAATGCATTTGCTCATAGCAAGGAAGAAAGAACATCAAGGGAGAGAACTCTGCTATTCCTCATTCTTAGCCTTTTCATCCATCTTCCCATCTCCTTCAGCTTAGACTGTATAATCTACAAAGTTTACATCAAATATAAGAACAGAAACATTCCCTGAAACAGACCCTGCAAAGTTGGGCCTGTTTTGTTATCTTAAAAATATAAATAAAGAATACCAGAACATCTAAAAAACATAAAGAGGCACCATGAGCAAATACAGTAGGAGATCCCCCTTACCCAAAAGCACAGAAGTAAAACCTAGTTAAACAGACTTTCTGGCTGATTGAGAACATTTTTGTGATAAGTTTTCAAATTCATGATTCCAGTCAGATACTTCACCCATCTAATCATATCCTGGGATTCTGGTCTACACATAACCTCATGTACCAAAGAGTAGATAAAAAGTTGTGGGTCATGCCAAAGCTTTGCCTCGAACTTAATGTTGCCTCTGCTAGTCACGATGCTACATGATTCTTCTACCTGTTGGATAGCTTCCAAATATTTTTGCTTTGCCCTGATCTCAGAGAAAATTATTTGAACACTGTTCTTGGTTCAAACTAGAGCACTGATGACTCTGCTGGTCATTGTACTTATTATCCAGACTGACACTGTAATAATAATAATGACAAAAGTTGAGTAACTAATGAACTCAGTTCAGTTCAGTTACTCAACTGTGTCCGACTCTGCAACCCCATGGACTATAGCACGCCAGGCCTCCCTGTCCATCACCAACACCCGGAGCTAATGCAAACTCATTTCCATTGAGTACGTGATGCCATCCTCTGTCATTCCCTTCTCCTCCTGACTTCAATTTCTCCCAGCATCAGGGTCTTTTCAAATGAGTCAGTTCTTCACATCAGGTGGCCAAAGTATTGGAGTTTCAGCTTCAGCATCAGTCCTTCCAATCAATATTCAGGACTGCTTTCCTTTAGAATGGAATGGTTGGATCTCCTTGCTGTCTAAGGGACTCTCAAGAGTCTTCTCCAACCACAGTTCAAAAGCATCAATTCTTCGGCGCTCAGCTTTCTTCATAGTCCAACTCTCAAATCCATATACAACTACCGGGTAAATCATTGCTTTAACTGGACGGATCTTAGTTGGCAAGGTAATATCTCTGCTTTTTAATATGCTGTCTAGCTTTAATATGCTGTCATAACTTTTCTTCCAAGGAGCAAGCACCTTTTAATTTCATGGGTGCAGTCACCATCTGTAGTGATTTTGGAGCCCCAAAAAATAAAGTCTGTCACTGTTTCCACTGTTTTCCCATCTATTTGCAATGAAGTAATGGGATCAGATGCCATGATCTTAGTTTTCTGAATACTGAGTTTTAAGCCAGCTTTTTCACTCTCCTCTTTCACTTTCATCAAGAGGCTCTTTAGTTCTTCTTCACTTTCTGCCATAAGGGTGGTGTCATCTGCCTATCTGAGGTTATTGATATTTCTCCCGGCAATCTTGATTCCAGCTTGTGCTTCATCCAGTCCAGTGTTTCTCATGATGTACTTTGCATATAAGATAAATAAGCAGGGTGACAATATACAGCCTTGATGTACTCCTTTCCCAATCTAGAACCAGTCTGTTGTTCCATGTCCAATTCTAACTGTTGCTTCCTGACCTGCATACAGGTTTCTCAGGAGGCAGGTCAGGTGGTCTGGCTTTCCCATCTCTTGAAGAATTTTCAAGTTTTTTATGATCCACACAGTCAAAGGCTTGGCATAGTCAATAAAGCAAATGTTTTTCTAGAACTCTCTTGCTTTTTCAATGATCCAATAGATGTTGGCAATTTGACCTCTGGTTCCTCGGCCTTTTCTAAATCCAGCTTGAACATCTGGAAGTTCACAGTTCACATGCTGTTGAAAACTGGCTTGGAGAATTTTGAGCATTACTTTACTAGTGTGTGAGATGAGTGCAATTGTATAGTAGTTTGAGCATTCTTTGGCATTGCCTTTCTTTGGGATTGGAATGAAACTGACCTTTTCCAGTAGTGTGGCCACTGCTGAGTTTCCCAAATTTGCTGGCATACTATGTGCAACACTTTTACAGCATCATCTTTTAGGATTTGAAATAGCTCAGCTGGAATTCCATCACCTCCACTAGCTTTGTTCATAGTGATGCTTCCTAAGGCCCACTTGACTTTGCATTCTAGGATGTCTGGCTCTAGGTGAGTGATCACACTATCATGATTATTTGTGTCATGAAGATCTTTTTTGTATAGATCTTCTGTGTATTTTTGCCACCTCTTCTTAATATCTTCTCCTTCTGTTAGGTCCATACAATTTCTGTCCTTTATTGTGTCCATCTTTGCATGAAATATTCCCTTGGTGTCTCTAATTTTCTTGAAGAGATATCTAGTCTTTCCCAACAAGACCCAATTTCCGCCTCAGTCAGCCTCTCCCATCAGGAAGCTTCAATAAGCCTTTTATCCTTCTCCATCAGAGGCCAGACAGACTGAAAACAACAATCACAGAAAACTAGCCAATCTGATCATAGGACCATAGCCTTGTCTAACTCAATGAAACTATAAGCCATGGCATGTAGGGCCACCCAAGACGGACGGGTCATGGTGGAAAGCTCTGACAAATGCGATCCACTGGAGAAGGGAATGGCAAACCACTTCAGTATTCTTGCCTTGAGAACTCCATGAACACTGTGAAAAGGCAAAAAGATAGGACACTGAAAGATGAACTCCCCAGGTCGGTAGGTGCCCAATATGCTATTGGAGATCAATGGAGAAATAACTCCAGAAAGAATGAAGAGATGGAGTCAAAGCAAAAACACCAAGCTGTGGATGTGACTGGTGATGGAAGTAAAGTCTAGTATTGTAAAAAGCAATATTGCATAGGAACTGGAATGTTAGGTCCATGAATCAAGGCAAATTGGAAGTGGTCAACAGGAGATGGCAAGAGTGAAATCAACATTTTAGAAATCAGTGAACTAAAATGGACTGGGTGAATTTAACTCAGATGACCGTTATATCTACTATTGTAGGCAAGAATCCCTTAGAAGAAATGGAGTAGCCATCATGGTCAACAGAAGAGTCAGAAATGCAGTACTTTGAGGCAACTGCAAAAACAACAGAATGATCTCTATTTGTTTCCAAGGCAAACCACTCAAAATCACACTAATCCAAGTCTAAGACCTGAACAATAAGGCTGAATAAGCTGAATTTGAACTGTTCTATGAAGACCTATAAGACCTTTTCATTATAGGGGACTGGAATGCAAAAGTAGAAAGTCAAGAAATACCTGGCTGCTGCTGCTGCTGCTGCTGTCACTTCAGTCGTGTCCGACTCTGTGCAACCCCAGAGACAGCAGCCCACCAGGCTCCCCCGTTCCTGATATTCTCCAGGCAAGAACACTGGAGTGGGGTGCCATTTCCTTCTCCAATGCAGGAAAGTGAAAAGTGAAAGTGAAGTCGCTCAGTCATGTCCAACTCCTAGTGACTCCATGGACTGCAGCCTACCAGGCTCCTCTGTCTATGGGATTTTCCAGGCAAGAGTATTGGAGTGGGTTGCCATTGCCTTCTCCAGAAATACCTGGAGTAATGTGCAAATTTGCCCTTGGAGTACAGAATGAAGCAGGGCAAAGGCCAATAGAGTTTTGCCAAGAGAACAAACTGGTCATAGCAAACACCCTCTTCCAACAACACAAGAGAAGACTCTACACATGGACATCACCAGGTGGTCAATACCAAAATCATATTGATTATATTCTTTGCAGCCAAAGATGGAGACACTCCATACAGTCAGCAAAAAAAGACGGGGAGCTGACTATGGCTCAAATCATGATTAAGGGTGGTGTCATCTGCCTATCTGAGGTTATTGATATTTCTCCCGGCAATCTTGATTCCAGCTTGTGCTTCATCCAGTCCAGTGTTTCTCATGATGTACTTTGCATATAAGATAAATAAGCAGGGTGACAATATACAGCCTTGATGTACTCCTTTCCCAATCTAGAACCAGTCTGTTGTTCCATGTCCAATTCTAACTGTTGCTTCCTGACCTGCATACAGGTTTCTCAGGAGGCAGGTCAGGTGGTCTGGCTTTCCCATCTCTTGAAGAATTTTCAAGTTTTTTATGATCCACACAGTCAAAGGCTTGGCATAGTCAATAAAGCAAATGTTTTTCTAGAACTCTCTTGCTTTTTCAATGATCCAATAGATGTTGGCAATTTGACCTCTGGTTCCTCGGCCTTTTCTAAATCCAGCTTGAACATCTGGAAGTTCACAGTTCACATGCTGTTGAAAACTGGCTTGGAGAATTTTGAGCATTACTTTACTAGTGTGTGAGATGAGTGCAATTGTATAGTAGTTTGAGCATTCTTTGGCATTGCCTTTCTTTGGGATTGGAATGAAACTGACCTTTTCCAGTAGTGTGGCCACTGCTGAGTTTCCCAAATTTGCTGGCATACTATGTGCAACACTTTTACAGCATCATCTTTTAGGATTTGAAATAGCTCAGCTGGAATTCCATCACCTCCACTAGCTTTGTTCATAGTGATGCTTCCTAAGGCCCACTTGACTTTGCATTCTAGGATGTCTGGCTCTAGGTGAGTGATCACACTATCATGATTATTTGTGTCATGAAGATCTTTTTTGTATAGATCTTCTGTGTATTTTTGCCACCTCTTCTTAATATCTTCTCCTTCTGTTAGGTCCATACAATTTCTGTCCTTTATTGTGTCCATCTTTGCATGAAATATTCCCTTGGTGTCTCTAATTTTCTTGAAGAGATATCTAGTCTTTCCCAACAAGACCCAATTTCCGCCTCAGTCAGCCTCTCCCATCAGGAAGCTTCAATAAGCCTTTTATCCTTCTCCATCAGAGGCCAGACAGACTGAAAACAACAATCACAGAAAACTAGCCAATCTGATCATAGGACCATAGCCTTGTCTAACTCAATGAAACTATAAGCCATGGCATGTAGGGCCACCCAAGACGGACGGGTCATGGTGGAAAGCTCTGACAAATGCGATCCACTGGAGAAGGGAATGGCAAACCACTTCAGTATTCTTGCCTTGAGAACTCCATGAACACTGTGAAAAGGCAAAAAGATAGGACACTGAAAGATGAACTCCCCAGGTCGGTAGGTGCCCAATATGCTATTGGAGATCAATGGAGAAATAACTCCAGAAAGAATGAAGAGATGGAGTCAAAGCAAAAACACCAAGCTGTGGATGTGACTGGTGATGGAAGTAAAGTCTAGTATTGTAAAAAGCAATATTGCATAGGAACTGGAATGTTAGGTCCATGAATCAAGGCAAATTGGAAGTGGTCAACAGGAGATGGCAAGAGTGAAATCAACATTTTAGAAATCAGTGAACTAAAATGGACTGGGTGAATTTAACTCAGATGACCGTTATATCTACTATTGTAGGCAAGAATCCCTTAGAAGAAATGGAGTAGCCATCATGGTCAACAGAAGAGTCAGAAATGCAGTACTTTGAGGCAACTGCAAAAACAACAGAATGATCTCTATTTGTTTCCAAGGCAAACCACTCAAAATCACACTAATCCAAGTCTAAGACCTGAACAATAAGGCTGAATAAGCTGAATTTGAACTGTTCTATGAAGACCTATAAGACCTTTTCATTATAGGGGACTGGAATGCAAAAGTAGAAAGTCAAGAAATACCTGGCTGCTGCTGCTGCTGCTGCTGTCACTTCAGTCGTGTCCGACTCTGTGCAACCCCAGAGACAGCAGCCCACCAGGCTCCCCCGTTCCTGATATTCTCCAGGCAAGAACACTGGAGTGGGGTGCCATTTCCTTCTCCAATGCAGGAAAGTGAAAAGTGAAAGTGAAGTCGCTCAGTCATGTCCAACTCCTAGTGACTCCATGGACTGCAGCCTACCAGGCTCCTCTGTCTATGGGATTTTCCAGGCAAGAGTATTGGAGTGGGTTGCCATTGCCTTCTCCAGAAATACCTGGAGTAATGTGCAAATTTGCCCTTGGAGTACAGAATGAAGCAGGGCAAAGGCCAATAGAGTTTTGCCAAGAGAACAAACTGGTCATAGCAAACACCCTCTTCCAACAACACAAGAGAAGACTCTACACATGGACATCACCAGGTGGTCAATACCAAAATCATATTGATTATATTCTTTGCAGCCAAAGATGGAGACACTCCATACAGTCAGCAAAAAAAGACGGGGAGCTGACTATGGCTCAAATCATGAAATCCTTATTGCAAAATTCAGACTTAAATTGAAGAAAATAGGGAAAACCACCAGACCATTCAAGTATGATCTAAATCAAATCTCTTATGACTATACAGTGGAAGTGCCAAATAGAATCAAGGGATTAGATCAGCTAGACAGAATGCCTGAAGAACTATGGACAGAGATTCGTGACACTGTACAGGAGGCAGTGATCAAGACCATCGCCAAGAAAAAGAAATGCAAAAAGGCAAAATGATTGTCTGAGGAGGCCTTACAAATAGCTTTGAAAAGAAGAGAAGCAAAAGGCAAAGGAGAAAAGGAAATGGCCATTTGAATGCAGAGTTCCAAAGAATAGCAAGGAGAGATACGAAAGCCTTCTTCAGTGATCAATGCAAAGAAACAGAGGAAAACAATAGAATGGGAAAGACTAGAGATCTTTTCAAGAAAATCAGAGATACCAAGGGAACATTTCATGCAAAGATGGACACAATAAATGACAGAAACTAATGAACTATTGGCTTGCTAATAATTTTTTTTTGCTAAAGACTTAAGAAGCAATAAGTAGGACTTCTTCTGGTGGTGCAGATAAGAATCTACCTGCCAATAAAGGGAACATGGCTTTGATCCACGGTCTGGGAAGATCCCACATGCCACAAAGCAAGTAAGCCCATGGGCCACAACTACTGAAGCTTGTGCTGCACAACAATAGACGCCATCACAATGAGAAGACCACATACCACAACAAAGACTAGCCCTTCTTAGTGTGATTACAGAAAGCCTGTGCACAGCAACAAAGACCCAGTCCAGCCAAAATTAAAAAAAAAAAAAAAAAAAGAAAGCAATAAAGAGAACTACTACTTGATAGCAATTAAATGGGAAGAAATAAGAAAAAAAATTTGTCATAGAATTCTTAGAAGTCCATGTCAATTTTAAGCTCACAGTTCCAAGCCAGTGAACAAGATGTGGCATGAAACAGAAATTTTAAAAGATATGTCTATATTTATATCAACA
The DNA here is from genome assembly GCA_006410635.1 of Cephalophus harveyi. Lineage (NCBI taxonomy): Eukaryota > Metazoa > Chordata > Mammalia > Artiodactyla > Bovidae > Cephalophus > Cephalophus harveyi. The sequence goes on along the minus strand of SJYT01008459.1, from coordinate 26,694 downwards.
ACTATATGTGTGTGTGCTTGTGTGTATGCTTGGTAAATATAGTCGTGAGCTTTACTGGCTTACCACCTGATTTTGGATGGTCTATGAGGCATACATTTTTATAGTTTTAAATGGCTGAATCAAAATCAAAAGTATATCTTATGAAATATGAAAATTATATAAAATTCAAACATTAATGTCTATAAATAAAACTACTGGCACACAACCACATCCATGCACTTAGGTGCCATCCATAGCTGCTTTTATATTATAGTGGCAGAGTTGACTAGTTGTGACAGAGATCAATGGTCCACAACCTGTATTTACTATCTAGTCTTTTATAGAAAAAAAAAAAATTACCAACTTCCACATATATACAGAGGCAGATTTTATTTTGGGGGGCTCCAAAATCACTGCAGCCATGAAATTAAAAGATGCTTACTCCTTGGAAGGAAAGTTATGACTAACCTAGACAGCATATTGAAAAGCAGAGACATTACTTTGCCAACAAAGGTCCATCTAGTCAAGGCTATGGTTTTTCCAATAATCATGTATGGATATGTGAGTTGGACTGTAAAGAAGGCTGAGCACCGAAGAATTGATGCTTTTGAACTGCGGTGTTGGAGAAGACTCTTGAGAGTCCCTTGGATACAAGGAGATCCAACCAGTCTATCCTAAAGGAGATCAGTCCTGAGTGTTCATTGGAAGGACTGATGTTGAAGCTGAAACTTCAATACTTTGGCCACCTGATGCGAAGAGCTGACTCATTGGAAAAGACCCTGATGCTGGGGAAGATTGAAGGCAGGAGGAGAAGGTGACGACAGAGGATGAGATGGTTGGATGGCATCACCAACTCAGTGGACATGAGTTTTGGTAAACTCCAGGAGTTGGAGATGGACAGGGAGGCCTGGAGTGCTGCAGTCCATGGGGTCACAAAGAGTCAGACACAACTGAGCAACTGAACTGAACTGAACATATATACAATGACTTGGCATGAAACTCTAAAATAAAAATGGTTTGGGATAAATATCAATATCATATCTACTGAAATTATGAGATATTAAAAGTGAAATTATAAACTTCCAGTCTCAGAAGACACTAGCAAAACTAATTAGAAAATATCTTAAAAACAAAAAGCATTACACAGGAATTATTCAACCTCATAAGTGATATTACATGGCAAGAAACAGCACAGAAACATAACTCAAAGCTTTAATATCATTAAATTCTTAAAATGGGCTGTGGCAAATCTTCATCCCAACCCCCCGCGCCCCCCCAAAAAACTAGGAACACTTCAAGATATTTAGATATGGAGAAAATAATAAAGAAGATATAAGCCTAGTGTTTGGGACGGTGATAGGTTCTAAGATAACTGAGATACAGTCGAACTTCTTGATTCTTGCGTAGCTTACCTTCTCCACCAAAAAGAAAAGTTATAGTAAAATGTAAAATCAAATATGATTAACGAGAAAATCAAATCTCAGGAATTAAAAAGAGGGCCATGACTCACTTTAAATAAGTTCAGGTATGCAGAAACACTAGGTTAAAATTTTAAGGTGTCTTTAAAAAGTAGCTTGTATATGTTATCACTAAACTACACTTGATAACTTTGAAAGAGTTACAAACAACAAGAGCAGATGTAACACATAAGAGGGGACAAATGTTATTTTATTTTTTGAAGGTAAAAGGATTCTAGGAAATGAAGATGAGTGATCTTGACATTATTCCCCAACAAAATTCTACAACAGGTTACTAAACAGATGGTTTGTAACTTACATTAAAAAAAAAAAAAAAAGCCTGCCATGGATTTGTTAAAAATAAGTCATACTAAACCTTGTTTCCTTGTCTCACATGTTATTAGATGAGTGGATCAGAGAAAGGCATTGGCTGTACAATGCCTGGACCAAAAAAGTATGGAGTAAGTCTTTCATGGCCAACTGTTAAGTCCACTTCCTATGTAACTTTGGGGAAAATTCTTGGATTAAGAGGCAAATATCATAGATCGGTCAAGTTTCTGTATGTTTTGTAAGCAGAGGCACTGACAGCCATTGTTCTAGGCTATCTTTCTCATGGATGTCTGTATACCAAATTGCCTTTGAATATCCATAATACCTCCCTCTGAACAAAGGGAAGGTTTGCTTATAGCTCATTACAAAAGATCAGGGTTCCTAAACTTGAAGTTCCTCACCTGCAATACAGAGTGATACAGGGTGTACAACGTGGACTTGGGCCACTCTTGGGAGCCCCTGATGGACTTAGGGGTGCATGCATGCTAAATCGCCTCAGCCATGTCCGATCTTTGAGACCCTATGGATCATAGCCTGCCAGGCTCCTCTGTCTATGGTTCCCCAGGCAAAAACACTGGAGTGAGTTGCCATGGCTGCCTGCAGGGGGTCTTTCCAATTCAGGGATCAAACCAGTGTCTCTACTCCCCTGCTTTGGCAGGCAGGGTCTCCACCACCAGCACCAACCCTGGGTCTCCTTTATTGCAGGTTGATTGACCATCTGGGCCTCCGGGGAAGTCCCTGAACTTGGGGGACAAGGAACCAAAGCAAGCATAAGGTTCCTGCTCCTCACTGTATCAGGAATAATAAAGTCCTTTGTCTTCTATAAAGTTCCACAATATAGTGTCTGACTAATTTGCTACCATGCAAGTAAGGTAAAATCTCAGATACTTCACAGATCTGGACAACCTGTGACTCAGCTTTGCCATTGGTAAAATGGGGAAATAACAGTATAAATCCTCATAAAGACAGTATAAAAAATAAATTAATTCACACACAAATTTCCTAGAAAAGTATCTACTGCTTAATAAATATTAGCCATTTTTATAATGACACCTATGATTAATTTCAGATGTATACCAGTAGGTAAATAATCCCATCCAAAGGATTAATGATAAATCAAAGAGCTCCTACTCACTAAGTTTAAAAAAGGCTCTATTCTTAAACTTGTTCTGATCAATATTTTCAAAAATAATTAAGTAGAGTATAAAATGTGTTAATCAAAATTATGGATGACACAATTGTTAACATAGATAATAAAACGAAGATTTTTAAAAATCTTGACATGCTGAATACACTAAATGATAAAGAAACAAATGTAATAGACATATAAATCCTATTTTTTTACAATATTCAAATTGATATTAATTGCAATTTACATGAAATGAAGCAACATTCTAGTAACAATGTAACAGGACTGAAAAAAAATTGCCATTAGGTTACAGAAAAAATGAGGACAAATTTTCATTGCATTCTGTGTTGGTCAGAACATATACATGGCATGGTATTTAGCTCTGGATACATTTTAAAGGGAAACTTCAGCAAAGAGAAGCATATCCAGAGGAGGGTAATGAGAACTGTGAAGGGCAAAATAAATCCACAGAGTGTATATAAAGGATAACTGAAGAAATATGACTTCTTTATCCTCAGAAAGGAAAGGTTTATTGATTACAAAAATTTTTCAGACATCTGTAAAATTATCTATGTGAAACAGTCTGTGTAAAACCAAAAGGTGGAGTTAGAAATAATGGCTAATTGATTCCAATTCAATGTAAGGAAGAACTTTCTGTCAATTAAATTTTGTCAATTATTGAATATTACAATTAGTTATTCAGTCATGTAAGTTTCACAAAGCCACTAGCCAGTATGAAAATGGGGACTGCCTCTCTTACATACAGATGTCTTTAAATTACTCATTTCTTACCTGTAAAAAAAAAGGCAACCCACAGAGGGTTTCTCCAAGCATCTTGTGCATTTTCATTCCTGTCTTGCCTCCCTGATTTTTGTTCCATTTCAGCCTAGTTGGCCTCTTCAAACTGACAATTTGTCCTTAGCAGCCCACCTAACTTTTTGATTCGAAAGTGAAAGTCGCTCAGTTGTGTCTGACTCTTTGCGACCCCAAGGACTACGCTTCATGGAATTCTCCAGGCCAGAATACTGGAGTGGGTTGCCATGCCCACCTCCAGGGAATCTTCCCGACCCAGGGGTCAAAACTGCATCTCTTATGTCTCCTCATTGGCAGGTGTGGGAATACTGGTGTGGGTAGCCATTACCTTCTCCAGGGACTCTTCCCAACCCAGGAACTGAATCCAGGTCTCCCACATTGCAGGCGGATTCTTTACCAGCTGAGTCACAAGGGAAGCCCAACTTTTTGATTTACCTCTCTGATTATATTATTTTTTCATATACTGCAGTCCATAAGCCATCTGACAGAGGCCCCTGAGTAACAAACCCTGTCTCCATTTCCTACCTGATTTGGAAGGGAGAACAAAAATTTAATTTATTATCTCAAAGGTTTCAATTCTTGGATTCTTCTTACTTCTTTTGCCATTTACAGATTGTAGATGATCAGTAATCAATGAATAAATGAGTTAAGTGACTGAATAAATGAATGGGTACTATTAATCAACTGATAATGAGCTCCTTCTTCTTTAAAAGCTAACTACCTGAATGGGCTGTATATCTTTCAACTTGTCAAACAGATGAAGGAGTGAAAAGAACAACAAACACCTATGAGAACAAAGGAAAGAAGTATGAGAACAAGAGAGACTAAGGGTGGAAATAGAAATGAGAGTAGACAGCTATGGAGAGGACCCCAAATTAATTCTCAGAAAAGATAAAATAGTAAAGTCTCTAGTTCATAAGCGAAGCCAATTTATAAGTCAAAATAAAATGCAATAATCTATAAACATACTTGAATAACAAATGAGAGGAGAATTATAAACTCCTAAGAAATTATGATAGGAACAAGTGACTACATTCTCACGAAGGCAAAACTGATATACACAACAAGTTGATGAATCTCAAACGCATTAAGCTAGATGAAAGAAGCCTGCCTCTGAAGGTTACATACCGCATGATTAATAACATAGAGTTGAATGTAATCCGTACATATAGATATAGTATATACATATATATTATACATGAGCATTTTATACAATTTGTATAAATACATTATACAAGAGTCAGACAGGACTGAAATATTATATACATGTATATAATGCATATATACATATAACACTTCTCTGTCCAAGGGATTCTCCAGGCAAGAATACTGGAGTGGATTGCCATGCCCTCCCCCAGGGGGTTCTCCCAACCCAGAGACTGAACTTGAGTCTCTTATGTCTCCTGCACTGGCAGGCAGGTTCTTTACCCACTTCCCACTGGGGAAGCCTTATCCTGCCATATGCATCAACATGGATAGACCTTGAGCACATTATGCTGAGAAAAGTCAGAGAGGCTTGTGCTGTCTGATACCACACATAAATGTGGAATCTAACAAAGTCAAACTTGTAAAATCAGAGAGCAAAATAGGTGGTTACCAAGAGATGGGGATGGGGGGATAAGATTGATGTTGTTGGACACGACTGAATGACTGAACTGAACTGAAGGGTACAAACTTGAAAGGAGTAGTAAATAAGCTGCAGATATTCACTATACAGTATAATGAAGAGAGACAACAATATTGCACTGCAATTATGGGATGTGATAGTATGGCTACAATAGAGATCACATTACAATCTGTAATATGGTGGACTTCATAAATGTAAACAGTGCTACAATATCAAATTCACTCAATTAAAAAAACTGTTACCTCCCAAAAAAAACACACTTTAAAAAACAAAACTCTAGGGACAGAAAATAGATCAGTGGTTACCAGAGACAACAAGATGAGAGGAGGTGTTGACTAAAATCCACATGAAAAAATTTTGGAGCATGATGGAACTGTTCCACATCTTAATTGTGGTAGTGAGTACACAACTATATGTTTGTGAAAACATACAGAACTGTACACTAGAAAGATGTGAACTTTATTGCATATAAATTATCTTTAATTAAAACTTGAAAAATTTGTAGAGTTTGAAACAAATTTATAAAGATAATTAAAATATGTTTTGTGTTATTAATAAAGCACAATAAAATCATAGCAATGTTTTCTTAGATCAGTTTCCCAAGGCAAAAGAAATAAAAGCAAAAGTAAATGAGAAAAAAATGGAACCTAATCAAACTTACAAGCTTTTGCACAGCTAATGAAGACATCAACAAAATGAAAAGACAATCTATGAACTATGAGGAATTTGCAAATGACATGACTGACCAGAGTTTAATTTCCAAAATATACAAATAGTTCATACAGCTCAATATAAAAAAACCCGAACAATGCAATCAAAAAATGGGCAGAAAACCTAAACAGACATTTCTCCAAAGAAGACACACAGATGGCCAACAGGCACATGAAAATATGCTCAAGGTCACAAATTAGTTAAAAGCAAATCAAAACTGCAGTGAGGCATCACTTCACAGTGGTCATAATGGCCATAAAAGTAAAAAAGTCTACAAATAATAGAGTTCCTGGTAGCCTCGTGGTGAGGAGTCTAGGCTTTCCCTGTTGTATGACCCAGGTTCAATCCTGGTCCGGGAACTGAGATCCTGCAAGCCACACATGAGGTGGCCATTAAAAAAAAGTCTACAAATAACAAATGCTAGCAAAGATGTGGAGAAAAGGGGATCCTCCTTCAGCATTGGTGGAAATGTAAATTGATGCAGTCACTTTGGAAAACTGTAGTGAGGTTCCTTAAAAAACTAAAAACTACTATATGATATAGCAATTCCATTCCTGGATATATATTTGGAGGAAACCAGAATTTGAAAAGATACATGCACCCCGATGTCCATAGCAACACTGTTTACAATAGACAAGACATGGAAGCAACCTAATCATTTATCAACAGATGAGTGAAGATATAGAGAGAGTGACTGAGTGAGTGTGTGTGTGTGTGTGTACACAATGAAATATTATTCAGCCATAAAAGAATGAAATACCACCACTGAAGCACATGAATGGACCTACAGATTATCTTACGAAGTGAAGTAAATCAGACAAAGATAAATATCATATATGATATCACTTATATGTGGAATCTAAAAAATAATACAAATGAGTTTATTTACAAAACAGAAACAGACACAGACATAGAAAGCAAACTGTGGTTACCAAAGGGGAAAGGAGGAGGGAGGGATAAATTAGTGGTATACAATTAACAGATACACATTATTATATAAAAAATAAACAAGGATTTACTGTATAGCATAAAGAACTATATTCAATATTTTATAATAAACTATAAGGGAAAAGAATTTGACTATATAACTGAATCACTTGCTATACACCTGAAACACAATATTATACATCAACTATAGTTCAATTAAAAATAAAAAGATTACATCTGATAGTTTTCTTCAGAAAAAAAACAAAACAAAAAATTATGTCTGATATTTAAACAACTTTGTAAATATGAGCATTTAAAATATAACTTGTAAAATTAATAAATCACAGTGAAAGTAACAAGTAACAATTCTGAGAGAAAATTATCAGGATCATTTCTACAACATAGTAGCCAATACCTGTCTCTTATACACATCTAGATGTGTATAAGAGTGTAAAAATAATCAAATATATTTTCACTGTCTTATAAGTAGACATGTAAAAATAAAATAATCATTTGTATTCTATTTCAAATGTCCTCTTATAAAAATGTAGTTCCAATAATAAGAAAAGAAGCATTAAATATTTTATTGTTTATTCATAGCTTGTTACCATATATTCTCTATTATTGTACATTTGCCCTTAAAATTCGATCTTCTATAGTCATAAAAACAAGTTGTCTCTCAAAATAAAAACAATACTTATAATAATGATGTTCCTTTAATATAATAATATGAGTAAGCAAGTACTTAGTCACATTTTAGCATCTAGCATCGTTTCAGTCCAGTGGGAATGAGATTTTTCCAGGACACAATTAGAGGGATATCAAAGAGAACAGCTATGTAAAATCAAATACCAATTAGAAATAAAAAGTTACATTGCCTTTCTTCTACTTGTCGAATAGTTTCAGCAACAGACATGCAGGACTAGGGACAGTTTGAAATTACTGAAAATTACAAAAGAGCACAGAACTGGAAGTGATACAAGGGCAACCTAAAAGCATACTTTTCTGAAAGTAGAGAAATATTATAAATAGATCAAGAAAATATAAATTTAAAAGTACTTTCTTTGGGACAACACAAATGCTGTCAAATGAACTTTACTTTTAGTTACAGGAGTATACATTCTCTATAACGGGGGTCCCCAACCTCCAGGATCTAATCCCTGATGATCTGAGTTGGAGCTGATGTAGTAACAATAGAAATAAAGGCCACAATAAATGTAATGCCCTTGAATGATCCTGAAACCATTCCCCCTGCCCTACCCCTGGTCTGTGGAAAATTTGTCCATGAAAATGGTCCTAGGTGCCAAAAAGGTTAGCTCTACAACATACAACAAGGTAAAATATACTGAAAAATGAACGTTTGCAAGCTTACATCACTGCTAACAATTGCAATTCATAATCCCCTACCTTCTGAGACACAATCTGCAGCTCCTTATTTGTCTACATATAGGCTAATGTGTCACAAGGAAAGTAGCCAGAATGAGAAAAGACATTACACTGCACACGGGCCGGCACACTAGATGGGGCGTGTGCACTTGGTGTAAATGCATGCATCACTTGACTAGGGGGTGGGGCAGCAAAGCAGTGAAGGAACAACTTAGATGAGGCTCTAAAGACTTTCCAGCAGTTCTTTGGGGAAGAAAAACAGATGTTTCAAGAAATGTGGGGCCAAACTTCCTATGTGGTGCACTGTATAAACCCTTGTGTTACTCACTCCCTTTAAGCCAAACTGGAGCAAAGACACGCAGCACCCCTAGAGTTGGGAGTTGTGTTTTAATGTAGCACAATGCACAGACTGGACCATGAGGCAGCCCAACATTTTACGTCGGTTCTAAAAAATGTGTGTGCATGTGTGTGTGTGTAGTTCAGTTCAGTTCAGTTCACTCAGTCGTGTCCGACTCTTTGCGACCCCATGAATCGCAGCACGCCAGGCCTCCCTGTCCATCACCAACTCCAAGAGTTCACTCAGACTCGCATCCATTGAGTCAGTGATGCCATCCAGCCATCTCATCCTCGGTCATCCCCTTCTCCTCCTGCCCCCAATCCCTCCCAGCATCAGAGTCTTTTCCAATGAGTCAACTCTTCCCATGAGGTGGCCAGAGTACTGGAGTTTGAAGGTGAAGAAGGTGAAGTCGCTCAGTCGTGTCCGACTCTTTGCGACCCCGTGGACTGTAACCTACTAGGCTTCTCTGTCTATGGGATTCTCCAGGCAAGAATACTGGAGTGGATTGCCATTTCCTTCTCCAGGGGATCTTCCCAATCCAGGGATCGAACCTGGGTCTCCCACATCGAAGGGAGACACTTTAACCTCTGAGCCGCCAGGGAAGCCCACTGGAGTTTAGCTTTAGCATCATTCCTTCCAAAGAAATCCCAGGGCTGATCTCCTTCAGAATGGACTGGTTGGATCTCCTTGCAGTCCAAGGGACTCTCAAGAGTCTTCTCCAATACCACAGTTCAAAAGCATCAATTCTTCGGTGCTCAGCCTTCTTCACAGTCCAACTCTCACATCCATACATGACCACAGGAAAAACCATAAGGTCCATTAAAAAGGAGAGCTCTAATTTTAAAAAGACAAAGCTTATCAAACAGCTCATCCAACTGTACATTTTATTTCTGGATTGATGCCACCAAAAGCTAAATATGTGAATGACCACAGGACCAAGGCAAAATTGTAAAGAAATGAATATTTATGGGATGTTAATGCTATGTGCTTCAGGGAACAGGATGTCAGGCAATTATTTATTTTTCTCAACCCTGACATGACCAACTCCACGTGCACTCACTTCTCTCCCGGTCTCAGCATCCTGGTTAAATAAGGTGAGGCTCTATTGCTGACTGGGAAGGAGGGGAGTGATGTGAAAATTCCAAGTGGGCTAAGACAAGTGAAGAAAATTACATTTTAACTGAGCCCCCTGAGTTTCATAAGCAAAGATACTTGTGGAAATTTTTTGTTGGTTTTAATTGTCTTTATTTTAGGAATTATCTATTTCTCCCAGTCATTCTTACCTCTGTGTTTATATTGTAGTAAGAGACAACCTGTTTACAGCTTCAAATTTGACTTATGTACGTCATAAAAGGTTTCAGTTGAAAGTAACCTAAAAACTAGTCCAATCTCTTTTTAATTTTGAAGGAAAAGATCCACCCAATATTGCACAATAGGTGAAAGTCAGACTAAGAAACAGAGCGCAGGTCTCCTGGCACTCACTGTGGAACCCTGATCAGTAAGCCAAGCAGGCCATTCTACTGTCTGAGATAACCGTGCTTCCCAGGAGGAGTCACTTTCATCCACATTCTAATATGCATTACCATTATCAGAGAAGGCCTTTAATAAAAACTATTTCCTGCTTGAAACAAGGAAAAGAGAATACACTGGGACCTGGAATAGCCAGATGATGACAAGGAGGGCAAGGAGTACCTAAGGACCAGGATTTTAACAACAAAAAAAGCAGAAAACATAAGTTAGTATGTTTTTTGAAGGGAAAAGTGAGGTAGTAATATAATAAAGCCACACTGTGTCTTTCTTCAGAGTTTTTCAAGGACCATACATGCACTCATGGTATAATAAGATACCAGAATTATTCTGAAAGATCTCATAATTTGTCTCAAAGAGGAAAGAGAAACAAGGAAACGAGATGAAGTAGGCAAAGAGAGGCCTCTTTTCTCATTATCAACAGTGAAGATTACATACCCCTTTCTCAAGATATTTAGAACAAAACTGCTGAGCAAGCGAATACAAATTTTAAATATGTACATAGTATGTGAAAGAGAACTCTACAGGACATTAGGTTTATGAGAATAAAATCTGTGGATCCGTGTGGTATTATATGGAGAGTTGTATCACTCATTTACCCCCCAGCTGTAGACGTACCAATGTGACCTGCACACACAAAGAATAGGATTTTGAATTCAGAGATGGACTTTCCAACGAATCATAAATCTTTAATCTGCCCTGTTAAAGATAGATACTGAAAGAATGAAAGAAAAGTTATAAACGATGGTATGTGTGCCAATGCAAAAAAAGTAAAACTATCTATCTTATTATACCACAGAATAACAACAATCTAGATACGGTTTTAGAAAAGACCTTAACTTAACCCATTCCCCTCCCTCTTTCCTCACCAACCCCCAGAAATACTATGAATGCTATGTTGTACTCATAGTATAAACATTAAAAACATCTATGTACACTAATTATGCTACTCATATTAAGATGTTGAGGCTGTTGTTCAGTTGTGTCCAACTCTTTGGGACCCCATGGACTGTAGCACGCCAGCCTTCCCTACCCTTCACGATCTCCTGGAGTTTGCTCAAATACATGTCCATTGAGTCAGTTATGCCATCCAACCATTTCATCTTCCGCTGTCCCCTTCTCCTCCGGCCTTCAATCTTTCTGGCATCAGGATCTTTTCCAATAAGTCGTCTCTTTTGTATCAGATGGCCAATGTATTGGAAACTCAGCTTCAGCATCGGTCCTTCCAATGAATATTCAGGGTTGACTTCCTTCAGGATTAACTGATTTGATCTCCCTGCAGGCCAAGGGACTCTCAAGAGTCTTCTACAGCACCACAATTTGAAAACATCAATTCTTCAGTGCTCAGCCTTATTTATGATCCAACTCTCATATTTGTGCATGACTACTGAAAAAACCATAGCTTTGACTATATGGACCTTTGTCAGCAAAGTGATGTCTCTGCTTTTTAATACACTGTCTAGGTTTATCATAGCTTTTCTTCCAGATACAATGATGAGTTCTATGATTAAATACGTCAGTTCAATGGTCCTAAGCATTATTATATTGAAGCATTTGACTATTGTGTATTTTTTGTCCAAAAGCATTAATATCTACTCACAACTTTCAAGTTAAGTTACATTCTCAGATCAAGAATAAAAAAAGATACAGAAAACTGAACTTAGAGCATACCCACCCAAGATGAGAGTCATGTCTTGGCCAATACAGTAATGAACAGTTTCCCAAATATGGTATAAGATGAGTGCAAGATGAAAAAGTAAGGTGAAAAGGAATTTCAGTGACACACATACACAAAATGGAACAATGATACCGACAGAAGTAACCAGCTGGACTTCCACAAAGTCATACATTCCTTAATTCAACATTTAGTTTTAGAGTTCCTACCAAGTACCAGGCATGTTCTAAACACCAGATTAGAACAGTGCCCAAAAGAAAACTTTGTATCCATGGAATGCACATTCTTATTGAGACTATAAATAAAGAAACAATCTTTAAAGTGCTATAGGGGAAATCAACATATGATAAAAGTGACAGCATGAGCAATGATGATTTGTTATTTTAGATATGACAATCAGAGAAGGCTTCCATAAGGATATGCTTGAGCAGAGACTTGAAATTAGTGAAGATACCCGAGGGCAGAGCATTACAGACAGACAGAGGAAAACTCTGAAGTGGGAAATAGCTGATCCCATTTTGAGGAATGTCGAGGAAGTCAGTGTCTAGGGTGGATTGAATAAGAGGAAAATGATAGGAAATACTGGAGACAGAGAGCAGGGGTCAAATAAAACGGACTTTAGTAAGGTCCTTGTCTTTTATTTTCAGAAACATAAGAAGTTGTTGGAAGATTTATACCTTTCAAGAGTGACATAATCAAATAGATAAATCTTCAAAAGGTCACTGCTACTTGGAGAATCAACTGTTGTACCTGAAGGGAGAAAAGGGGGAAAATTAAGTAGCTATTGCATCAGATCAGGGAGTAGCTGATGGTCTACCTGATCAGACTGATAATGAGGGGGTAGTAATTAGGTGTATAAAACAAGATTTTGGGGGACATAATTTAGCTAAAGTAAAAGACCTACTGAGAAAGGGGGGAAAATGAAGACAAAAAGGAAATGAAGAGCTAGCTACAGGCATACAAATATAGATCAACCAAATCCTGGAACATAAATTTGGGTGAAGTAATGGTGAGGAATATTTTTTAAGGATGTTGGGGATCTTTTTTTCTTTTTTAAATGAGATGATTTTATGACAGTCTACATATGCTAAGATGTTAAGATATTTGGATTAGTGTACTATAAGTTTCTCCTCACTATCTGCCAGCAAGAAATTTTATAAACACTTTCTCTGAAATATGTCTACCACAAGATTTTTTCTTACCCCCTAAAATACACTTTAGGAAACTTTGTTATCTTTTCCTTAAATTGAGAAAAAGTTGCAAAGTGGTAGTCCTGTATGTGTACCAAAATGATACAAAACAAAAATGATGCAAAAAAGAAAACTTTCACAGAAAATAGCATCATAAAACTTGAGAAGAAAGAAAAGAAAGAAATGGATACCAGAGAAACTATGCTCTTTGCAGTAGCATCCTTTCTTTGAGGAATTTAATGTCCTTAACCTGTTTTTAAAAATTTTTATGATAGTTTCATGGCACAAATCTTTCAGACTTGTTACGAAGAGCTTTAAAAAGCAACATTAAAAACTTAAATTTTAAACTAACATTATCTTCCACAAAGTATATTTTAAGGCTTCTAAGACAGAAATCAAAGGAAATTGAGGAACATTAATAAACTAAAAATGCTGAGAGCTTTTAAACCCCTGGGGATTCATTTGCTTCATAGCAGTGTGCTTTTTCAACATTTAAATTTTATATGCTCTTGCTAATGAAAATAATTTGCTACAGCAGAAAGGAATGAAGATGTCAGCTCAGTATGACATATTTATCAATATAATGGAAAGGTATGTTCTAAAGATCCTTGATGGATTCCAGGGGAAAAAAAATAGTGTACAACTGTTTGGGAAGTTGAATTCAATCAGTAGAATATAGTTCCAAGAACACATATTTCAAATATCAAGGAATTAAAAAAACTGAACTTGGACTCCACAGATAATTTGTGGACAAAATGGATTTTTAAATAAAATCTCACATTAAAATGTATTGAATTATATAAATTGAGGGAATGTAAGAATTCAAATTGTTCATGGAAAGGAAACTGGACAAATGATCAGGTACAAGTCAATTTAGAGAGAGTAAACAATGTTCACAAGCCCAAAATGAAAAAGTATTAGGATTCAATGTGAACTATAAGCTACAAATCATTACAACATAAAGTTGTTTTAAAATGAAACAGGAGTGATACAAACATACCTGATTTTACAGCATATTTTAATTTGGCTGCTGGACAAAATTTTGACCAAATAAACACAAATTCCTAGTCACTCCAATTACAAAATTGGGATTATGCACCTAAAAATAATTAGGCCAATACTTAACATCACAACTGATAAGACAGCAAGTCATTGAAGCATCTATTTAGAGAAAAAAACAGTTGAAAATTATTACTGCAAATAAGTCACCCGCATACACAGGTTTACTTTTTATTTTAACATTAATAGTGTTGGAACATAATAAATCTAAATTTTCTCTGAGGATCTCTCTCCAGCATCTCAATATTCTAACACTGACCTGTTAGCTATAATATCTCTTTATATTTCATCAAAGTTACTTTCCTTTTTTTGTATATTTTGTCTAGAAAATGGGGGCAGGGACTAGATGGAAATACAGTGCAAAGCAAAGAATATATATAACAATACATCAGAGGTAATAATAAGACAGAAGTAAATAAGCAAGTAGAAGTAAGTATCATTTAATAGACAGGAACATCTACAAGGAAAGACTATTCTACTTATCAGTATTTACATAATTCAACAGTAATGAATTTTCAAAAAACCAATACTGGACTTTAAAAAAAGTAATGATATGTTTAAGCAGCCCTTCTAACTATGCTTAATTAAGGTGTTAAAAAATAGTTATAAGACAAATGAAGTAGCTAACATTTGGAACAACTTCATAAGAAAGCAATGAAAATGACTTAAGCCTCATGGGGGAAAAAAGCCCAAAGAACTTAAATTATTTTTACCTGACAACACTCTGAAAGTGATATGCCTGGAGTCCAAGTATTGAATATGTTAAGAGATAAATGTCCGAATCATCCATAAAAAGAAGAGACATTAACTATGGCATACAAAATTCAAATTACACTATCTGTGGACCATAAGCACTGGAATTTGTCTAAGTAAAGTTTCAAGCACCTGGATTACTTTTTCAGAAGGCCTAAGAAGGTAAACAACAATCTTTCTGGGTTGGATTTGATCAAATTTGTTAGAACTCTATGAATTAAGGACTACATAAATAAGGTTATTTTCAAAAATCTATGCAAATCTTAAAATCTCATTGGGCCTAAGTTAAGAAATAAACTATCTTTTATCAAAGGGCAGAATGAATCTGTGCACTGGTTAGAATATTCTATTTAGATCCATTCATTTATCACTAAGAGTACTATGATATATCACAGAGTTAAAGAAAAAATTAACTGTGCTATGAATTAGTATTCAGTAATTATAATGAAATTAACATCATTTTGCAATTCAACAGTGATTTGCAACTTTGTTTAGCAACACTCTTGCCAAGAGAACTTCTTACAAGTCAGTGGTCTCTCTGACTTAACTGAGAGAGAGAAATACATGACCATTTCCATCATTCCATTTTCTATCAGTATTATAACTAATAGTTGATCTAACATGAGAGTGTCAACACAGAATGATATAGCAGAGCAGTGTAAATCTTTAAATGTATCACAAATAATATCTCTTTTATGTAATTAAGTACCATATCCCTCACATGTTCTCTTAAAATGTCTGGTAAATTTATCTGGTTATGTTCAATATTTTACTATATGCTCTATGAGTGTCAATCAAGCCATGAAGGCATTTTCACATATTTAAATATACTTTTCATAGAGTACAATTCTAACAGTTATGCAAAGAGAGTTGTTTTGTGTTTCTGAGTCTTTGCTTGTACAAAAGGAATGTAACTTCTCATTATTTTAATGTTCACATTTCTTCCTAATTTTATAATGTGTCACATACAACAATTTACCCCTATTTTAAGTTTATAGAATACTACAAGGATTTTTTTTTTTTCAAGCAAACCCACTACACTACCATCAATGCAAAGAAATGAAACTGGAACGCAGTTTACTCAGATATAACTATTAGTCTATTCACATCATAATGTAATTAAAGGTCTCTCTTCATTTGAATATTCAGTTCTAGAATTCCCATCACGCTGAATCCTAAAGTTGAGAAATTTTGAAAAATAGCTTAAAATAGTTCATAATAGTTATTTGTATATATTTCCCTTTTTTTCTATTTTGGTATTAATTGTAGTGTAATGGCAATTTAATAAACTATGTATAAAAAAGAAAAGTTCTTGTACTTGTATTTAAACTGAATTTAAAAATTATTCCCTTAATTTTTTGTATTCTTGTACTTAAAAAGTGAACTTTAAGATGATCTTTTAAAATTGAGTGTCTTCTGTCACCAACCGGGCTGTATCATCAGGTTTCTAGTCTCTTCTTTAAAAGTTAGTAATTTAATCACAATTAAACATTTCTCTCACTTTAGTTTTAGATAACAATGAAGCAGTGGGTTTCTTAAAGAAGTACTGAACTAAGCAGCTACTGAACATGGGTCTAGTCTAGTAATAAAAATGGAAGGAAGGCAGAAAGGGGGAGAGGGAGAAGGAAAGAAGGAAGGAGAGAGGGAATGACTTTAAAAGCTTTAAAGCTGAAAATGACATTTTACGAACCTAGTGATCACAGTGTACATAACTCCATACCCACTTTATTAATGCATACACAACTAAGTCAAAATTGTAAATAATTGTTTAGCAGTATTAAACAAACACTACATTTTAAAATTCCAGGACACTGAGAATGTACCCATCCATAATTCACAGTGACAGAAAAGATAAACAGGACTTTTGACAACATAAAACATTTCCTGAGGTATGCCATAATGCAAAATTGAAGATGAAAATATCTCAAAGCTCATCTTTGTTTAGTGTTGACCTCTAGCATAGACGTGCTATTAAACACACCCCTTCCGTCTCCACTGAAGCCTAAACAAACTATTTGAATTTGGAGAGTGTGCAAAGATGTGCCTTCCAGGCAAACTTTTATTTTCCAAAAGTAAATCTCCCCAAATACTTCCAGCTGGAAAAAGTCCACTTGAGCTACTTGACACTAGAGCTTCACTTTCTCACCTTAGCTTACCTGCTACTACTTAATTATTCTTCTAAGCAGGCTCTTGGCAAGTTGGGGAGGTGGCTCTTTCAGCACTTCTGAATCCATGATGACTAGAAATATACACACCTAACACACTCCCACAGGTCTTCCACGCCCTTTCTCCTTCCCGCCCTTCTGAGCACTCGCGTCGTGAAAGCCTGGCCACCTGGGAGCAAACAGTACTCGAGGAACAATCCTCAAGATCAAGAAACTGACTGGATTTCAACATGTGGTGAGAGAAAATGGGAGGGGGGGTGTGTGTGGCGGGAGGGATAGGAGCACTACAGACAGCAGCTGTCCATTAAGTGGTTTAAATCTGTTAGTTAAAAAGCTGAATAAACAAATACACAGATGGGTCTAAGCTCCTTGGGGATTCCGGAATCTGAGGAGCCTCCCAAGCGGTGTCCAGTTCTGCCTCTCTCGCCCCGTCCCCGTGCAAAATGCGCGCGAGTTCCACTCTCAGAAGCTCCAGACTCGCACGTGCCTTTCCTTCTCGTTGTTCCTAATGAGTTCACCCGCGCGCCAGGTGCTCTGAGAGACTCACCTAAGAGATCCCAGAGTCTGAGGACAGG
Organism: Cephalophus harveyi; assembly: GCA_006410635.1. Lineage (NCBI taxonomy): Eukaryota > Metazoa > Chordata > Mammalia > Artiodactyla > Bovidae > Cephalophus > Cephalophus harveyi. The sequence continues at coordinate 9,054 of SJYT01008459.1, read as the reverse complement.
AGGGCAACTTTTCCTTCCTACTCTAGACCTACCCGAACACCCACGGCAAGGGACAGGTCCCCGCAGACGCGAGCCTTCAGGTCAGGGTGTCGGGGCGCCTTCTGGACGGCGGGGCGGGGAGAGGCGAGCAGGAGACACGCGGGCGCGGCCACCCAGCGGGTCCGGCCCGCGCCGCCGCCGCACGTGCGCCGCCGCGAGCGCGAAGGGGCGTCGGGCCCCGCGCTCTTCGCGGTCAGTCAACCCAGTGCGTCAGTCTGCCCTCCGCTCGCCCGGGGCCTCCGCGGACTTACAGGTAGAAGTCAACCGAGAAGCCCTCCTTTTCTCCGAAAGGTATCTGCGCCCATCCCTCGTCCCCTCCCTGAAGAACCCGGAGGCGCGATTTCACCCCAAACCCGCCCTCAGAGTAGAGAGACCTCTTCAAAGCGGAATAAAGTAAGACCAGGACATATCCCGGGTGAAGCGGGTCCTGCTAACCGTGGACAGGGGAAAGAGCGCGAGCGGGGGCAGCAGTCGAGATGCCCGATCATCCCCAAGTGTCACTAGGGGCCAGGAGTTTCTTCACTGGAGAAGCAGGAGTGTCCCTTCTCCGCCTCCATTCCCCAAGAAGTACTTGTGAAATACACGCTGAAGTGTCTAACTTAGAGACGAGAAGCGTGCACTTGCCCAACTGAATAAATAAAGGTCAGCAGTTGGACAATAAAGTATGTGCTTCCAAACGCCAGATGTTTTTACTGTTGTTTCTCCTCCTCTGGGGTGGGGGTGGGGGGTGCGGAGAAGAAGGAAGAGACAACACACAATAAAAATAAAAGTAAACAAACACATCTGCTGTTTCCACACACATTTTCCTCCAGCCGCGGTCTGGAGTGTCTGTTGCCGGACAAGGCAACATTTTCGAATACAAAACTAAAAATCATCCGTGAGCCAAAGGCAGCCTCCCCTCTCTGGACGCCCCCTTCCCCTCAGCACAAAGCTACGTGAAAAAGAACAACAAGTGGTGATGTTAGGTCCGGAACGCGACCCCGATGCCGAGCCGAAATTTGACACATGTCACACTCGCCCAGCCGCGCCGAGCTCAGCGACTGCGGCGAAACTTTGCTGCCGCCGCCCCGGCGGCAGCGCGGAGCAGAGTAAAGTCGAAGCCCGGGCCGGCATAGAGGTGGCGGGGACGGCGTGAGGGGCGGAGGTGCCGCGCGCCAGAGTGAGGGTGAAGAAACTTACCGCGACCGGGGACGCTGGGCAGCGTCCCGGGAGGTGGCACCCGCGGCGCCGAGGCAGAAGCCCACACACAACACACCCACGCGCGAGTCCCGGCAACTGCTGCCGCGAGTCGGGGCGCGCCCGGGAGGGGGGGCTGGAGGAAGCCGCAGCTGGCGGACGCGGCCGCCGCATAAATAACCCGGACCGGCGCTCACGGGCTGGCTGCGCGGGGTTGGAGCCGGGGCGCAGCGGCCGCAGAGCTGCACGAGCCGGCGTGTCTCGCGCTTTCTCGGAGGCTCGCGCTGTCTCGCGCTGCCGCTCCCCCCACCCGGATCTGTGTGTGTGTGTGTGTGTGTCTGTATGTGTGTGTGTGTCTCTATGTGTGTGAGTGTGCGCTGGCGGGCGCGCGCACCCGGTCGCGCGCGCGTGTTGTTGGCAATGCAAACTGTACACACACGGCGCACGGAGCCGCCTCTTCTCGGAGGGGCGGGGTGGGGGAAGGGACGCCTCCGAGGATTCTAAAGTACTGCTGGGCCACTTGTTTGTGTTTGTTTTACTTTGCCTTGTTATTGTTGACTGTTGTTGTTGATCCCCAATGTGGTTTGGAACCAGCTGGCTAGGATGCCCATCACCCCAACCACCTATCTCCCCGCGATCCCCCAACTTCTTTAAGGGAGGGGGAAGCGCGGCGCAGAATATTGTTCGGATTTGCAGTGGAGCCTCCTGGCTGACGTCAGGTCCACCTGCTCTGTAAACAACTCGCTGGAGAACTTGTTTGTTCGGCGCCAGAGCTTCCCCCACCCCCACCCTTCTCCCCACCTCCTGCTCCGCCCCCTCCCGCTCGGCCCAGACGGCGAGTCGAGGAAGGGGGTGGGGAGGGAGGAGAGAACAAAACCTTATGCTGTATTGGCAAAGCCGAGTTGTGTCTGCTGCTTCTTGGCAGTCCCTAAAGTACGTCCTCTCAGCAGACGGAGCTGCTGGCAAATGAAACAGGGAATTCCAAGTGAAGTGCAGGAAGCCTCGAAGGGATCCAAAGCCCTCGGTGGCAAGGAGTTAAAGTACTCGAGAGTCAGAGAGGGAGACCCAAGCGTGCGTTAAAAGGCTGACTGGCCTTTCTTTTCGCGGTGTGCGCCTCTGCGGCCTGGGGTGGAAAGGCCGAATGTCTTTCTCACTCTTCATTGTTGTCGGGCTCCTGTCTCACTTGGACCCGGGAGTTCTCGGGCTTCTTCGTGATCCCCCAGCCCTGGTCACCGGCTCGGCGCCGGGCTGCCGTTCGGCCGGGGCGGAGCTTAGAAAGAAGGGGTTGCCGAGCTGAGACTTTGGGGTCTGAGGCTCTCGAGACGGGCCTGTCAGTGACTGAGGGGAGCAAAGTAACCAGAATGAAAGGAAAGAAGAAACTGCCAGAACTGCCGCTCGCACTTCAAAGCCGAGACGCCGGCGTGGGGAGTGCGCGGGCCCAGCCTCCAGCGCCCGAGTCCCCGCTCTCGTCCGTGGGGTGGGACTCTGCCAGGTCCCACGCGGGACCGAGGGGAGGACGAGACGGGCCCGGATGGGACGCGTGACCCGAGTTGGGGTGGGGGTGCTGTTCAGGAGACCGTATTCCTCCGCGGCTCCGGGCAGGCCGTTCCTCCCGCGGGCTACCGCCAGCCCCTCCCCTGTCCGCGGGCCGCGCGACCCTCCACTCCGCCGCGTCCTCTGCGCGCCGCGGCGGAACCGGCTGCTCTGCTCGCACTTCAGTCGCGAAGCGCGGCGTTCCGAAAGGCGCTGAAACTTTCCTCCAAATTGCTGCAGCCGAGAGGCCGTGGTGAACAGACCCTAGCCCCAGGCTTTGCCCGCCAACAACCCCCGTGGAAGGAGAGAGGAGGGGGTGACTGAGGAGACGGACGAGCAGCACCAGCTTCTGCCTTTGAGTCTTTTCCTCAAAGAGCAGCGCGCCCTTTTTCTAAAGGGCAGACGTGAACTCATACACAGACACACACACACACACACACACACACACACACACACACTTAGCATAACTCTTCTCTCCAGAACCTGCAGTTCTCCCGTGAAGGAAGCACACCTGGCACCCACAACTATAAACACACCGTCAGATTTTCTAATGAAACCAATTAAGTCAATAAGCCACGGGGCTGGTCCTGCGAGGACGGCCCCTGCCAAGAGCACAACCAGAAGTAGAGTTGGTCTCCGAATCGTGGTGCTTTCTGTGCGCTTCAGAACTCCAGGCAGTCTTCAAGTGCTCTGCTTGTGGACTCTGTCCTCGCTATTATTTAAATTGTCTTTTTTCGGAATGCAGGCTGAATAGTGGGCAAATAAAATTTTTTAAAGATGGGAGCGAGGAGGGAAGGAGGAAGCAATCATTTAAATTACAAAACGCCAGATGCAAATGATCCCACCTCGTCTTCTGAAGGAGATCATTTTACGTTAAGTAATTTGCGTTTATACTTCACCAGCAACCCTAAATAAAAGGCCGATTTTCTGAATTAACCTGAAAACATTTTGGAAAAGACCAGAACAAACGGCGTCGAAATCCTTGGAGATCTGAGGATGTATCTTTCCACTGGGTTTGTGAATAAAGGTAACAAAGCAGAAGGTCTGCAGTTCCTTTTTTTTTTTTTTTCCCTTCTTCCCCCGTATACACCGACCCCAGTTACTTTTCTTTCTCTCTAGGGGACCGACGGAGGAAGTGAACGGGAAAGGCTTATTATAAATGAGTCTGGGCAACTTGGAAGAGAAGTTCAAGTTCCCAACAAGGAGGAAAGAGAGGGGTTTGTGCTCTCGAGACTTGAGAAAGGAGCGGATTTAGTTCGCCTTTCACTCTGTACACAAAGACACGTTTTGGTGAAATTCAGTCACTGACGTTTCTTTCCTGTGAGTACAAACAGCTAGGCGCCAAGAGGTGCAAATGGATATCTGAGTTGGAGGAACAAATCTTTCTCGACTGGCCGAGCACTGTGCTTGGGATCTTCCTAAGCGGAGCTGAGCCTGCAGCCCCCTGGGGCGCCCTGTTTAACTTCGCCCCCTTTATCTGTGTCCTCTTCGCCTGCTGTCATTCCCGGGCCACCCACTCTTCACGCAGAGAAGTCGCCCGGGGAGTTGAAAACGCAGATTCTGCCTGGAACCCTGCCTTTTGCGGACCCCTCGCCCGCAGCCAATGGGCTGGGCCGGGGTTCGAGAGGTGAAAGTTCAGGCCCGGGGCTTACGGCTCGCTCCCCCTCTACTGTAGCCTCCCTCCCAGCCTGCTCCCGCGGCCACACTGCAGACCCAGCCCGGCTACCAGGGGCTGCCATGGTGGCACGTAGTTTGTTGATGGGTGGTCATAAAATATATTTATTTGCAATTCCTTTCCCTCGCCCACCTCCCCCGCCCCGACATGGCCCCAAACACTGCAGGCTTTGTTCGCCTCGCTGCTGCTGGAGCCGGCTGGGGTTTAGCGCTCTGTGCTAACACACTCCAAAAAAGTTGAAGCATAATAATAGGAAAACCGGGTTTCCGCAGCTTAGGGAAACGCAGAAAGGGCAAACAGCGAACGAATAGTTTTCTTTTGCACAAGTCACTGGTCACCCCACTGGATCACGGCAGCCTTGAAACGAAACTCTGCATATCTGAGAGAGGGGGGAAGCCAAACTCTGTCCCTGTAGTCGCTGCGCAGGGTCGCAGCCACAGCTCAAGTGTCCTTTGCAGCACGTGGGTCTGCAAAAGTCATTTAAAGAGGTTCCAGGGGAAAGTTAAACGGAGCTACTGGGTAATTGAAGAGTTTCACCAAGTGGCCCTCGAAGTTCTCTCACGAAAATTTATTTGATTTCAAGTTTATTTTACGATGGAACCGCAAATCAACAAATTCCGAGACACTGCTCTATTACGGTAAAGGCGAAAGATAAATTCGTTCGAAATGGTCCCTGCCAGCGCATCTTGATTGAAATAAACCATCCCAAATGTGACTGACTGAAGCCAGGATGAAAGAAAACAACTTACGCGAGTGACAAGTATCAGAAACGTTGGTTAATGCTTCTCCGAGTAAACTGTTTGGAATTTTAGTTATTATTTGTTATAAAAAATATAATTATCCACACAATCGGGTCTGTTATTTCCAAAAGTTTCAGTTTAACAACACTTACATTTTTCTTCTTCAGAGTCGTTTAATTACTATAATTGTGACTAATACCTAAAAATGTAATTGACTTAGAGATCGCTGGCAGAGACGGTAAGGGGAAGGGTTTTTAAAATCTTTTTTTTTTTTTTTTCCTGTTAGAAGTACCATCTTCAAAGATGTATTACTCACTTCAAATAGATTGTAACAAAAGTCTTCTTTAAATGCAAAGTAAAACATTTTTATTTTCACATAGAAAATCGGGCACTATCAGGTTCCTATTTTTCACATCCATTACAGTTTTCAGAAGATGAGCAAATAAACAGACTCCTTTTAGACATTCTCCTATACTCAATCTGCTCCCAGACACATTTTGGGAAAAAGAGAACATTCTAGTTTCACCGAAGTCAAATCAAGGGTAATCTATGTTACAACATTAAATTGAATGTAGAGGTTGCAAAATTGGTGGAGTTACACCACCATCTGTCGTTAAGCTTTGGGACTACAAAATTTGGGACCTATAATAAATCTTAATGAGCTTTCCTAACTTTTTTAAAATCACAGGCTATAATTTTCATTTGTATTTTTATAATACATATCCTGAAATTACGTGGATCCTGAATGAACACACGTGTGTTCATAAGTCCTTGCTTCTACCTGAGTTCTCCAGTCATCTCATCTTCAGAAAAACAAGCAAAAGCCAAAGCTAAAACCCTTCATCTGCCAGCCTCCAGAAAAAGCTTTATCAAATCATCTGTGGGACTGCAGATTTTCATCACCTCTCCCAAGTTTCTTGTTTCTAATAGGCTATTGATAGGAAAAATAGAGCTTAAACTGCACAGTCCATCCTGGTCCTGGAGTGAATAATAGACTCTCACTTCTGTCTGGTAATGTATCTAATCTTGAAACGTGTAAATACAGCATATCTCTGCTAAGTAGTTGACTGTGAGTGTCTTTAAAAATTGACTGAAAGCCAGTTAATATCAGGTTCCAGTTCTGGTTGACCTCCCTGTGGAGACAAAGATCAATTGCTCTGGGCTAGAATCTTACCAAGGAAGCCTTTATCCAAATGAATACAGAAAGTGGACAATTCCTAGATAAAGAATTCCTGTGCTGACTCAAAAGATTCCATTAAACAATGGAAACTCTTTTCCCCACAACACTCCAGTGGCACATATGTATATCATATCTATTTTTTAAAGGATCTCCAAGTATCTCAGTATCTATACTGTTGCGTCCCTTTCCATGTTAGGACCCCGGTTATCAAATTTTATTTTCCAGAAAATATTTTTTAATGAAACAATTTATATTGGTAAAACAATCACTAGAAATAGTATGAAGCTGAATCATACTAAATTGTTTATATTTGACTCAAAAAAATCAGCATTTTCATATGCTTAAATTAATAGAACCCAGATTTTTCTGAGACATATTCTGTCTCTATATGAGTAAGCATTAGTTAATTTGCCCAATTCCTGATATTTGCCCAATCCATGATATTTTCCGGCCACACTGATTCAATATGTTGAACTACCTCGTGCAAGAGCTCGTTGCTGGTTGATATTTCTACAATTAAATTATTCTTAGAGTTTGTATGTCTCTTAGTTACTGTGGAATTTTAGAGCTGAAGGAAACTTCAGGATATTCTAGCCCAGTCTCTTCATTTTAATAATCACATAGCAAAGGTTCAGAGATGAGAGAAAGATAAAACTAGTTAATAAAATGCTTATTATTAAACTGTTTCATGTTTCTAAGCATACAATGAACCTCCTTTCTTATTCAACAGAAGACATTTTTTGCCACACACCCTCACCTTTTCAAGTTTTCTTCATATCCAACATAACTGATATGGCTCAATGATACCTTTCTTTGGATATCAGTAGAGTATTGCAGATGGTTAGCTATCATGTCACATCCACTGTAATATACAGGAGAAAAAAGTCTGATGATTTGTTTCTCTTAAGAGTCAACCAGAGTCTCTGAGACTTCTTCAACAATGTAAAGAGGTTCATCACTGTTGATTGCAAGAGTTCATCATAGAAAAACTGATGGTAAGAGGTGCTAACATAAACCACAGTTTATAATGTTTTTCAGGGTTAATAATCTTCAGGAACTCCTGGGCCATGGGGCAAGGTAGGGACTACTAGGAGGGCTTTCACTACACTCTCAAGAAATAAAAGGTATGAGACAAAATATATCCTTGATTTTTTAAGCTATGAGCAAAAAGAACAATATCAAAATCCTGCATCAGTGTAGATTTTTATTTAGTTTGATGACTATGCTGTTATTGTTTAGTCACTTAGTCATGTCCCACTCTTTTGCAACCCCATGTACTGCCTGCCAGGCCCTTCTGTCCATGGAATTTCCCAGGCAAGAATACTGGGTTGGTTGCCATTTCCATCTCCAGGAATCTTCCCAACCCAGGGCTTGCCTTGGCAGGTAGATTCTTTACCACAGACCACCAGAGAAGCCCTTAATATTAATAACTATATGGCTCCATTAACCATTGTAGTTTACCCAAACAATGTATTGAAGTGGTTGTCATAAATGATATAAAAATTCAGTCCTTTGCCGTCTTCTCTTTCCCCTCTGGATTCTCCTTTTATATCTCCCCCTCCTTTTTCTCCTACTTTTTCTCCCTCTGCAGTAATCTTTGTCACAACTCTTACAATGACAATTTCCAAAATCCCCCATAGATATTTCTCTTCTAAGCTCTGGATTTGTTTATTCAATTGCTTAATGATAGCACTATTTGAATTGTGAAAAGCTACAAATTTGCCCTCTTCTCTCCTTGGCCAGCTACTCTGTATACCATCTGATAAATAGTTTATGATACCTTAATCCACCCAGTTCCCAAAGCCAGAAGATGTCACCTTTTCCATCTTCTTATATCCAAGCAATGTTAGGTTTTGTTCATTGTTACCTATTTAATTTTCCACTATCCTCTTTCATCAATCCTCATTTCTTGCCTGGTCATTCTTGATAACTTTCTAACCACTTTCCTGCTTTCAGTTGTTCTTTACTTCAATCCGTCCTCCTCAATGTTTTCTAAAACATACCTAAAACACGTGTCACTTAGAATTATGCCGAGCTTCTCCATAGCTAATGGAATTTAATCTTAAATTCTAATAGTCTGATATAGCAAATATGTCTGGCAAGTAGTTAATAATGTTTTTTTGGAATGAATGAAAGAATGAATGCCCCAGACAAATATATTTTAGATATTATATTTGTCAGACTCTGTCAGATATATTTTTCAGTTCAGTTCAGTCGCTCAGTCGTGTCCGACTCTTTGCGACCCCATGAATTGCAGCACGCCAGGCCTCCCTGTTCATCACCATCTCTCGGAGATCACTCAGACTCACATCCATCGAGTCAGTGATGCCATCCAGCCATCTCATCCTCGGTCGTCCCCTTCTCCTCCCGCCCCCAATCACTCCCAGCATCAGAGTCTTTTCCAATGAGTCAACTCTTCGCATGAGGTGGCCAAAGTACTGGAGTTTCAGCTTTAGCATCATTCCTTCCAAAGAAATCCCAGGGTTGATCTCCTTTAGAATGGACTGGTTGGATCTCCTTGCAGTCCAAGGGACTCTCAAGAGTCTTCTCCAACACCACACTTCAAAAGCATCAATTCTTCGGCGCTCAGCCTTCTTCACAGTCCAACTCTCACATCCATACATGACCACAGGAAAAACCATAGCCTTGACTAAACGGACCTTAGTCGGCAAAGTAATGTCTCTGCTTTTGAAAATGCTATCTAGGTTGGA
>SJYT01008458.1:356283-416766 GCA_006410635.1 Cephalophus harveyi | reverse complement strand
TGTCCTCTTTGATTTCTTTCATCAGTGTTTTATAGTTTTCCATATATAGATCTTTAGTTTCTTTAGGTAGATATATTCCTAAGTATTTTATTCTTTTCGTTGCAATGGTGAATGGAATTGTTTCCTTAATTTCTTTTTCTACTTTCTCATTATTAGTGTATAGGAATGCAAGGGGTTTCTGAGTGTTGATTTTATATCCTGCCTCTTTACTATATTCACTGATTAGCTCTAGTAATTTTCTGGTGGAGTCTTTGGGGTTTTCTATGTAGAGGATCATGTCATCTGCAAACAGTGAGAATTTTACTTCTCTTTTCCAATTTGGATTCCTTTTATTTCTTTTTCTGCTCTGATTGCTGTGGCCAAAACTTCCAAAACTATGTTGAATAGTAGCGGTGAAAGTGGGCACCCTTATCTTGTTCCTGACTTTAGGGGAAATGCTTTCAATTTTTCACCACTGAGGATAATGTTTGCTGTGGGTTTGTCATATATAGCCTTTATTATGTTGAGGTATGTTCCTTCTATTCCTGCTTTCTGGAGAGTTTTTATCATAAACTGATGTTGAATTTTGTCAAAGGCTTTCTCTGCGTCTATTGAGATAATCATATGGCTTTTATTTTTCAATTTGTTAATGTGGTGAATTACATTGATTGATTTGCAGATACTGAAGAATCCTTGCATTCCTGGGATAAAGCCCACTTGGTCATGGTGTATGATCTTTTTAATGTGTTGTTGGATTCTGATTGCTAGAATTTTGTTAAGGATTTTTGCATCTATGTTCATCAGTGATATTGGCCTGTAGTTTTCTTTTTTGGTGACATCTTTGTCAGGTTTTGGTATTAGGGTGATGTTGGCCTCATAGAATGTGTTTGGAAGTTTACCTTCCTCTGCAGTTTTCTGGAAGAGTTTGAGTAGGACAATCTCTTTATCAAGTGGTGCTGGGAAAACTGGTCATCCACTCGTAAAAGAATGAAAACTAGAACACTTTGTAACACCATACACAAAAAAACTCAAAATGGATTAAAGATCTAAACGTAAGACCAGAAACTATAAAACTCCTAGAGGAGAACATAGGCAAAACACTCTCCGACATAAATCATAGCAGGATCCTCTATGACCCACCTCCCAAAATACTGGAAATAAAAGCAAAAATAAACAAATGGGACATAATTAAGCTTGAAAGCTTCTGCACAACAAAGGAAACTATAAGCAAGGTTAAAGACAGCCTTCAGAATGGGAGAAAATAATAGCAAATTAAGCAACTGTCAAACAACTAATCTCAAAAATACACAAGCAACTCCTGCAGCTCAATTCCAGAAAAATAAACCACCCAATCAAAAAATGGGCCAAAGAACTAAATAGACATTTCTCCAAAGAAGATATACAGATGGCTAACAAACACATGAAAAGATGCTCAACATCACTCATTATCAGAGAAATGCAAATCAAAACCACAGTGAGGTACCGTTTCATGCTAGTCAGAATGGCTGCTATCCAAAAGTCTACAAGCAATAAATGCTGGAGAGGTGTGGAGAACCCTCTTACACTATTGGTGGGAATGCAAACTAGTATAGCCACTATGGAGAACAGTGTGGAGATTCCTTAAAAAACTGGAAATAGAACTGCCTTATGACCCAGCAATCCCACTGCTGGGCATACGCACCGAGGAAACCAGAACTGAAAGAGACATGTGTACTGCAATGTTCATCGCAGCACTGTTTATAATAGCCAGGGCATGGAAGCAACCTAGATGTCCATCAGCAGATAAATGGATAAAAAAGCTGTGGTACATATACACAAAGGAGTATTACTTAGCCATTAAAAAGAATACATTTGAATCAGTTCTAATGAGGTGGATGAAACTGGAGCCGATTATACAGAGTGAAGTAAGCCAAAAAGAAAAACACCAATACAGTATACTAACACATATATATGGAATTTAGAAAGATGGTAACAATAACCCTGCATTCAAGACAGCAAAAGAGACACAGATGTATAGAACAGTCTTTTGGACTCTGTGGGAGAAGGAGAGGGTAGGATGACTTGGGGGAATGGCTTGGAAACATGTATAATATAAGAAACGAATCACCAGTCCAGGTTCGATACAGGATCCTTGGGGCTGGTGCACTGGGATGACCCAGAGGGATGGTACAGGGAGGGAGGTGGGAGAGGGGTTCAGGATGTGGAACATGTGTACGCCCGTGGTGGATTCATGTTGATGTGTGGCAGAACCAATACAATATTGTAAAGTAATTAGCCTCCAATTAAAATAAATAAATTTAAATTTTAAAAAAAGTGAAGTAATCCCTCATCACTAATATTCTTTATTCTGTACTATTTCCCCAATTAACACTTATCATTATCTTAATATGGTATAATTCTTTATTTGTAAAATTCAAACCTTTCCTCACAAGAAACAGAAGAGAAAGTCTAGATAACAGATCAGAGAGGATGAGGAAGAAACATTATTTACAGGAGTAAAGAGAGAATCTTCCTAAAGTGCTGAAAACAAAAGTCCTCAGACTAAAGAATATTATGAGTCCTTTACAGAATGACCTAAATACAGAATGGCAAAGAAACTGCAGAAAAACAAAGCAAAGAAAGAAAATATTAACAAGGGGGGAAAAGACAGATTACCTTTTAAAAATTAAACTGACAGCATACTTTTCAACAGCATATTAGAAAGACAATGAGACTATATGTTTAAAAAGTTAAGAGAATAATCATCAACCTCTAATTTTATACTCAGCTATAATATCTATTAGGAGAAAGCTTGGCTCTCATATCCACATGGCTTCCCTTGGGTATCTTCTTAGAAATGTTATTATCTTCAGTTGTCATCAGATATAAAAACAGCAACTTCTCACCACTGCTTACTCTTGTATACTCACCAATTTACTCACCAATCCTATTTATTTACTCTTCTTTAAGTGTAAGAACTTATCATTACCTGATATGTTATATATAACTTGAATATGCATTTACTATTTTTCTCCCATAACTAGAATATAAACTAGTATAAATTAGAGATAAAACTGTTTTGTTCATTCCTGTATCCATAGATCCAGAACAGTGTCTGTCACAGAGAAAGCACTCAATAAATACGTTTATTTTTCTATTCATTACTTAATTTTTCTATTCATTACTTTAAATGCAAGCTGGGACCAACTAGATGACAATTACACATTAGACAAGAAGGAGATCAGCTAAATTATATTTTTCAAAAGAAAGAGAAACTGATTAATTTTAAACTTTGGTAAGTATACCTATTAAAATTTAAAGAGTAACCCCAAAATAAACAGAAATGGAAAGTATATAATCAAACTAGTAGAGGTAAAAAGAGATACAAGATGTGTATAAGAGACAGTTATTAGTGTATAGGAATGCAAGGGGTTTCATTATTTACTCTTCTTTAAGTGTAAGAACTTATCATTACCTGATATGTTATATATAACTTGAATATGCATTTACTATTTTTCTCCCATAACTAGAATATAAACTAGTATAAATTAGAGATAAAACTGTTTTGTTCATTCCTGTATCCATAGATCCAGAACAGTGTCTGTCACAGAGAAAGCACTCAATAAATACGTTTATTTTTCTATTCATTACTTAATTTTTCTATTCATTACTTTAAATGCAAGCTGGGACCAACTAGATGACAATTACACATTAGACAAGAAGGATATCAGCTAAATTATATTTTTCAAAAGAAAGAGAAACTGATTAATTTTAAACTTTGGTAAGTATACCTATTAAAATTTAAAGAGTAACCCCAAAATAAACAGAAATGGAAAGTATATAATCAAACTAGTAGAGGTAAAAAGAGATACAAACTAAAATATAATAGAGGAAAAAACAGACATGAAATAATTTAATCTAAAATAAGAAAGAGAGAAAGTAAAGGCAAATGAGAAGCACAATAATAATATAGGTAGCAAAATAATGATGGAAGATCCAACTCCAAAAATATGTTACCATACTAAATGCAAATATTTCAAATTTAATAGTTAAAAGATTCCAAGACTGGATAAAAGTAACAAAATCTAAGTACACATCATATGTAAAATATACAGCTAAAACAAATGATGCAGACAAAAAAATAAATAAATAAAACAAATGACACAGAAAGGCTAAAAGTAAAAGAATGAAAAATAACTGTGCTGATTATTAAGCTATTTTTTCCTCAGCTTCAAATCCATCCTTTAACATTCTGCACTGGTAGACAGAAACTAGAACTCTTCAAATGCATTTCTCATTTGCCAGTGGGCTCCCTAAGAGGCCCTGCCAATGACAAGAAGTGCTATAAAGATAATACAAGGATGAAGGAAGGAAAAGGAACTTATTCCTTCTAGTTTACTTCTGGTTTCTGACAGTGTCAAACCAGCCATGGTTCTTCACCCTGGCATTTGCTTCCAGGTTACAGTTCCCCTGTCACAGACACATTCCCCAAATCGGCCTCTTTATGCCCTTTTGAGATACCAAGCTCTAGCTAGGCACCCCCTCTTCAGATGTCTGAGCCCTAGCTCCAAGAGGATCCTTTTAAGAACTCCTAAATTATCAAAAACAGAGCCCCAGCTACTAAATTTTAATGATCTCAACCTTTTGATTGCTCTCAGAGTTCCAGGGATGGCAGCTATTTACTGCCGTTATTAATACTACCTCTTGTAATATAATAATGTTCTACTTTGTCTTTTCAGTGCCCCATTACTTGGTTAACAATTCTAAACAATAAATCCTCTCATTTAAAAAACTATACAGTTTTGGTTCTTGATTTAGCCAGCTGACACAAAATACCAACAAATTATCAGGCATAATAAAACTGTCTTGTTAACAAACAGGAGTGTCTGAGAGTCACAAATGCCAATTCTCTCCAAATTAATCTGTAAACTGAATGCAATCCTCATCAAAATTTCAAGAGGGTTTTCCAGAGCTTAAAAGAACAAAGAACTGAGAACTGCTAAGATAATTTCCTAGTAGAATAACATCAATAATACCAAGATTCAGATATAGATATCAAGTTGTCTTATAAAAATATTATAGCTAAGAGTACAATAAATATTTAGACTGCTAAAATATTCATGTAGGGATAAAGAGAAGAGCCAGTAGAAAACAATAGACTATAACTAATACTTGACTAATGTGGCATGTATAAATAGCAGGGAAATATTAATAAACAAAATCAACTATTTGCTGATCAACTGATAATTGCCTATCATATTCTACCTACAAATTCAATTATATAAGGACTAAAGACCCAAATGCAGAAGTTTAGAATTAAACATTGGAATATATCTTCATGAAGTAAGGATATCTTAAATAAGATACAAAAAGCATAATCTCTAAGGGCTACATAACTATATGGGGTGGGGAGGTGGGGTGGTGTGGAGAAGGGTGGATGGACTACTTTTCTCAATCCCCTTTATAATAAGATGTGGCCACATGAGTAAGATTCACTCACTAATACACAAGCAAAAATGGGGTAACCAACTTCTGAACAGTCATGTATCTTTTCTCTATCCTTTCCTTACTCCTTTCTGCCACTGAGCACTTATCCACCTTATCTTGAGGAATAATCTATGAAGATGAAGCTTTATACTGCATTTGACAGAGCAGTAAGACAAAGGATCCTAAATCATTGAAAGTGAAAGTGAAGTCGTGTCTGACTCTTGGCAACCCCATGGACTGTAGCCTACCAGGCTTCTTCGTTCTTGGGATTCTCCAGGCAAGAATACTGGAGTGTGTTGCCATTTCCTTCTCCAGGGGATCTTCTGGACCCAGGGATCGAACCCAGGTCTCCCACATTGTAGACAGACGCTTTACCATCTGAGCCACCCGGGAAGCTACCCAAATCCGTCCTAAACTGCTTATCTCTGCACTTGATTTCCAGGAAACAGAGATAAATTCTCTCTCTTGCTTAAGCTGTTTCATACTAGATTTTCTGTTATGCACAGCCAAACCTAAACCTGATAATAAAAACTGTTGTGATATATGCTGCTGCTACTGCTAAGTCGCTTCAGTCATGTCCGACTCTGTGCGACCCCACAGATGGCAGCCCACTGGGCTCCGCCATCCCTGGGATTCTCCAGGCAAGAACACTGGAGTGGGTTGCCATTGCCCTCTCCAATGCATGAAAGTGAAAAGTGAAAGTGAAGTCGCTCAGTCGTGTCCGACTCAGCGACCCTGTGGACTGCAGCCTACTAGGCTCCTCTGTCCATGGAAGTTTCCAGGCAAGAGTACTGGAGTGGGATGCCATTGCCCTCTCCCGTGATATATGCTCAAAATGCTAAAATAATACAAAAGAAGGTAATCAGTTTTTATCTAATTAGCATCAGGAAAGGCATCAGGAAAGAAATAATCACAGATTTAAATCATAATTTGAATGATACAGAGTCTGCCAAAGAGAAAAACACATAAAGGAGTGGTTTCTCACTACAGTCAGAAGGAACAGCAAGTACAAATATCATGACAGATAATAATGAATATGACAAAATAGCCCACACATCTTTTAGGTGAAGACTGGTAGCAATGAAAATAACTGCTATCATTTACTGAACGCTGAAAATGTACCAGATTATCTCAAATAATTCTCACAATACTGCAACAGGATAGAAATTTTATGACAAGTTTAGAAAGTAGCACTTACTTACAGGTAGATTTTCCAAGGAGTACTAGAATGTAGCTGTGCTGGGCTTCAAACCTAAGCAGTACCACTTAACAACTATGCCAAAATTCTGGGATGATGAGCACACGCCTATGAAGACTCATCAAAACTGTGCCATATTCACAACACGATTCAACTATCAGTCAGTCAGTTCAGTCGCTCAGTCGTGTCCGACTCTTTGCGACCCCAAGAATCGCAGCACGCCAGGCCTCCCTGTCCATCACCAACTCCCGGAGTTCACTCAGACTCACGTCCATCGAGTCGGTGATGCCATCCAGCCATCTCATCCTCGGTCGTCCCCTTCTCCTCCTGCCCCCAATCCCTCCCAGCATCAGAGTCTTTTCCATGTCGTGTCCGACTCTTTGCGACCCCAAGAATCGCAGCACGCCAGGCCTCCCTGTCCATCACCAACTCCCGGAGTTCACTCAGACTCACGTCCATCGAGTCGGTGATGCCATCCAGCCATCTCATCCTCGGTCGTCCCCTTCTCCTCCTGCCCCCAATCCCTCCCAGCATCAGAGTCTTTTCCAATGAGTCAACTCTTGCATGAGGTGAGATTCAGCTGATTCAACTATACTTCAATTTAAAAAATAACATTTTTAAAAGATGTTAAAAAAAAACTGTGCCAAATCACTGTATCTTGAGAAAACAATAAAATATTTAAAGTTAATTTATGATTTTCCTATATTTGCAGTTCAATGTGCTTTTTTCCCCTAACTCTTGCTTTTAACACACTCAACATGTTACCTTAAATAAGAGTAAGAAAAGTAAAAGGAAAATGCTGAGAAAAGGTGTCTATTTTATGCAAAAACTAAACAACGGACAATTGCAAAAGAAGAAGGGAGACTTGGGATTTCCTTAAACTCAGTGTAATACTCAAAACTATTGTTAGAGACTGTGTTTTTCTTTATAGTCAACTGAATAAATTATGAACTGTATACTCACCACACTGAAATCAAGGTTGTTTTCAATCCATTTTTGCCCATCTCGGAATTCATCATGAAGTCCCATGATATAAAGGGTATCCAAAGCATCTACTATAGTAGCACCCATTTGTGAAGTTCCTATATTTAGAGAGAAAAATGTCATTAAAAAGATATCCCTTGTACAAGACTTATTTTCATTTTTCATATATATAGAAAGCAAACCAAAGTAGGAATATAGGGATTAAAAAAAAATCCAACATCATCTACTTTTCCATTAGAATAGACAATATACATTGTTTAAAACATTTTTCTAAAGAGATACATTGATAACTAAAAGAAGATAAAGGAAAACTAAAACTGTAATTCTTCTTAATTTTCTTCCTAGTTCAGAAAATGAGATCTCTCTGTTTAACTGAGATAGATCCAAAAAGAAAAAGGATTAATTTAAGAAATGGTGAGGGTGGTTCAAGATGGTAAGCTAAGTCATAAGACAACCATGAACCATGTTCTTTTGATCCAAATTCATAGAAAGGGCAAAAAATATACTTAAAATAATAACAAAAGCATAACAAGGCTATATAACTGTAGTGGGAATATAAAGTATAATAATCCTTAACAATCAAAAAGCAGATAGAACATATTTTGAAAGAAGGAAGTCATAAAATGTGAGTAGAGAAAATCAAAGTACTAAGATCCGCCTATCTTCAAAAAGAGATCGTCTTGATCTTAAAGAAAATGTTTCAGGGAGGGAGGAATTAATAGAACAAAACTAGCCTAACTGACACCAAAACCAGATACTGGACACACAAGAAAATAGAACAGGCCAATCTTACTAATGAATATAACTACAAAAACCCTGAATAAGATACTAGTAAGACAAATCTAGTAGCACAGTAAAAGAACAAATAACAAGGAGCAACTGGGTTCTACCTAGCCCCAGGAATGAAATTATTACTTCTACCTTCTGAGAATGAAAATCACCCACACAGCTTACTGCCTATATTAACATAATTTTACTATTACACTGTCTTCATCAATGAGTTTATTCTTACAGGAAACATACTCAGAAAGACAGAAGTCACAAAATAAGTTTACTGTTCATTCCAGGAACTTCTTCAAAGATCCATCAACTCTTTAACAGAAAGTATCAAATGATGGCTAACACTTCAAAACTCTAAACCTCTTTCCTTTAAATTCTCTGATCATGTTGTTGTTGTTTAGTTGCTAAGTCACGTCTGACTCTTTTGCAATCCTATGAATGGTAGCCCACCAGGCTCCTCTGTCCATGGAGTTTCCGAGGCAAGAAATACTGAGGTGGATTGCCATTTCCATCTCCAGGGGATCTTCCAGGGATCGAACTCACATCTCCTGAATTAGCAGGTGGATTCTTTCACATTGAGCCACTAGGTAAGCGCATAACATAATGATCCTTTCACAATCATAACCAAGATATAATCAACCATAATCCACCAATTGAAGGGCCCTTACTAAGCAAGACTTAAAATCTCAATATATATCTCAACTTCGTCCTTCCCTGTTTAACAGGCTACTAAGGTTCTGCTGAGGGAGTGATCTCCCTTACCATGGTAAACACTATCCTCAGCTAGGGCTTCGCTGATAATTCAGTTGGTAAAGAATCCTCCTGCAATGCAGGAGACCCCCGTTTGATTCCCGTGTCAGTAAGATCTGCTGGAGAAGAGATAGGCTACCCACTCCAGTATTCTTGGGCTTCCCTTGTGGCTCAGCTGGTAAAGAATCCGCCCACAATGCAGGAGACCTGGGTTTAATCCTTCAGTTGGGAAGATCCCCTGGAGAAGGGAAAGGCTACCCACTCCAGTGTTCTGGCCTAGAGGATTCCATGGACTGTATAGTTCATGGGATCGCAAAGAGTCAGACACGACTGAGCAACTTTCACTTTGTCTTATCAACAAGTTACCTTGGTGATATTTTAGGAATCTATATTCGATACTACTTAGATTCATTGTTGTTGTTGTTTAATCATTCATCATGTCTTAACTCTTTTGCAACCCCATGGAATGTAGCCTGCCAGGCTTGTCTATCCACGGGATTTTACAGGCATGGATTCTAGAATGGGTTGCTATTTCCTTCTCCAGAGGATCTTCCAGATCCAAAGATCAAATTCGCATCTCCTTCGTTGGCAGGCAGATTATGTAACACTGAGCCACTAGGCTCAGGCAGATTCTTTACCACTGAAGACTATTTAGGTTCACATTTTCCATTTAATATTCCTTCTATTTATTTATTTATTTTGGCCACACTGCACTGCATGTGGAACTTCTCTATACAGGAATCGAACCCATGCCCCCTGTAGCAGAAGCTCAAATGCTTAGCCACTAGACTACCAGGGGAGCCCTTTACTTTCCTTCTTAATTCCATACTTTTTCCCCCAAATGTTTTCTTATGATGGTTTAAAGCTATACAAGTTTTTCTTATAATGCTCGTTTTTAACTTACATCACACTTTTTTGCTCATGTGCTCCTAATTATTTCTTCAACTTACCAAGAAGGATATCTTTCTACTAACAAAATGAGTACTCCACCACATTCTTGATAAATTCCTTGGTCTGCTCCCCACTCAGTTCCCTTCATGTTGATATCAACTATTAACATTTGTTCTGGGTTATTACATACATACTTTCCATTTCTTTTTTTCCCTCAGTTTCCTATTAAGATAACAAAAATGTTATCAAGCCATTTAATCACCCATATATCACTATCTCTTGCATAATCTTTGGCCACCTGATGCGTAGAACTGACTCATTGGAAAAGACCCTGATGCTGGGAAAGATTGAAGGTGGGAGGAGAAAGGGATGACAGAGGATGAGATGGTTGGATGGCATCACTGACTTGATGGACATGAGTTTGAGCAAGCTCCGGGAGTTGGTGATGGACAGGGAAGCCTGGTGTGCTGCAATCCACGGGGTCGCAAGGAGTTGAACATGACTGAGCAACTGAACTGACTGACTTGCATAATCACTTGAATCAAATATGTGTCTCTATTTATTTTAGTATTTTGTCCACGATATATATCATGCATATTTCAAATCCTTAGGAGTCTCTGTTTTTGTTCTTATTTCAACTTTTATAGGTAGCTATGCTCAGTTCTCTAGTTATTTAGTCCTTTAAGTACATGTTCCTCTAAGGTGTTGACTATTCTGAAATGGAAAAAGGCCTGATCCACATATCTGTACTGATTTTGGTTGATTCCACAAGGAGAGGTTTGTGCCACAGGCTAAGCAGCACAAAAAAGTGAAGGGCAAAATTGGAAATTACTGGCTATCACTATGACTGTTTACCTAGACAACTGAAGATTTCAATTGGAAAAAATTAAAGGGTCTAAAACTACTCTTGGATTAAATAAAAATTGAAGTATGACACTACAGAAGATATAAAACATTAATAAAGATTTGTTATGAGAACATAGGAATCAACCAGTTCTGACGAAAACTCATAACTTGAAAATTTTGTACTACTTAATAAGAACAAATGAAAACAACTGCATTCTGTTCTACTAACAAAATACGAAAAAGAATGATAAACGTGAGCAACAAAGTAGAAGAATCAGAAAAGCTAAAGGCAGAAGTAAATAAATTACATGCTTATACATGTACCACAAATATTTTCTCCAATTCTGGGGCTTGCTTTTTCATTTCCTTAATGTCTTTTGGAGAACAGAGATTTTTAATTTTTAATTTTCATGAAGTCCAATTTATTAATTTTTTTCTTTAATGGTTTGAGTGAGTGAATGAAGTCACTCAGTCGTGTCCGACTCTTTGTGACCCCGGGGACTGTAGCCTACCAAGCTCCTCTGTCCATGGGATTCTCCAGGCAAGAATACTGCAGTGGGTTGCCATTTCCTTCTCCAGGGGATCTTCCAAACCCAGGCATCGAACCTGGGTCTCCCATATTGGAGGCAGACACTTTAACTTCTGAGCCATCAGGGAAGGTTTACTCCTTTTGTATTCTTAAAACTCTTAGCTCACCTCAAAGTCACAAAGATTTTCTCAAATGGTTTTTACTGGAAATTTTATACTTTTAGTTTTTGTTTAGATTTATGATCCATTTCAAGTTCATTTTTGTAGTGTTGAAGAGTCAATGTTTTTGTTTTTTTTTTTTTCTGTAGAAGTATATAACTGACTCAGCACCACTTATTACAAAGACTTTCCTATAACCCATTGAAAGCATCTTTGTTGAAAATCAGTTAAAAATGTATGTGTAGCTCTATTTCTATTCTTTTCCAGTGATTTCGATGTCTATCTTTACACTAACAACTGTACTGTCCACATTACTGAAGCTCCACAGTAAATCTAGAATCAAGTAGCATAAATCCTTCAACTTTGTTCTTTTTAAAAACTATTTTGATTGCTGTACATGCTTTGAGTTTTCATA
Source organism: Cephalophus harveyi (assembly GCA_006410635.1). Classification (NCBI taxonomy): domain Eukaryota; kingdom Metazoa; phylum Chordata; class Mammalia; order Artiodactyla; family Bovidae; genus Cephalophus; species Cephalophus harveyi. The sequence goes on along the minus strand of SJYT01008458.1, from coordinate 404,770 downwards.
CAGATTTTAGAATCAGCCTATCAGTTTTTATGGAGAAGTCATTTTTACTTGGATTCCTTTAAATCTAAAGACAGATTTCAAGGGAACTGACATCTCAGCAATATTGAGAATTCCAACTCATAAACATGGCACATCTCTCATTTAAGTTATTTCAATTTCTCTCAATAATCACAGTTTTCAGTGTACAGACTGTGCACATAGTATGTTAAATTCATCCACATGTATTTCATGCTTTTATGCTACTACAAATGATAGTATTTTTATTTTATTTATAACTGTTTACTGCTAGTATCGAGAAATATAATTTACTTTGTATATTGAACTCTAATGGCCTCACTACTAAATTTGTTCTCATTCTAGTATTTTATTGTTATTGCTTGACAGATTCCCTAGTATTTTCTTCGTGAGCAATCATATTGACTACAAATAAAGACAGTTGTACTTCTTCGTTAATAACTTTTGTACTTTTCTGTTTTTTTCTTACTTTAGTGCACTGGCCAGGGTTCCTTGCATAACGTTACATAGAAGCTGGAGAGCAGAGACATCTTTGCCTAGTTCACAGTTTTCAGGGAGAGTATCTAGTCTCTCAACATTAAGTATGTGGGGATTATTTTTCTATTTGTTTGGTTTTGAGAATGTGTCAGGGGAGCAAGGGTAGGTGTGTTTTAATGCTGTTTATCAGGCTAAGAAAGTTCCTGTCTAGTTCAAGTTTGCTGAGAGTTTTTATTATGCTTTCATTATGGATGGATGTTGAGTGTTGTTAAATGCTTTTTCAATACCCACTGAGATGATCGTATAATTTTCCTCTTTTAGTTTCTTAATATCTTCAATTATATTGACTAAGTTCCAAATGTTAAACCAACCATGCATTCCTTGGATAAACCCCACTTGGTCATGAGGTATTATTCTTTTTACATATTGCTGAGTAAGATTTACTAAAACAAATCTAATCTGGTCAAAGATTTTTATGTCCATGTTCATAAAGGAACCATGGTTTATGAACATGGTTCATAAAGGAACCATGAGGAACACTGGTTTATAAGTTTCTTTTTACTGTAATACCATTGTCTGGTTTTGGTATTAAGAGATTTGGTGGTGGCACCAAGGAAAAACATATACTAGGTGTAAATACCTAACAAGAGCACTTCAAAATATAGAAAGTAAAAGCTGACAGAACTGAAAGGAACAAGAAAGAAATCCAATACAGAGTTGGGAACTTCAACACCCCTCACCTAGTAATTAATAAAACTACTAGATAAAAAAATCAGCAAGGACAGAGGAAGCCTGAACAAACCCATAAACCAATGAGATCCAACTGACATTAATAGAACATTCTACACCCAATAACAGTCACTACATATATACACATTCTATTCAAGGATAAATGGAACATTCACCAAGACAGGCCATATTCTGAGTCAAAACGTAATTCTTAAATAATTTAAAAGATTTAAAGAACTGTAATTACACAAAGTACATTCTCTGACCATGAGTACGTGTGTGTGCTCAGACTCTCAGTCACTTCTGACATTTTGCAACCCCATGGACTATACAGCCTGTCAGGCTCCTCTGTCCGTGGAATTTTCCCAGCAAGAATACCGGAGTGGGTTGCCATTTCCTTCTCCAGGGGATCTTCTTGATCCAGGGATTGAGCCTGTGTCTCCTGCATTGGCAGGTGGATTCTTTACCATTGCACCATTTGGGAAGTCCATTCTTTGACCATGATGGAATTAAATTAGAAATCAATAACAGAAAGACAAAAGAAGAATCTCTAAGCATTTAGAAATTAAACAACTTAAGGTAAGTTTTTAAACATACTGAATTGAGTAAAATGAAAATACAATATATCAGAATCTTTCAGATGCAGCTAATGCAGCACTTAGCAGAAAACTATTTGGCACTAAATGCTTACACTGGAAAAGAGGATCTCGAATCTATAATCTAGGGTTCTAGTTCAAGAAACTAGAAAAGCAAGAACAAAAGCAACCCAAATCATGCAGAAGAGTAGAAATAACAAAGAACAGAAATCAAAGAAACTTAAAACATAAAGGAAACATAAGAAGATCAATGAAACCGAAAGCTGCTTCTTTGAAAATATCGATGAAATTGATAAAACTTTTAGCAAGAATGACAAAGGAAAAAAAAACATAAATTACCAATATTAGGAATAAAAGGGGATTATAACTACAGCTACCATAGATATCAAAAAGATAATATTATTCCAAACAACTCTATGCACATAAAATCAATGGCTTAGATGAAACAGACCAATTCCTCAAAATCATCAATTATCAAAACTAACCTAAGGCGAAAGAGATATTGAATGGCCCTTATAGCGATGTGAAATAGAGAAACTGAAATTGTAGAAGTTGTAGTTGAAAATCTCCCAGAAAAAAAACCTCCACATGCAGATGATTTCACTGGCAAATTATATTAAAAACTTAAGAAAGACTATCAAATCAACAGTATAGAAAAATGCAAAGCAGAGAAAACTTCCAAATTCATTTTATTACACTGATACCAAAACAAAACAAAGATAGTACAAGAAAAATACAAAACAATATCCTTCCCTAAATATGAATGCAAAATCCCCAACAAAATATTAGAAATAATTAGCAAGTTAGAAATAACAAAAAGAAATTTATATATACCTGGAAGATAAAAGGCACATTTCAAAAAAGCACTGTAAAAACAAGCAATATTCTTTTCCAAATCAAAATTCTTTCAAATGTAAGGAGAATTATCCCTAACAAAAATCTTTCAATTCTCCAAAGTATCTAAGTAAACCTAATTCATTCTGACCATTAATCACTGTTGGAAAAATTATTATCAGTGGTAACCTATGTCCAGCAACATTTTCCTCTTCCTCACTCACAAGGTCCAGGGCTGCTGAGCCCTAACTAGACAAAATCAACCCAAACTATCCTGCTAAGATGTCAATCTGAAGATATAAACACACAGAGGAAAACAGAGGAAAGAGATAAAGAAAAAAGCTTAACTGGAATCAGATCTACTCTAGAACATCACTGATCTCATTAAATTTATTTTTTAGTTTAAGCCATTTTGAAATGAATTTTCTGTTATCTGTACAAAAAGAAACCTTGATGCCAACCAAGTACAAACTAGACAGAAGTCAGAGGAATATGATTTCAGTTACCATATAAAAGAATGTTTTAATAATCAAGGCTAAGAAAAAGAAAATGGACATTTTAAACTTCCTTATAATCTAGAATATCATGAAAAGTGAAAAGGAAAAGTGTTGGTCACACTCGTGTCTGACTCTTCACAGCCCCATGGACAGTAGCCCATCAGGCTTTCCTGTTGATGGAATTCTCCAGGCAAGAATACTGGAGCAAGTAGCCATTTCCTTCTCCAGGGGACCTTCCCAACCCAGGGATCAAACACACATCTCCTGCACTGCAGGCAGATTCTTTACCATCTAAGCCACCAAGAAGGTTCAATTCCTGCCTATATGCTCCTATAGTAATAGGTTAAGATTTTTAAAGTTTCTTCCAACTTTTACGATTCTAATTTTATAAAGGCATATGGAATCTAGGATGTCAAATGAGACACTGTGATCCTTCCCTTAGAAGGAACTTCAACAAAAAAGCTAAGAACAGATTTTAAAAAAAAATCCCAAATAATACTCACTAGCAAAAATATGAGATGTAGAAAAAGAACAAAGTAGGAAAAAGTCAAACTCTTTATTAATCCTTTAGTAAACTAACTTCATAACTAAAACTATCAGACAAAACAATAAAGGATTCATTCCCACTTAGTTTATTCCACTGGAAGAAAAATGTAACCCCTCAAATATTTTTCTAGAAGTATCAATATAAGCACCTACTTTTGACTACTGAAAATAATATAGATTGCATTTTCATTTTTTCTACCTTTTCAGTACAATTTTGTCATAACAGATTTTCCCCATGTGCTGGGTTTTTTTTTTTTTTTTTTTTTTTTTTTTTTTAAATATTTTTCTAGAAGTATCAATATAAGCACCTACTTTTGACTACTGAAAATAATATAGATTGCATTTTCATTTTTTCTACCTTTTCAGTACAATTTTGTCATAACAGATTTTCCCCATGTGCTGGGTTTTTTTTTTTTTTTTTTTTTTCTGTCTTTAAAGTTAGCTGAAGCAGAATTAGAAGCATGAACTTCAGCATGAAGTTGCCTATAATCAAAATCTGGCTCCATTATTTACTAGCTGTACAACCTTGAGTAAGTTAGTTAACCCTAATTGTGCTTCAGTTTCCTCCTCTGTAAAATAGGAATAATAATAATAGTACCTGCCTCATAGTATTCTGAGTACTAAATAAGCCCACTCACATAAATCACTTATATCAGTCCTTGGTATATAGTACGTTTATTATTCTGCTCAGCTTACCATAACAAAACACCATCCACTACGGGGCTTAAACAACAAAAATTTCTCTTCTCAACAGTTCTGGAGGTTAGAAACCAAGCGCAAGCTTCCAATCTTTAGAGGAACAACTTATCTCTTGGCTTGATGTTCACCTTCTTGCTATATCATAGCCACTCAGCCTTTTCTTAGGAGAAGGCAATGGCACCCCACTCCAGTACTCTTGCCTGGAAAATCCTATGGATGGAGGAGCCTGGTAGGCTGCAGTCCATGGGGTCGCTAAGAGTTGGACACGACTGAGCGACTTCACTTTCACCTTTCACTTTCATGCACTGGAGAAGGAAATGGCAACCCACTCTGGTGTTCTTGCCTGGAGAATCCCAGGGATGGGGGAGCCTGGTGGGCTGCCGTCTACGGGGTCGCACAGAGTCAGACACGACTGAAGTGACTTAGCAGTAGCAGCCTTTTCTTAGTGTATGTGCAGTGGGAGAAAAGAGCTTGGGTGCTTCTTCATATTCTTTAAGGGTTCCATCCCTTTCTGATTAAAGCCCCTAGTTTAATTACCTCCTAAACACTCTATCTCCAAATACAGTCACATTGGGAGGTAAAGCTGCAATATGCGAATTTATGGGGCACAAGATTCAGCCTACAGGAGTATGCACTGTATAAATACTGTTGATGCTGCCACTAGTAATGTGTATGTAACTATTGTTACTAGTAATGTAACTAGTAATGTGTATGCAACATACACATATACAAAGGAAAATAGAGTTTTATTCACAAACCCAATTACAGAATCTCTAAAGCAAATAACTGATCTCATACCTCAATAAAAAGGTAAAAATTTTATTGGAAAACACTTAACTGATACTCATTACAAGACGATCCCTCAGAAATAGCAAACCAAAATTGACAAAATCTTCCTTCTGTACCAAGTGAAAAGACTAATTTTGTAAAGTCACCCTTTCCAACTCTCCTCTGTCCATGGGATTTTCCAGGCAAGAATACTGGAGTGGGTTGCCATTTCCTTCTTCATTTCCAACTCTAGGCTCCTTTAATTTCTATGATCTCACAAATAACTTTGTTTATCCAGTAAACCAGTTTAAGTGCTCCTAATGACCAGTCAGTAAGAACTCACCTGACAATAATCTGAATCTGTCATTGCCCTGGTCATCATTTACCAATCTAATCAAATAGTGACTACAAAGGTCACTTGTGAAGAAGTCTGACAAAAAGTACCACAAATTAAAACCACTTTTCATAAGGGAATTCCCTGCTGGCCCAGTAGTTAGGACTCCAAACTTTCACTGACATGGGCCTGGGTTCTATCCTTGGTCAGGGGACTAAGATCCTCCAAGCCACATGGCGTGCAGCACAGCCATAAATAAATAAATAGCAAAATCCCTTTCATAAAAATGCTATTTTAAAAAAGAGAAAACATTAAGTCAAAACTTAACCATGAGGATTTTAACAAAATCACATTCATTTAAGAAGGAAATGGGCTTGTCTGGTGACTCAGATAGTAAAGAATCTGCCTGAAATGCGGGAGACCTGGGTTCGATCCATGGCAGAGGAAGATTGCCTGGAGAAGGGCATGGCTACCCACTCCAGTATTATTGCCTGAAGAATTCCATGGACAGAGGAGACCGGCAAACTATATAGTCCATGAGATCGCAAAGAGTTTGACACAACAGAGCAACTAACACTTTCAGACTTTAAAAAAGAAACAACCATTTTGCTCACTAAATGAATTATACTGACTCATAAGGAATAAAGTTTTAAGAAGTTACCTGAAAGCTCATTTATCTTTAAATTCACTAAACAATCATACCTTACAGTAATTAAGTAAATTAAGTTATTGATTGCAGTCGTGATTAAGTAAAACAAATGTATGTTTTTTACCTACTACATCGCCTAGGACCATACTATTTGATAAGTCTTACTATATTAGATGTTCTGAGAAATACGATTTAAAAAACTAAACAGAAAATTAACATCCAACTCATTTTCAAAGGGCTTAGAGTTTACCACTGAGTTTAATACAAACGGATGGTTAGTTGCAGAGAGGATCTAATTTTAATCATTAAATATCTTTTACTGTGCTAATGCCTCACTGTTGCCTCCACAAAGCAACAATAACTCTTAATTTTGTAATCTCTGCTAAGGAAATAAACTATACTTCATTAAGTGATAGATGCTAAATTAAATGTCATATGTGAGATCTCTGGTGTCTTTCATTACCTAAAGAAAAAATTTTCCATTATTCCTCCATCCCAACATCTCTCAAACCCAGGAGAAATGATCTTTTTAGTCATTTTCTTTTTTGACAGGAAAACAATCAAGCATTGAAAAAATTATGAGATTGTCACTGCAGAGGAAAAATTCTTCCACAGTCACAATAAAAAAAATAGTTATTACTGTGATGTTGCATTATAATTAGTGAAGATGACTGCACTGAATGTGACTGACAAATGTGCTTTCTGATTCCATTAGTATTTTCTTGCCTTCACCTACTGCTATTTAAAAGATATCCATCACATCAAGAAGCACCTAAAATGAGAGAAAGATGTGAAGACTCTAAAGAACAACTTGATAATTTTTAAGACTTATTCTTGGGTTAAGTAAAAGCTGTTAAAGTAGTGAACACTCTTTTAAACTGAGAAATTTAACAAGTGAACTGAATTCAAGTGAGGTAGAAAGTTATTAAATTCAAGTTAAACAAAAAGTTCTTCTCCAAAACTTCATCTACACACACACTGTCAAATTCTCCCTTGGAACTGTGAATATACTGTACATTTATTCAATTTACCAACTGAATCACCTTGGGCATGTTACTTTTTTTTTTTTAAACATACATAGCTAACACTACTGGAATTTCCTATCCTTTTCCTCCTCTGTAATGTGTGAATATCAGAACTGGGACTATGTTGAAGAAAAAGAATTACAAATAGGTAAGTACATTTCTTATACTAAAGAAAAACAATGCAGAAAATGCTTCAAAATACAAATAAATGACTAAAACATCTGTATGCAAATACAAAATTTATCACTTATCTGTGATAACTAAATCTTGAGTGAAACTTGCAAAAAACTACACCTTGTTTCAAATTACAGTTCCATAGAAATATAGTTGTTACTGTTGTTTAGTCACTTAAGTTGTGTCCGACTCTTTTGTGACCCCATGGACTGAAGCCCATGAGAAATAAAGAAGTCCCCCCCTTATCTCAAGGTGCCCAGATACCTGGAACCCTGGAGAGCACCAAATTCTACATGTTTTTTTCCTATACATATGTATAATAAAGTTTAATTTATAAATTAGGCACAGCATGAGACTGACAATAACTAATGGATGTGAGAGTTGGACTGTGAAGAAGGCTGAACACCGAAGAATTGATGCTTTTGAACTGTGGTGTTGGAGAAGACTCTTGAGAGTCCCTTGGACTGCAAAGAGATCCAACCAGTCCAATCTGAAGGAGATCAACCCTGGGATTTCTTTGGAAGGAATGATGCTAAAGCTGAAATTCCAGTAGTTTGGCCACCTCATGTGAAGAGTTGACTCATTGGAAAACACTCTGATGCTGGGAGGGATTGGGGGCAGGAGGAGAAGGGGACGACAGAGGATGAGATGGCTGGATGGCATCACAGACTCGATGGACGTGAGTCTGAGTGAACTCCGGGAGATGGTGATGAACAGGGAGGCCTGGCATGCTGCGATTCATGGGGTCACAAAGAGTCGGACACGACTGAGCAACTGAAATGAACTGAATAATAAAATAGAATAATTATAATAATTTACTGCAATAAACATTATGTAGATGTGGTCTCTCTCTCTTCCTTAAAAGATCTTACTGTACAAATGTAAAGGCTTTTCCATCTTAACTAAGCACTTAATTGCACTACAGCCATAACCTGTGCAGTCTGAAGCACAACACTAAAACTAGCACAAATTTCCTTCCTTACAATTTCATGATTAGAATATTTATTCTTACCTGAGATCTTAACCTCAGCATACAGTCCTTATTAAGTGAAGAACTTTCATCTTTTCACTTAAAGAAAGCACTTCACAGTTTCTTTTTGGCAAATCCAAATTGCTGGCATCACTACTCTTGTGTTGTGGGCCTATTATTAAGTAAAATAAGGACTACTGAACACAAGCACTGTGCTATCTCCACAGCTGATCTGATAACCCAGACAGATGGCTAACTAAGTAGGATACACTGGACAAAGAGATGGTTCATACCCTAGGCTGGAAAAGGCACAAAATTTAAATTTATGAATTATTTCTGAAAATCTCCATTTAATATTTTCAGACTGAGATTGACTATAAGTAAATGAAATAGAAAGAAAACAAAAGCTTAGATAAGCGGGGACTACTGTACTCAGGTTTTAGAAAGTAACTAAAAAGTTAGATCCTATTTTTAAAATGAAGGTAGAGAATGAAAACCATAAAAAAGTAACCTTACCAAATATATTAGTGGAGTGTCCTTTCCTTGCAATAGGTCTGAGTTCATTATGCCCCCATCCATATATCCTGTAATTATCCCAGGCATGTTTCATCATCTGAGAAAAGAAAAATTATAACCCATCAATTTACATTTTTCACAGACTATTATCCTTATATTTCATGCAATTTAAAGATTCTATTACTATATCCTTACACATCTCCTGTATCTCCTACATTAGTATATTATTCTGTTAACATCGGTGTCAATGTGAAAACATATATAATCATGTTTAACTTAAGTCTACATAACAGAACAAAAAATTAGGTGTAATAAAGAACCTCTTTTTATCAGGGAGTAAAGTGTCTATTTGGCATTCTTTCCTTTTAGGAACTGCCAATCCTTTCAGAAACAGCTTCCCTTCCCTCGCTGTGACCATCACAGAGCTGTCAAAAATGGGTTCTGATTCCACAATCAATGAACACAGCCTGGCTAGAGTATCCCTAATCTTTAGACCAAAGAGCAGCAAACTCTTCCTATAAAGTAAGTATTTTAGACTAAAGTCTATATGGTATATAAGCTAACCACTAAACTCAGCTATTGCAGCAAAAAACAGCCCTGGACAATATGTAAACAAATGAGCATGACTGGGTTCCAATTAAACTGTATTTGTAAAAAACAGGAAGCAGGCAGAATTTGGCCAGCAGGTTGTAGCCTGCCAATCCTTGACCTACACTAAGTGACTGGGTACATGAGATTCAGTAAAGGCAATCAAGTCCTTTCACACATATTGCTATAGATACCATGAGACAAAGGACTCTCTTGTTTTGCAATCTCAAGACTTTTGCAATATATAATCCTGGAGCTGATGGGGGCTAACTCTCCCAATATGGAGAAACGAAGTAACAAAAGAAAATAGACAGTGATATACATATCTGTTGACAATAACACCTACAGGGTTGGACTGAGCCAAATTTGAAGCCCTGGTTTAGAGCCCCTAAGCTAATAAATATTTTTATATCAATTAGTTTGAACTGAGTTTCTTACAACCCAGTGAATACTAAGCTATACAAGAGCAGAGTATTTAATTAAATATCAGTTGAATTATGCAACAGAAGCTTGTGGTGTATCAAACGTAATACTCATTAAAACATTTCTCTACATTACTAAGACATGACAACTAGGCAAAAATATTACAAGAAAATTAAAAATCAATATTTCTTAAAAACAAAGATGCAAAATTCCTTAACAAAAATTAACAATACATAAAAAGGATACTACACAATGACCATGTGCAATTTAAGTCAGGAATATAAGTGGAATTTAACATTCAAAAACCCATCAATATATTTCACCATGTCAACAAATAAAAGGGAAAAAAAACATACAATCATCTTTTTAGATATAGACAAAGCATCTGTAAAATTCAACACCCAGTCATGATTTAAAAAAAAAAAAAACCTCTCAGAAAACTACAAGGCAACATCCTCAACTTACTAAAGGGCATCTTCAAAAAAAAACCTACAGCAGCCATCATACGTAATGGCAGAAGACCCTACTTCTAAGGTTGAGAACAAATCAAATACATGCATGTTCACCACTTCTTTTCAATCATGTACTGAAACTCCTAGCCAGAGCAAAAAGAAAAAGAACAAAAGGCATAAAAATAAAAAAAGAAAAAGTACTTCTATTCACAAAGCATATGACTATGTACAAGGAAAACCTTAAGCAATCTTTAAAAGCCAATAAAACTAAAAGATGACTTCAGTAAAAAAAAAATTCAGGTTCAGCAAACTAAAATTAAATACATTTCTACATGCTAGTTATGATCAGAAATGGATATTCTAAAACAATTACATCTATGAAACATCAAAAAACATGAAACAGAATATGTGCAAGAACTATACCCTAAGACTTACAAAACACCACTGCTAAGCGAAATTAAAGAAAACCAACAAGGGTCACTTGTTGAACAGTCACTGAACGCTTTCTCACACTCAGTACATTTGTAGGGCTTTTCTCCGATATGAGTTCGCTGGTGTTTTCTGAGGTTTGTGTTCTGGCTGAAGGCTCTACCACATTCACTGCATTTATATGGTTTCACTCTGGTATGAATCCTCTGGTGCTAAATAAGAGATAAGCTGAACGCACTGGTCACAGCAAACACCCTCTTCCAACAACACAAGAGAAGACTCTACACATGGATATCACCAGATGGTCAATCAGATTGATTATATTCTTTGCAGGCAAAGTTGCAGAAGCTCTATACAGTCAGCAAAAACAAGACAGGGGAGCTGACTGTGGCTCAGATCATGAACTTCTTATTGCAAAATTCAGACTTAAATTGAAAAAAAAGGGAAAACCACTAGACCATTCAGGCATGACCTAAATTAAATCTCATATGATTATATAGTGAAAGAGACAACTAGATTCAGAGGATTAGATCTGATAGACAGAGTGCCTGTAGAACTACAGATAGAGGCTCGTGACATTGTACAGGAAGCAGTGATCAAGACCATCCCCAAGAAAAAGAAATGCAAAAAGGCAAAATGGTTGTCTTATGAGAAAAGAAGAGAAGCTAAAGGAAAAGGAGAAAAGGAAAGATAAACCCATCTGAATGCAGAGTTCCAAAGAATTGCAAGGAGAGATAAGAAAGCCTTCTTCCGTGATCAATGCAAAGAAATAGAGGAAAACAATAGAATGGGAAAGACTAGAGATCTCTTCAAGAAAATCAGAGATACCAAGAGAACTTTTCATGCAAAGATGGGCACCATTAAGAACAGAAATGGTATGGACTTAACAGAAGCAGAAGACATTAAGAAGAGGTGGCAAGAATACACAGAAGAACTATCCAAAAACTATCTTCATGGCCCAGATAATCACGGTGGTGTGATCACTCACCTAGAGCCAGACATCCTGGAATGTGAAGTCAAGTGAGCCATAGGAAGCATCACCACGAACAAAGTTTGTGAAGGTGATAGAATTCTAGTTGAGCTATTTCAAATTCTAAAAGATGATGCTGTGAAAGTGGTGCACTCAATATGCCAGCAAACTTGGAAAACTCAGCAGTGGCCACAGGACTGGAAAAGGTTCATCCCAATCTCAAAGAAAGGCAATGCCAAAGAATGTTCAAACTACCACACAATTGTACTCATCTCACACGCTAGCAAATTGATGCTCAAAATTCTCCAAGTCAGGCTTCAACAGTATGTGAACTGTGAACTTGCAGATGTTCCAAGATGGATTTAGAAAAGACAGAGATCAAATTGCTGAAATTTGTTGGATCATCAAAAAAGCCCAAGAGTTCCAGAAAAACATCCTCTTCTGCTTTATTGACTACACCAAAGCTGACTGGGTGGATCACAACAAACTGTGGAAAACTCTTCAAGAGATGAGAATACCAGACCACCTGACCTACCTCCTGATAAATCTGTATGCAGCTCAAGAAGCAACAGTTAGAACTGGGCATGGAACAATAGACTGGTTTGAAATAGGAAAAGGAGCATGTCAAGGCTATATACTGTCACTCTGCTTATTTAACTTATATGCAGAGTACATCATACGAAATGCCAGGCTGGAAGAAGCACAAGCTGGAATGAAGACTGCTGGGAGAAATATCAATAACCTCAGATATGCAGATGACACCACCCTTATGGCAGAAAGTGAAGAAGAACTAAAGAGCCTCTTGATGAAAGTGGAAGAAGAGAGTGAAAAAGCTGGCTTAAAACTCAACATTCAGAAAACTAAGATCATGGCATCTGGTCCCATCACTTCATGGCAAATAGATGGGGAAATAATGGAAACAGTGAGAAACTTTATTTTTTAGGGCTCCAAAATCACAGTAGATGGTGACTGCAGCCATGAAATTAAAAGACACTTGCTCCTTGGAAGAAAAGCTATGACCAACCTAGACAGCATATTAAAAAGCAGAGACATTTGCCAATAAAAGTCCATTTAGTCAAAGCTATGGTTTTTCCAGTAGTCATGTATGGATGTGAGAGCTGGACTATAAAGAAAGCTGAGTACCGAAAAATTGATGCTTTTGAACTGTGGTGTTGGAGAAGACTCTTGAGAGTCCCTTGGACTGCAAGGAAATTCAACCAGTCCATCCTAAAGGAAATCGGTCCTGAATATTCATTTGAGGCTGAAACTCCAATACTCTGGCCACCTGATTTGAAGAACTGACTCATCTGAAAAGACTCTCATGTTGGGAAAGAGTGATGGCAGAAGGAGAAGGGAATGACAGAGGATGAGATAGTTGGATGGCGTTACCGACTCAATGGACATGAGTTTGAGTAAGTCCCAGGAGTTGGTGATGGACAGGAAGCCTGGTGTGCTGCAGTTCATGGGGTCACAAGGAGTTGGACACAACTAAGAGAGTGAACTGAACTGAACTAAGTGGATTGATATAACATGCTCAGGTAATGAAAGACTCAGTGTTGCTTTCTTTTTCTTTAATGTTGTTAAGATAATTTAACAATCAAAATTTCAGCAACCTTTTATTTTCACAGAAAAGTTAATTCTATAAAGGCAAAGGACTTAGAATGACGAAACAAATTTTTAAAAAAACAAAGTTGGAGGACCTGATTTCAAAACTTACTATAAAAGTTATAGTAATCAACACAGTGTCATATTCTCATTAAGAATAGGCATACAGATTATTGAGTAGAAAGAATAACATCTGATTGTGTCAACCAATTTTGAACAAAACAGTCAAAGTAATTCAATCAAAAAAGGATAACCTTTCAAGAATAATGTTAGAACACTAAAATGTCCACCCTATGAGGAAAAATGAAATACAATCTCTACTTCATATAATAAACAAAAAAAATTAACTCACAATAGATCACAGACTGAACTATCAAAACTAAAACACACCCATACAAAGACTTATATACAAATGTACATAGCAATTTTATTCCTAACAGCCAAAAACTGGATCAAATTTTGAACAAATAAATGGTCAATAGGTGAATAAATAAAACAAATCATGGTATATCTATACAGTGGAATAATACTGTATCATTTGAGGTTCATGGAACGAATTTCAAAAACATGCTGAACAAAAGCCCAGAAATAAAATATCACATCCTTATGATTCCATTTGATTGAAACTCTATAAAAGACAAATCTAATCTTAAATGACTAAAAACAGATATGTAGTTGCCTGGGGCCAAGGAATCGGGTGAACTGACTAAAGAGGAACACAAACGATTTTGAGATGATGGATGTATTCACAGCTATTGCAATTGTTACACCGGTGTGTACAACTGTCCAAACTCATCAAGCCAAACTCTTAAATAGACACATTTTACAGTATATAAAATATTCTCAATAATGTTGAATTTTTAAAAAATCTAATAGCCTGTTCTATCTTCCCCACTTTCCTAACTTTCCCTTTTCCTGAGCCAATTACTTAAACTCTTCCACCTGTTTTTCTATTTACCACTGTATAGTTTATCAGGCGATTTCTTGATTTAAAAAAAAGTTTTAGTTATTTACTATATTCCCCTGTAGTTAATTTAGCTTTCTTATAAACTATTAACACACCCCTATACATACTGTTCCATTTATATTCCCTGTCTCACTCTTTCAATATAGTTAACAGTTTTTTTCTTATATTACTATTGACATATTAATTTGTTCAACTTTTGTTTTCCCTGCTGTTAACTACTGGTCTGAAGTTTGGTGGGGTTTATTGTTGATGTAGTTTTAGTAAAATTATCAATTTACTTCCAAATTAAACTTGAGTTTCAAAACCTCTCGCAAAATAATCAAACACATCAGAAAACTGTCAGTTTCACTTTATTCTCTGATAAATTCTTTCTGAGGCTCTTTCCTCCTACTCTAAAGGGGAGTTCCATTCTCTCTACCTGAAGCACAGCCAACATCCTACTGATTCCCATTTTCACAATCCTGACAGTGCCCTTGCTTTCCCTCTCTAGTGACAGATCACCTGTTTCCAAAATCACTTTATATCCCTATTTTTATGCTGAAGCATATTTTCTAGTAGCAATCTGACAAAATGTCTAAAAATATCTTTCCCTCAGATTTGAGTCATAATGTGGCTGAATATATAATTCTTTCTAAGCCTTAGCTCCACACTCTTTCAGTTTCTAATATTACTGTTGAAGAATCTAATGTGCCATTATACACAATCCCAATCTTTTGGGTGGAACTATTTTTTTTCTCTATAAACTTTTAGGATCTGTTATGCCACTTTTTCTAAAATTTTCTAAAACTTCATTTTCTTTTCTAAAATTTCAGTAGGAACCTTTGAGCTGTGTCTCTGAATTCTTCGCCTCTATTTTCCATGTTCTCTTTTCAAAACCACTAATCAATCATTTATTAGATGTTGCAGACTGATTTTATCATTTTTCTTATTTTCTCAACCTTTTGTGACACAACTGAGCGACTGAACTGAACTGAACTTTGTCCTTCTGAGAAAGATGCTCAATTTTATCTTCCAATTCTTCTCTTGAATTTTAAAACTATCACATTTTTATTTCCCAAGAATTCTTTCTTATTCTGTAAATGTTCCTTTTTATACTAATTTGCATTTTATAAATTTAATTTTTTGGCACTCTAAAGATGTTAATTCTTTTTAGGTATATGTATTCTGGTCCCTGAATTGTTTCTGTATCCTCTAAATTCTTTTCTTCCATTTCTCTCATGTAACAAACTTTCTTTACATGTCAGGTGTTCTTTGGTTTGCTCTTCACATATGAGTAAAGCACTTATAAAATAATCAAAGGCTGTCAATGAACAGGCTAGACTTGTTGACTGAGTTTCATCTTAGGGAGATCAGGTGAAACCCAGGGGGCATTTTATTGAAGAACAGAGTAGCTCTTTCCTCTTGTGCCAGTCCTAGTCAGGTCTTCCCAGAGAAAAATCCTTCATTTTCCTGCTTACTGAAAATAAATTTGATTAGCAGAATTTTAAAAGTCTAGCAGAATAAAGCTGTCTCAATATTCAGAATCCATTTTTCGCTTAATGCTCTCCACCTCCAACACTTTTCATTTTTTTAGAATAACTTCTGCCCTTTCCCCTCAGCCATACCATACCTGCTGCTAAGTCACTTCAGTCGTGTCTGACTCTGTGTGACCCCATACATGGCAGCCCACCAGGCTCCCCCATCCCTGGGATTCTCCAAGCAAGAACACTGGAGTGGGTTGCCATTTCCTTCTCCAATGCAAGAAAGTGAAAAGTGAAAGGGAAGTCGCTCAGTCATGTCCGACTCTTAGTGACCCCATGGACTGCAGCCCACCAGGCTCCTCCATCCATGGATCTGCCAGGCAAGAGTACTGGAGTGGGGTGCCATAGACTTCTCCCTGGTATTTCCCAAATCTAGATCTTCTCTAATTTATCCATCCAAAAGTAAACTTTTAGTTAGTTTTCTTTTGGGAAAGGGAGGACAGTATCCAGGATGCTTAGGCTAGAGAATTGGAGATTTAGGGGTTAAAAGCTCCTTTTAAAACTTTCAAATAATGCTTTTCCAGCTGTATTTTAGACCCCTGACTTCAGAAGTAAATAGTCCTTTAATTCTTGAAACTTTCAGATATTCTGCAGGTAATGCACATCACCTTGCCTCTTAGCATCTTCCCCTGCAGGTTAGGTCTCAACTTTTTCTCCTTGCTAAGACATCAACCATAATCTTTGGTTGACCCTACACAGGGATTCTTAACAAGTTTTATGTTGTACAAGAACACTAGATAACGCAATGCTATCTAAAGGATTCACTCAGCAGGTCTGGGTTGTCCAAACCCTGCACATCCTCAGAAAAGACTGGGCCTAAGCCAGGCTCCTGGAAAATAACCTCTAAACCTTTATTATTCTGCCTGTTAAGAGCACTTTTGTTTACCTAAAGCCTTGAGTCATGTCAGACAGTTTATGCTAATAATGTGATTTATGCTGGGGACCTTGAATCACATGGAATCAGCCTGATCTCTGGAGGGACTGGAGAATTAAGACTACATGGGCTTAATTAAGACTACATGGGCTTCCCTGGTGGCTCAGAAGGTAAAGAATCTGCCTTCAATTAGGGAGACCTGGGTTCGATCCCTGGGTTGGGAAGATCCCCTGGAGGAGGGCATGACAACCCACTCCAGTATTCTTACCAAGAGAATCCCCATGAACAAAGGAGCCTGGTGGACTACAGTCCATGGGGTCACAAAGAGTCAGACACGACTGAACAACTAAGCACAGCACAAGCAACAGATTTCCCAACCTGGGGATCTGGCAAAGGGACTGAGAACTCCCAGGAAATCTGACTTTGGTGGCCAGTGGGATTTGATTATAGAATTTCTGCAGGACTGGGGAAACAGACTCTTGGAGGGCACAAAGAAAACCTTTAGCAGACCAGGAGCCAAAACAAAGAAACAGAGTCTCCACAAGGAGCCAACTTGCCTGTGAGTGTCTAGCAGTCTCCAGCAGATGCGTGGATCAACAGTGGCCTGCTGTGGGGTCAGAGACACTGAATACAACAATGTGTGCACAAGTCCTTTTGAAGGAGGCCGCCATTACCATCATTACCTCTACCACAGTTTCATCTCAGGCCAAACAAAAGGGAGGGAATAGAGCCCCGGCCATCAACAGGAAATTGGATTAAACATTTACTGTGCAAGGCCCCGCCAATCAGATGCAATTTCACCCCTAGTCAATCTCTCCCATCAAGAAGCTTCCATGAGTCTCTGTCCTTATCCATCAGAGGGCAGAGAGAATGAACACCACAATCACAGAAAACTAACCAAACTGATCACATGGATCACAGCCTTATCTAACTCAATAAAACTATAAGCCATGCCACGTAGGGCCACCCAACACAGACAAGTCATGGTGAAGAGTTCTGACAAAACATGGTCCACTGGAGAAGGGAATGGAAAACCACTTCAGTATTCTTGCCTTGAGAACCCCATGAACAGTATGAAAAGACCAAAAGAAATGACACTGAAAGGTGAACTCCCCAGGCTGATAGGTGCTCAATATGCAACTAGAAAAGAGTGAGAAATAACTCCAGAAAGAATGAAGAGACAGAGTAAAAGCAAAAACAATGCCCAGTAATGGATGTGACTGGTGATGGAAGTATGATGCTGTAAAGAACAATATTCCATCGAAACCTGGAATGTAGTCCATGAATCAAGGTAAATTGGAAGTGGTCCAACAGGAGATGGCAAGAGTGAGCATCAACATTTTAGGAATCAGTGAACTAAAATGGACCGGATTGGGCAAATTAAATTCAGATGATCATTATATCTACTACTGTGGGCAAGAATCCCTTAAAAGCAATGGAGTAGCCCTAATAGTCAAGAGTCTGAAATGCAGTACTGGGTACAATCTCAAATATGATAGAATGATCTCTGTTCGTTTCCAAGGCAAATCATTCAACACCACAGTAATCCAAGCCTATGACCCAACCACTAAGGCCAAAGAAGCTAAAGCAGAACAGCTCTCTGATGACATATAAGACCTTTTAGAACTAACACCCAGAAAAGATGTCCTTTTCATCATAGGGGCCTGGAATGCAAAAGTAGGAAGTCAAGAGATACCTGGAGTAATGCGAAAATTTGGCCTTGGAGTACAAAATGAAGCAGGGCAAAGGCAAACAGAGTTTTGCCAAAAGAATGCACTGATCATAGCAAACATCCTCCTCCAAAAACACAAGAGACTACTCTACACATGGACATCACGAGGTGGCCAAGACCAAAATCACATTAAATATATTCTCTGCAGCTGAAGATGGAGAAGCTCTATATAGTCAGCAAAAACAAGACCAGAGGTGACTGTAGCTCAGATCATGATCTCCTTACTGTAAAATTCAAGACTTAAAGTGAAAAAAGTAGGGAAAACCACTAGATCATTCAGGTATGACCTAAACAAAATCCCTTATGATTATATAGGAGAAGTGACAAATAGATTCAAGGGATTAGAACTGATAGAGTGCCTGAAGAACTATGGACAGAGGTTCGTGACCTTGTACAGGAAGCAGTGATCAAGACCATCCCTAAGAAAAAGAAATGTAAAAAGGCAAAATGGTTTTCTGAGGAGGCCTTACAAAGATCTGAGAAGAGAAAAGAAGCTAAAGGCAAAGGAGAAAAGGAAAGATAAACCCATCTGAATGCAGAGTTCCAAAGAATAGCAAGGAGAGATAAGAAAGCCTTTCTCCATGATCAATGCAAAGAAATAGAGGAAAACAATAGAATGAGAAAGGCTAGAGATCTCTTCAAGAGAATTAGAGATACCAAGGGAACATTTCATGCAAAGATGGGCTCAATAAAGGACAGAAATGGTATGGACCTAACAGAAGCAGAAAGATCTTCATGATCCAGATAACCACGATGGTGTGATCACTCACCTAGAGCCAGACATCCTGGAGTGCAAAGTTAAGTGGGCCTTAGGAAGCAACACTACAAACAAAGCTAGTGGAGGTGATGGAATTCCAGTTGAGCTACTTCAAATCCTAAAAGATGATGCTGTGAAAGTGCTGCACTCAATAGGCCAGCAAATTTGGAAGTCAGCAGCAACCACAGGACTGGAAAAGGTCAGTTTTCATTCCAATCCCAAAGAAGAACAATGCCAAAGAAAGCTCAATCTACCGCACAATTGCACTCATTCCATATGCTAGCAAAATAACGCTCAAAATTCTCCAAGCCAGGCTTCAACAGTATGTGAACTATGAACTTCCAAATGTTCAAGCTGGATTTAGAACGTGCAGAGGAACCAGAGATCAAATTGCCAATTTCCCCCCACTGGATCATAGAAAAAGCAAGAGAGTTCTAGAAAAACATCTACTTCTGCTTTAATGACTATGCCAAAGCCTTTGACTGTGTGGATCACAACAAACTGTGGAAAATTCTTCAAGAGATGGGAATACCAGACCACCCGACCTGCCTCTTAAGAAATCTGTATGCAGGTCAGGAAGCAACAGTTAGAACTGGACAGAGAACAACAGACTGGTTTCAAATAGGAAAAGGAGTACATCAAGGCTGTATACTGTCACCCTGCTTATTTAACTTCTATGCAGAGTACATCATGAGAAACACTGGACTGGAAGAAACACAAGCTGGAATCAAGATTGCCGGGAGAAATATCAATAACCTCAGATATGCAAATGACACTACCCTTACGGCAGGAAGTGAAGAAGAACTAAAGAGCCTCTTGATGAAAGTGAAAGAGGAGAGTGAAAAGGCTGGCTTAAAACTCATCATTCAAAAAACAAAGATCATGGCATGCGGTTCCAGCACATCATGGCTAATAGATGGGGAAACAATAGAAACAGTGACAGATTTTTTCAGGGCTCCAGAATCACTGCAGATGGTGAATGCAGCCATGAAATTAAAAGACGCTCGCTCCCTGAAGACAAGCTATCACCAACCTAGACTACATATTAATGAGCAGAGACATTACTTTGCCAACAAAGGTCTGTCTAGTCAAAGCTATGTTTTTTCCAGTAGTCATGTATGGATGTGAGAATTGGACTATAAAGAAAGTTGAGCACCAAAGAATTGATGCTCTTGAACTCTGGTGCTGGAGAAGACTCTTCAGAGTCCCTTGGACTGCGAGGAGATCAAATAATCAGTCCTCAAGGAAATCAGTCCTGAGTATTTATTTGAGGGACTGATAATGAAGCTGAAACTCCAATACTTTGGCCACCTGATGCGAAGAACTGACTCACTGGGAAAGACCCTGATGCTGGGAAAGACTGAAGGCAGAAAGAGAAGGGGACGACAGAGGATGAGATGGCTGGATGACATCACTGACTCAATGGACATGAGCTTGAGCAAGCTTCAGGAGTTGGTGATAGACAGAGAAGCCCGGCATGCTACAATCCATGGAGTCAAAAAGAGTCAGACACAACTAAGTGACTGAACTGAGTAAAAAATAATTATTAAAAAAAAACAAAAACCTGGACACCAAGACTCAGGTTTACTTCTCTGGTTGGTAATACATCACACACACTGCCACACATCATATCTGGGAGAATTAAGCACTGTCCACATCACTCCACTATGAGAGGACAATGAGAAGCTTTTGCCTGGTCTCTACTGGACTTTGTCCTATATGCCTTTTCTGTTGATTTTAACCTGTATGATTTCAATGAATAAACCATAAATACAACAGTTTGCTAAGTTCTGTGAGTACTCCCAGTGAATCACTGAACCTGTGGGTGGTATTGAGTCCCCAGGGAATCTTGACATGCTGTAGTCCATGGGCTTGCAAAGAGTCGGACACGACTGAGCGATTGAATTGAATTGAAACACACAGTATTATCTATGTGAATTATTATGTACATCAGAAAGTATTTCAATAAATTCTCATAACATTAAAAAAAATTATCAAAGTCTCCTCAACACTGCCCAAAGAAAGTGCCACAAGCAGCCTGAGCACAAAACATAGAATCCAGAGTAAGGTAAAATCAAAGTACATATCTTATACTAATTCATAAAGGGATGCTTAAAATATCTGCAAATCTTCCATATTCATTACTAGAATATATCCTAATAGATAACTATTTGAACTAAACTTATTGTCTTATGTTATGATAAACAATCAATTTGAAATACTGTTTATGCTATTACAAAATCTGTTTCTTCACAACAGTAAAACTAAAACTCTACCCAGCAGGATTTCTAATTAACAAAGTTCTACTAAAACATTCACTAGATTTCTTCTCATTCTGGTATTTTATCTCCAAAGAACCCCTAGAATAACAAACCTGAAAGACTCCTGAGACCAAACAAATTTCAAAAATGTTGAAATCAATCTTCCCCATTCAATCCATTGAGACTCTTTGGAAAGATGTGTTCCTAATCTGCAGTATGGTTGAGTGGTATCACGACAGGTTCCTTGAAAGATGGTACGTATAAAGCTAGCTCTTCAGAAACTTGCTAACTTTTCAGAAACTAGTAACTAGCACAGGTCCTTGAAAACAGATACTTATGAAATTTCTTATTAAATGATAAACTGTTTATGGGTCTATTTTACATTATTTATAAAATATTGAGTATCAAAAGTTCTCTGAACACAAGATAAGCAGCATAACTATCCAAACAACATCATATCAAAAATTCTAAGTATCCTATAATTATGTTATGATTGATATTAAGAGTTTTAGCACTTGATGCCATCTTGCAAACTGAACTACAATTCTGACCTCAAAACAAACAATTTGATCAAAGTATGACAAAGTCTGTACCACAGATGGCATAAATACAGATAGACAGATAAACTTACACCCAGTCAAATGCGTACCTATATCCCTAACCACCCCATATCACAAATCTCAGCTTATTACCTCTTTAATTTTTTCCCTTTTCTCTTTTAGGTCATTATCTTCTGGGTCTCCACCATGTGTTCCTATAAGGTTTGGTATAGGAACTGCTGGCAGTGGCTTTTTCTCTCTTATCTTCATTTCTTGGACTACCTTATTTTTCTCTGTCTGTATTTCTGCTCGGATTTCCTCTCTTGACTTTTTTAATTTTTCTTTTGCTTCTTCTAGAGCCTTCTCGTGATCAGCTCGAATTTTATTTCTCAAACGTTCTTCTTCTTCCCTGTAAGAAGAAGAGAAAAATAAATACAAAACTTAAAGCTTCCTTCACCAAACCCTGATAGTTGTTTTCTACTCCTGCCATAGAAAAGAAGGAATAACCCATGAAAGAGACTTGGATCCACCTACACAAGTGAAAGTCACTCAATCGTGTCTGATTCTTTGAGTCCCCAAGAACTATAGTTGGAGAAGGAAATGGCAACCCACTCCAGTATTCTGGCCTAGAGTATCCCGTGGACAAAGGAGCCTGGTGGGCTGCTGTCAATGGGGTCGCACAGAGTCGGACACGACTGAAGTGACTTAGCAGCAGCAGAACTCTACAGTCCATGGAATTCTCCAGGGCAGAATACTGGAGTGGGTAGCCTTTCGCTTCTCCAGGGGATCTTTCCAACTCAGGGATAGAACCCAGGTCTCCTGCCTTGCAGGCAGATTCTTTACGAGCTGAGTCACAAGGGAAGCCCAAGAATACTGGAGAGGATAGCCTATCCTTTCTCCAGCGAACCTTCCTGACTCGGAATCAAGCGGGGGTCTCCTACATTGCAGGCGGATTCTTTACCAACTGAGCTATGAGGGAAGCCCCAAGAGTAGGATAAATATATCTTTGTATGAGAAAGAAAATAAGCCCCAGATGCTGAGCAGCGAACACTTTCCACAGTAGGAAGAGGGAACCTAGTAAGTTACAATTTAAGGGCCAAGTGAAAACAGAGAAAGTAGCAATCAATAACCTATTAGACACATTGGGAAAAAAAAAAAAAAAGACCAGTGAAAAACTAGATGGGGGAAGAGAAAATAAATTATAGAATCAAGTTTTGCACAGTGGTAGTATCACAGCCAAATAGGTTTATCCAAGGCGAGACTATTTGTAACTGAAAAAATAGAATTAAGTATCAGAGGGGACCATATAATAAACAACAAGGTCCTGTTGTATAGTACAGGGAATTATATTCAATTGTTGCTGCTGTTCAGTCATCAGGTGGTATCTGACTCTTCGAAACCCAATGGACTGCAGCACACCAGGCCTCCCAATATTCAACACCCTATAATAAACCATAGTGGAAAAGAATATGAAAAAATACATATGTGTATAACTGAAACACTTTGCTGTACACTGGAAATTAACAGAACACTGTAAATCAACGTTACATCAATTTTTAAAAAATTTTAAATACATAAGCTCACTTCATAAACTGATGTGAAAAAGAGACAAGGAGATATAAACATAGGGCCAAAGAAAGATAAGGAAAAAAGATAATAAGAGGGTTGGAAATTTTTTATTTGTTAAATATACCTTACGTTGTTGTTGTTTAGTCACTAAGTCATGTTCAACTCTTTGTGACCCCATGGACTGCTGTAGCCCACCAGGCTCCTCTGTCCATGGAACGTTCCAGGCAAGAATACTGGACTGGGTTGCTATTTCCTCCTCAGGTGATCGTCCCAACCCAGGGATCAAACACACATCTCCTGAACTGGCAGGTGGATTCTTCACCACTGAGCCACCAGGGAAGCCCCATATGCTTCCAAAATTTTTACATTTTGCAAATTCCACAGACCTTATTAACACAATGGACAAACTACCGTGGGCATGATCACTTAATATTCGCTTTAGCCCTTGTTAAAAATACAGATTCCAATTTAGCATGTCTGTATGAGATCCATGAATTTGAATTATAAAGAGTTCCCCTGATGATTCTGCTATGCATACAAGTTTAGAAACCACTACAGCAGTAGATACCTAATGGGTTTCTACCCAGTCCTGAATCTTTTCTCCACCTCCACCACGATCTACATGAATGAATACAGGAGTGTTAGTTACTATTTTCCAAATCATCCAATGATGACTACTCTAAGGGGTTACCAGAGTTACCTCTCTAGAAATTTAATTCAAACCCTAGACTTACCATATTGCTAGTGAGAAAGTAAAATGAATGGTACAGCCACTTTGAAAAACTTTAGCAGTTTCTTTAAAAACTAAACATGTAACTATCATAGAAGCCTGCAATTCCCTGGGCATTTAACCCAGAGAAATTAAGGTTTATGTTCATATAAAAACCTATACACAGCCAGTCACAAAAAGAAAAATATTGCTTAATTCCACTTATGTGAGAGTCTTAGGGTAGGTTAAAATCAGAAAAACAGCGGAATGATGGTTAGGAGAGGCTTGGGGAAAGGAAAAATGGAAAGTTATTGTTTAATTGATAAGCAGTTTCAGTTCTGCAAGATGAAAAGATTTCTGGAGATGGATGGTGGTGATGGTTGCACAGTAATATGAATGTATTTAATACCACTGCACTGTACATGTGAAAATAGTTAAAGATGGTAAACTTTATGTTATGCATATGTGTGTGTGCGCCAAGTCACTTCAGTTGTGTCTGATTCTTTGCAACCCTATGGACTGTAGCCCGTCAGATTCCTCTGTCCATGAGATTCTCCAGGCAAGAAATACTAGACTGGGTTGCCATGCCCTCTCCTCCAGGGGATCTTCCCAACCCAGGATTGAACCTGCATCTCTTATGTCTCCTGCATTGGCAAGGAGGTTCTTTACCACTAATGCTACCTGTGAAGCCCCTATGTTATGCACATTTTACCACAATTTCAAAAATTGGGGAGAGGGTGGAATCGTATACACAAATGTTTATAGCAGCTTTATTTGTAACAGGCAAAAACTGGAAATCACCCTCATGTCTTTCAAAAAGTAAATGGTTAAACAAACCACTGTTTATACTGTGGTACATTCACACTATGGGAATACTGCTGCTGCTATATCACTTCAGTTGTGTCCAACTCTGAGCGACCCCATAGACGGCAGCCCACCAGGCTCCGCCATCCCTGGGATTCTCCAGGCAAGAACACTGGAGTGGGTTGCCATTTCCTTCTCCAATGCATGAAAGTGAAAAGCCAAAGTGAAGTCGCTCAGTCGTGTCTGACTCTTAGCGACCCCATGGACTACAGCCTACCAGGCTCCTCCATCCATGGGATTTTCCAGGCAAGAGTACTGGAGTGGGTTGCCACTGGAATACTACTCAGCAATAAAAAATAAATAAATAAACTATTCAAATATACAACTTGAATCAATTTCAAAGGTAGTATGTGAATGAAAGAAGCCAGTAACAAAATTTATATTCTATATGATTGCTTTTACATGACATTCTCAAAAAGACAAAAACAGAGGAATAATGAATATATACATTTATATATATATATCAGTGGATGACAGGAGTTATGAAAAGGGGAGAGGTTAACTATAAAGGAATAATACAAGACAGTTTTTCTGGATTGTAGCACTGTTACATACCGTAATTTCTGTGCTTACACAAATGTGAACATGTGCTGAAAACCACAGAATTATATATCGAGGGGAAAAAAAAAAAAACAATTCACAGCCTAGTATTAAAAATAAAATGTTAAACATTTAGAGAAAAATAAAACTGGATAGCTCACTATCCAGTGAAAAGGGGCTAATGAGAAAAACAGAGAAAAAAGGAGGAATCTCAGCACAGCCAGACAACTGGGAACAAACAAGGTCGTTTGGGTAGCAAGAAAAAACTCCACTTGCAGAAAGACTAGATATAGGAAAAGTATGGCAGAGAAGAAACAAGGTTGGCCCCAGTATGCATACAAGAGTAATTCTGGGCTGATCTGTTCAGGAGACTCAGGCAGATGAGAGGATCAGCAGCAGATAATCGCTGAATGAAATCTTAGATAAGATAGTGATAGTTGCTCCAGTCTGTCTGACTCTTGGGACCTCATGGACTATAGCCCACCAGGCTCCTCTGTCCATGGGATTTCCCTGGCAGGAATCCTGGAGTGAGTTGCCATTCTCTCTCCAAAGACAAGATAACTATGGTAAATATGCAGGTACCACCAAACTGCCTTCCAATCCCTCTTCCCCTCCTTACCACCAGAAGACATTGTGCCTAGGCCTAGAGAACATATCCAAGAAGAATCATTTTGCAGTTGGAAAAAAGGTTACTTGCAGTAAAAGTAATTAAGCAAAAAGTCAGGAGACAAGGATTCTGGTTCCATCTTTGCCCTCAACTCACTGTGTAACCTGACACACATCACTCAACAACCTCCAAGACCAGTACTTTCCTCAATAAAGATAGCCAGACAGGTAATACTATCCTAATACACTTGGCAAAAAGTGAAGAACTAAAGGGCCTCTTGATGAAAGTGAAGGAGGAGAGTGAAAAAGTTGGCTGAAAGCTCAACGTTCAGAAAATTAAGATCATGGCATCTGGTTCCATCACTTCATGGCAAATAGATGGGGAAACAGTGCAAACAGTGGCTGACTTTATTTTTCTGGGCTCCAAAATCACTCCAGATGGTGAGTGCAGCCATGAAATTAAAAGATGCTTGCTTACTCCTTGGAAGGAAAGCTATGACCAACCTAGACAGCATATTAAAAAGCAGAGACATTATTTTGTCAACGGAGGTCCGTCTAGTCAAGGCTATTTCCAGTAGTCATGTATGAATGTGAGAGTTGGACTATAAAGAAAGCTAAGCGCCGAAGAACTGATGCTTTTGAACTGTGGTGTTGGAAAAGACTCTTGAGAGTCTCCTGGACTGCAAGGAGATCCAACCAGTCCATCCTAAAGAGTGTTCATGGGAAGGACTGATGTTGAAACTGAAACTCCAATACTTTGGCCACCTGATGCGAAGAGCTGACTCTTTTGAAAAGACCCTGATACTGGGAAAGATTGGGGGCAGGAGGAGAAGGGGACGACAGAGGATGAGATGGTTGGATGGCATCACCGACTCAATGGACATGAGTTTGGGTAGACTCTGGGAGTTGGTGATGGACAGGGAGGCCTGGTGTACTGCAGTTCATGGGGTCACAAAGAGTCAGACGACTGAGCAACTGAACTGAACACTTGGTTAGTGATATCCAAGGTAAGTATAAGGACTTAGTAAATTGTAATTTTCTATACAAATGTAAGCCATTAATTATACCAATTCTTTTCATCTCTGTTTTTGTGTATATATAGTTTTTGGGTTTGCTGTTTATGTGAGGTTTTGATATAGCAATCTATATACGTAGCATGAGGCTGTTTTAAACTGCTAATCTCTTTCCTGCTAAAGAGTTCCTTTAGCATTTGCAGCAAAGGTGATTTTGTTGGTGGTGACCTACCTCATCTCCTGTTGTCTGAAAGTTTTTGATTTCTATATCAAATCTGGATGAGAGCATTGCTGGGTAGAGTATTCTTGATTGCAGGTTCTTCACTTTCATCATTTAAATTCATTGAGCCACTTCCTTCTGGCCTGCAGAGTTTCAGCAGAGAAATCAACTGATAAACTTACGGGAGTTCCTTTGTATGCTGTTGTTTTTCCTTCCTTGCTTTTATTATTTTAAATTTGTCTTTAATTTTTGTCAGTGTGATTACTATGTGTCTCTCGGCATGTTCCTCCTTAGGTTTATCCTACCTGGGACTCTCTGCATCTTCTGAACTTGGATGGTTGTTTCCTTTGAAACGTTGTGCTGTGCTTAATCACTCAGTCATGTACGACTCTTCACAACCCCATGGACTATAGCCCACCAGGTTCCTCTGTCTATGAGGATTCTATAAGCAAGAATACTGGACTGGGTTGCCATGCCCTCCTCCAGAGGGTCTTCCCAACCTAGGGATCAAATCCAAGTCTCCCGCATTGCAGGCGAATTCTTTACCATCTGAGCCACCAGAGAAGCCCAAGAATACTGGAGTGGGTAGCCTATCTCTTCTCCAGGGGATCTTCCTAACCCAGGAATTAAACCAGGGTCTCCTGCATTTGAGGCAGATTATTTACCAGCTGAGCTACCACGGAAGAGCTTGTGAGGGAAGTGAATTTTCAGCTATTTTATCTTCAAATATTTTCTCAGATCCTTTCTCTCTCTCCTCGCCTTCTGGGACTCCTATAATGCAAATGGTAGTACATTTAATGTTGTCCCAGAGGTCACTTATACTGACTTCATTTCTTTTCATTCTTTCTGTTATTCTGTTCCTCAGCTGTGATTTCCAACATTCTGTCTTCCAGGTCAATTATCTGTTCTTCTGCTTAAATTATTCTACTGTTGATTCCTTCTAGTGTATTTTCCATTTCAATTACTGTCTTGTTTATCTCTGTTCTTTCTTTAGTTCTTCTTCAGTTCAGTCATTCAGTCGTGTCCAACTCTGTGACCCCAAGGACTGCAGCACGCCTGGCTTCCCTGTCCATCACCAACTCCCAAAGCTTGCTCAAACTCATGTCCATCAAGTCAACAATACCATCCAACCATCTCATCCTCTGTCATCCCCTTTTCCTGCCTTCAATATTTCCCAGCAACAGGGTCTTGTCAAATTAGTCAATTCGGATTAGGTGACCAAAGTACTGGAATTTCAGCTTCAGTATCAGTCCCTCAAATGAATATTCAGGACTGATTTCCTTGAGGACTGACTAGTTTGATCTCCTTGTGGTCCAAGGGACTCTCAAGAGTCTTCTCCAACACCACAGTGGTTCAAGAGCATCAATTCTTTGGTGTTCAGCTTTCTTTAGAGTCCAACTCTCACATCAATACATGACTACTGGAA
Source organism: Cephalophus harveyi (assembly GCA_006410635.1). NCBI lineage: Eukaryota > Metazoa > Chordata > Mammalia > Artiodactyla > Bovidae > Cephalophus > Cephalophus harveyi. The sequence goes on along the minus strand of SJYT01008458.1, from coordinate 375,877 downwards.
AAACCATAGCTTTGACTAGATGGACTTTTGTTGGCCGAGTAACATCTCTGCCTTTTAATATGCTGTCTAGGTTGGTCATAGCTTTTCTTCTAAGGAGCAACTGTCTTAATTTCGTGACTACAGTCATCATCTGCAGTGATTTTGGAGCCCAAAATAATAAAGTCTGTCAGTGTTTCCACTGTCTCCCTATTTGCCATGCAGTGATGTGACCAGATGCCATGATCTTCATTTTGTGAGTGCTGAGTTTTAAGCCAGCTCTTTGACTCTCCTCTCTAACTTTCATCAAGAGGCTCTTTAGTTCTTTTCTTTTTGCCAAAGGGTAATGTCATCTGCATACCTGAGGTTATTGACATTTCCCCCAGGAATCTTCATTCCAGCTTGTGCTTCATCCAGCCTGGCATTTCACATGATGTACTCTGCATATAAATTGAATAAGCAGAGTGACAATATTCTTTTCCCAATATGGAACCAGTCCGTTGTTCCGTGTCCAGTTCTAACTGTTGCTTCTTGAGCTGCATACAGATTTCTCAGGAGGCAGGTTGGGTGGTCTGGTATTCCCATCTCTTGAAGAATTTTCCCCAGTTTGTTGTGATCCACACAGTCAAAGGCTTTAGCATAATCAATAAAGCAGAAGTAGATGTTTTTCTGGAACTCTCGTGCTTTTTCAATGATCCAACAGATGTTGGCAATTTGATCTCTGGTTCCTCTGTCTTTTCTAAATCCAGCTTGAACATCTGGAAGTTCACGGTTCACATACTTTGAGGCCCAGCTTGGAGAATTTTGAGCATTATTTTGCTAGCGCGTGGGATGAGTGCAATTGTGTGGTAGTTTGGACATTTTTTGGCATAGCCTTTCTTTGGGGTTGGAATGAAAACTCACCTTTTCTTAGTTCTTCTAGGTCTTTGTTAAACATTTCTTGCATCTTCTCAATCCTTGACTCCATTCTTTGTCCGAGACTGGATCGTCTTCCCTATCGTTATTCTGAATTCTTTTTCTGAAAGGTTGCCTATCTCCACTTCACTTGGTTGTTTTTCTGGGCTATTATCTTATTCCTTCAACTGGGACATAATCCTCTACCATTACATTTTGTCTTAAGTTTCTGTGACTGTGGTTTTTGTTTCAGAAGCTTTAAGACTGTACTTCTCCTTGCTTCTACTGTTTGCCCTCTGGTAGATAAGGCTATCTAGTAGGCTTGTACAAGAGAAGGCAATGGCAACCCGCTCCAATACTCTTGCCTGGAAAATCCCATGGACGGAGGAGCCTGGTAGGCTGCAGTCCATGGGGTCGCTAAGAGTCGGACACAACTGAGCGACTTCACTTTGGCTTTTCACTTTCATGCATTGGAGAAGGAAATGGCAACGCACTCCAGTGTTCTTGCCTGGAGAATCCCAGGGATGGCGGAGCCTGGTGGGCTGCCGTCTATGGGGTCGCATAGAGTTGGACACGACTGAAGTGACTTAGTAGTAGTAGGCTTGTACAAGCTTCCTAATGGGTGGGACCAGAGCTTGGTCCTATCCCTCTGGTGGGCATGGCTGTCCTAAGTAAAACTTTAATGTGCTTATCTGTTCATTGTTTGTCCTGAGGTGTCCCAGCACTGGAGCCTACAGGCTGTTTGGTGAGGCTAACGGTGGCCTCTAGAGGGGTCACATGAATGAGTAATTCCCAGAACTGCTACTGCCAGTGTATTTGTCCCAGCAATGAGCCACCAGATACTCCTCACCTCAGAGGTAAGGTAGGTCTGGCTCAAGTCTTTTATGGAGTCACAGCTTTTTTTTTCCCTGGGTCCTGGTGCACACACGACTTTGTGTGTGCCCTCCAAGAGCAGAGTTTCTGTCTCCCTCCCCCCACCCCCTGTCCTGAGGAAGTCTTGCAATTAAACTTCAAAGACAGATTCTCTAGGAACTCTTCCTCCTGTTGCCAGATACCCCCATGCTGGATAGCCTAGCACAAGGCTCAGAACTTTAATTCCAGTAGGAGAACTTCTGTGCTGCAATTGTTCCCCAGTTTGTAGGTTGCTAATCCAGTGTGTATATGATTTGATTTTATCACAATTATGCCCCTCCAACCGTCATACTGTGATTTCTCCTTTGACTTTGGGTGTAGGGTATTTTTTTTGCCAGGTTCCAGAGTTGACTTTGTTGATGATTGTTCAGCAGTTAGTTGTGATTCAAGTGTTCTTGTAAGAAGGAGTGAGCGCATGTCCTTTTCCTCCACCATCTTGAGCTAATCTGTCCTCATTACAACCTCATTTTCAAGAGGCTCCTCAAATTTTGCTTTAGAGCCCAAATTTCTAGATTTTAAATTCCATCAGTTGGATCAAATTTCTAGATGTTTATTTTCACCTGAATGACCTTACTTTTACTTACATCTTTTTAAGATTTGTTTTTGTAACTTTGATATCTTCAACACATAATCATGGTGAACTTCCATTTGTCTCTTGCTTTTCATCAGTGCCTTGTATCTTTCCATGCAGTAAAGAATTTTGCATTGTCCAAAGCCAAGTCTGGCCTTGTTGTCACTTTATGGGAGGTAATCTGTCTACTTTATAGATGTATCCTTGTTTATTTATGGTGGGTGCTGGCCACACCAGCTTTTAGGGTGGGGTTGGCCACATCCAATCATCCCAGGGTGGGGGCTAGCCATACTAAAAAAATAAATAAATACAACAAAACAACTTAGGGTGAGGTTCTGGGTCATAAAGTATCAGCCAACATGGAGACTAAGTTGCTCATTCATGGAGGCTATCAGGGTTACTCATTCCTGAAAAACTCTAGACACCAAAGCTCACATGAGCTTACCTGGGTGATAACACACACTGTCACAACTTGATGTCCTGACTTTATAAGAGGACATGAGAAGCTCTACATCTGGAACCTTCCTGGAATATATGCTATGTGCTTCTTCCCCTTGGCTGATTTTAAACTCCATCCCTTCACTATAATCTGTAACCCTTTCATGAGTGGATAACTTTTAGTGAGTTTGGGGAGTCCTAGCAAATTATTGGAGAAGGCAATGGCAACCCACTCCAGTACTCTTGCCTGGAAAATCCCACGGATGGAGGAGCCTGGTAGGCTGCAGTCCATGGGGTCGCTAAGAGTCAGACACGACTGAGCAACTTCACTTTCACTTTTCACTTTCACGCATTGGAGAAGGAAATGGCAACCCACTCCAGTGTTCTTGCCTGAAGAATCCCAGGGACGGGGGAGCCTGGGGGGCTGCCGTCTATGGGGTCGCACAGAGCCGGACACAACTGAAGTGACTTAGCAGCAGTAGCAGCAGCAAATTATCAAACCTGAGGGTGGCTTTGGAGTCCCCTGAAATTTCAGGTGGTGTCAGAAGTAAGGGTAGTCTTGTGCAGGACTGTGCCCTCAAACTTTGCAGAATGGCTAACTATGGGTACCTTCCAAGATTTCCAAAAAATATCTAATCTTATATCTGAAAGTTTGCATGAGATTTGAAATTACTTTTTCAATTATATCCTATGTGTAAGAGTTAAATCACTTTTTAATATCCCATAAATAATACTAGGTTTGCATTTGTTTAAGCTGTTGTCTCGTTTTGTTTTTATTTTTTCTTTCCAGACACTCTTGTCAAAGGCAAGGACAAATCAAAGGCAAAGGACAACAAAACTAATAATTGTTGTTGGCTTAGATGTACCAGGCACTGACTTAGTCAAATACAAGATTACCTTATTTAGTCCTCACACCAATTTATGAGGCACCCTATACTTAACACTGTTCTCCATCTTATTAGGAAAACACTATGACACAAAGATAAAAAGGAAACTGTTCAGGGTCATGTATGGATGTGAGAGTTGGACTATAACAAAGCTGAGCGCCGAAGAATTGATGCTTTTGAACTGTGGTGTTGGAGAAGACTCTTGAGAGACCCTTGGACTGCAGGAAGATCCAACCAGTCTATCCTGCTGCTGCTAAGCTGCTAAGTCTCTTCAGTTGTGTCCAACTCTGTGTGACCCCAGAGACAAGGCTCCCCTGTCCCTGGGATTCTCCAGGCAAGAACACTGGAATGGGTTGCCATTTCCTTCTCCAATCCATGAAAGTGAAAAGTGAAAGTGAAGTCGCTCAGTCGTGTCCGACTCCTAGCGACCCCATGGACTGCAGCCTACCAGGCTCCTCCACCCATGGGATTTACCAGGCAAGAGTACTGGAGTGGGTTGCCACTGCCTTCTCCAAACCAGTCCATCCTAAAGGAGACCAATCCTGGATGTTCACTGGAAGGACTGATTTTGAAGCTGAAACTCCAATACTTTGGCCACCTGATGTGAAGAGCTGACTCATTGGAAAAGACCCTGATGCTGGGAAAGATTGAGGGCAGGAGGAGAAGGGGACGACAGAGGATGAGATGGTTGGACGGCATCACGGACTCATGGACATGGGTCTGGGTGAACTCCAGGAGTTGGTGATGGACAGGAAGGCCTGGTGTGCTGTGGTTCATGGGGTCACAAAGAGTCTGACACGACTGAGCGACTGAACTGAACTGAACGCATTTCAAACTACTGTACAAATGTGCTCATTTACATGCCAACAAGGTTATGCTCAAAATCCTTCAAACAAGGCTTCAGCAGTACATGAACTAAGAACTTCCAGATGTACAAGCTGGGTTTAGAAGAGGCAGAGAAACCAGAGATCAAATTGCCAATGTTTTTTGGATCACTGAGAAAGCAAGGGAAAGCAGAAAAACATCTATGTCTGCTTCACTGAGTACCCTAAAGCCTTTGACTGTGTGGATCATAACAAACTGTAAAATTCTTCACGAGGTGGGACTATCAAACCACCTAATCTGTCCCCTGAGAAACCTGTATGTGGGTCAAGAAGCAATAGCTAAAACCAGTCATGGAACAACTGACTGGTTCAAATTTGAGCAAGAACTAAGACAAGGCTGTATATTGTCATGCTGCTTATTTAAATTATATGCAGAGTACATTATGCAAAATGCCAGGCTGGATGAATCACAAGTAGGAATCAAGATTGCCAGGAGAAATATCAACAACCTAAGCTGTGAAGAAAGTGAAGAAGAACTAAAGAGCCTCTTGAAGAGGGTGAAAAGGAGAGTGAAAAAGCTGGCTTAAAACTCAACATTCAAGACACGAAGATCATGTCATCTGGTTCCATCACTTCATGGCAAATAGAAGGGTAAAAGGTGAAAGCAGTAACAGATTTTAACATCTTGAACTCCAAAATCACTGTGGACAGAGGCTGCAGCCATCAAATTAAAAGATTTTCTTGCTCCTTGGAAGAAAAGCTATGACAAACACAGACAGTGTATTAAAAACAGAGACATCACTTTGCCAATAAAGGTCATATAGTCAAAACTATAGTCCAGTAGTCATGCACAGATGTGAGAGTTGGATCATAAAGAAGGCTGAGTGCCAAAGAACTGATGCTTTCAAATCATGGTGCTGGAGAAGATTCTTGAGAGTCCCCTGGATTGCAAGGAGATCAAATCAGTCAATCCTGAAGGAAATCAATACTGAATATTCATTGGAAGGGCTATTGCTAAAGCTCCAATACTTTGGCCACCTGATGCAAAGAGCCAACTCACTGGAAAACACTCTGATGCCAGGAAAGATTGAAGTAAAAGGAGAAGGGAGCAGCAGAGAATGAGATGGTTAGATAGCATCACCAACTCAATGGACATGAATTTGAACAAACTCCAGAAGATAGTGGAGGACAGAGGAGCCCTGGGGCGCTGCAGTCCATGGGGTCACAAAGAGTCAGATTATGACTGAGCGACTGAACAACACAAGCATGACTTGAAAATAGATTTACATAGGAAAATAGCATTAGAAAGGCATACTCTTCAAATAGAAATTAAAAGGGGAAAAAAAAGCAAATTTGCCAGGCAGATCAAGAAAATAAGGGCATAAGGAAATGGCAACCCACTCCTGTACTCTTGCCTGGAAAATTCCGTGGACGCAGGAGCCTTGTAGGCTACAGTCCATGGGGTCACAAAGAGTCGGACACGACTAAGCGACTTCACCTCAGGACTAAGTTTAAAATAAAGCTAATTAAGTTTACCTTTTAAGTAAAGTAAGCTGGTGCAAACACTTGAATTTAGCTTCTCTCTCTGTTAAGAGGATATCTTTTCCTCAGATATTGAACTGCCTTTGATGATAGATTTAAGTTTCTCTCTTAAATGATCTGTTCTGAAATCCCTTATTGTTACCTTGGCTAAGTGAATAGTATTGTTTCACAATGACCTATAATCCTATCTGACTGAGTGTTCTAAACTTTTTTGATATTTGTTGACAAAGCTTCCTAAATCATTCTAATGAAGATTTCTAGCTAACTTTGGGATGCTTCAGAGGGTCCCTGAAACATCCCAAAGAGAGATATTACACTAATTAGGTTCATTGGGGCTTCCCTGGTGGCTCAGAGGTTAAAGCGTCCGCCCCCAATGTGAGAGACCCAGGTTCGATCCCTGGGTCGGGAAGAACCCCTGGAGAAGGAAATGGCAATCCACTCCAGTATTCTTGCCTGGAGAATCCCATGGACGAAGAAGCCTAGTAGGTTACAGTCCACGGGGTCGCAAAGAGTCGGACACGACTGAGCGACTTCACCTTCGCGACTTCACCTTGTATACAGAATAACATGTGAGTATTGTCAAGTAAGTAATAAGTCTCGGGTTATATTGTATGGTAAATGTTACTAATATCGGAGAAGGCAATGGCAACCCACTCCAGTACTCTTGCCTGGAAAATCCCATGGGTGGAGGAGCCTGGTAGGCTGCAGTCCAGGGAGTCGCTAAGAGTCCAGCACGACTGAGTGACTTTACTTTCACTTTTCATTTTCATGCATTCATTGGAGAAGGAAATGGCAACCCACTCCAGTGTTCTTGCCTGGAGAATCCCAGGAACAGAGGAGCCTGGGGGGCTGCCGTCTATGGGATCGCACAGAGCCAGACACGACTGAAGCGACTTAGCAGCAGCAGATAGAAGTCATAGTGTACAAAGAAGAAGCAACACAATATACCAGTTAGGAAATAAGTTGGTATGGCCACTAGAGTATAGTGTGCAGAGTGGAGAAGGTGCAATAGTGTAGAACAGACTGGGCATGGTAAGAAAGCCAGAGAAGAAAAGTTCAACCATGAATAAAGCTTGTTTTGCAACTGAAGGACAAAACAAGCCATTAAAGAATTCCTAATTGAAAAGAGAATACCTGATGGAAACACAGAAGACTCCTAATAGCCAAAGCATTCTTGAGATGAAAAACAGAGCTGGAAGAATCAATCTTTCTGACTTCAGGGTATACTGAGGCTACAGTCATCAAGACAATACTGTATTTTGACACAGAAACAGAAATATAGACCAAAGGAACAAGATATAAAGCCCAGAGATAAACCCACATACCTACGGGCACCTTATCTTTGACAAAAGAGGCAAGAATACACGATGGAGCAAAGGCAGTCTCTTAAATGCAGTCCCCAATCTTTTTAGCATCAGAGACCAGTTACATGGAAGACAATTTTTCCATGGACTGGGGCGGTGCAGGGGTGAGGGGAAAGGATGGTTCAGGTGGTAATGCAAAAAGCAATAGGGAGTCCCAGATGAAGCTTCACTTGCTCCCCAGCTCCTTACCTTCTGCTATGCAGTCAGGTTGGTTTCTATTATTTAAACAGTATGCTATGCTAGTTAAATATACAGAAGAACATAGAGAAACCAGAAACAAAGATATTAATACGAAAAATTATTATCAATGAGATGGTTGGATGGCATCATTGACTCAATGGACATGAGTTTGAGAAAGCTCTGGGAGATGATGAAGGACAGGGAAGCCTGGCGTGCTGCAGTCCATGGGGTCACAAAGAGTTGGACACGACTGAGCAACACCAACTACATAAAAATCCAAACAGCAAAATATCATAAAGGAAAATATTATCAATTGCATTAAAATTTAAAACTTTTATAAAACTGGAGTATAAAAATAAACAAAGCATGAAAATCAGACATCCATTGCAAGAATTTATCTTTAATGCATATAAGTAATGAAGAATTCATCTAGAATATATAAATAATTCCTACAAATGAATAAGAAAAAGAACAATCTCAAAGAAAAATTGGCCAAAAAAGTGAACAAGCAACTCAAAGACTAGGAAACTCAAGCAACCAATAAATATGTTTTTTAAAAATTCCATCTTACTAGTAATCAAGAAATAAAAACTAAAATTTGTATCAAATTGCTAAAGATTTCTAAAATTTAACAAAGCCATGGTTTACAAAGATGCAAGTGGGAGGCAAATTGGTACAAGCCCTTTAAAGACTAACTTAGCAGCAAAACATGCAGTCAATGACGCATATAATTTACAACCCAATAATTGTATTACTAAGCTTTTACCTTGGAGAAAAAAACACATGTGCCCAAGTACACATGTACAAGAATGCTTTTGTTAATATGGAATTAACATAAAAAAAAATTTATCAACAGGAGCATATATAAATAATCTGAGGTTTAATCATACAATAGAATATCTAGGTGAATAACTGAACCAGAGCCCAATATGATAATATATCCAATATAACATATATAAATCATTTTTAAAATGTTGAATTAAAAAAATTTGCTGAAGGAGATATACAATGTTTAAGAGCATGCAGAATATAATTATATATTTTATAATTGTTTGTATATATAACATATTAATATATATGGAGTATAAATATAAAACCATGTATTGAGAAAGACAGTATCAAACTCAGAATAGAGGTTTATCTCAAGAAGGGTAATCTTCAGCTAAAACAGAAAAATGTTAAGATCTGAAACAGTGGATACAGTGACAATGTTAGCTGTTAAAAGACTTTTATGTATGCTTATAACAAACAAGAATGAGAGGACTTATACCTGATATCAAAACATACTATAAGACTTCAAATGGTGGTTACTTTGGGGAGTAATCAGAAAGATCCATGGGGGTTTAAAGAAAAAAAGAACTTTGGGATATACTGTCTTTTATTATATTTTTAATTTTTTTTTTTTTAGTATTTGTTTATTTGCTTATTGGGGTTGCTGGATCTTAGTTGCAGCACTCAGGAATTTTTAGTTGTAGCATGTGAACTCTTAATCACAGCATATGGGATCTATTATAGTTCCCTGACCAGGGATCAAACCCTGGACCTCTGCATTGGGAGCACAGAGTCCCAGCCACCAGACCACCAGGGAAATCCTTGGGACACATGATTTTTTATTTAATCAATTCCCTGAGGACAGACATTTGGATCATTCACATATGTCCTGTTACAGCTTCCAGGGACATTCTTAAACATTTCTTTGTGCACTGATGTAAAGATTTACTAGGATAAGTTCTGAGAAGAATTTCTAAATCAAAGAATATGTACTTTAAATTGGTTGGTATTTATTAAATTAATTGATTACTAAATTGTTCATTACAAAAATTCTATTACTTTACACCTTCACCAACAGTGTAAGTGTAAGTGGAACCACCCTGCTCAATATACACTGCCCCTCGATATAAACAATCTTTTTAAGTAGAGGAAAAAAACCTAGCTCATGAAAAGGTAAATGTTGACTAATATTATCACAAATTAATAGAAAAATAATTTATATTTATTATACACACCAGAAAGATGTAAACTTTATATCAGACACCACCTTCCTGAAAAGTAATGGAAGAAGTCATGTACATACGTAAACATTTTAAATAAACTTATGAAAATAACTCTATATAGCTATATATAAATAGTTTTAGATACCTGAAGATATATAATTGTGTGAGATCCCAATTTAGCACAATGATTGGCATACTTTTTTAGATGACAGGGTCTGGTTCCTTATTTAAAAAAGCTTCAGAACACTGCACCTCACTTCCAGATAACCCAGTGCATATGCCAGAAATGCATAAATCAATGAAACAAATGTTTATTAGGAGAAAAAAGAAAGGAAAAAAGACAACTTATCTGAACTCTTAAAAAATGCCAATGACCTAAATGCATACCTGAGCCTCACCTAGGTGAAAAAGCATCCTAAGATCCCTAGAATCTGATTCCAGAGATAATTTATGCTTGAAGACAATGTTCAGATTTGAATCTCAGGTTGAACATTTTCAGTAGTGTCCAACTAAAAGTTTATCTTCTATAATATTCTCCAATAACCCCAATACTTCTGCTTTACTGACTATGTCAAAGCCTTTGACTGTGTGGATCACAATAAACTGTGGAAAATTCTGAAAGAGATGGGAATACCAGACCACCTGACCTGCCTCTTGAGAAACCTGTATGCAGGTCAGGAAGCAACAGTCAGAACTGGACATGGAACAACAGACTGGTTCCAAATAGGAAAAGAAGTACGTCAAGGCTGTATATTGTCACCCTGTTTATTTAACTTCTATGCATCATGAAAAACACTGGGCTGGAAGAAGCACAAGCTGGAATCAAGATTGCTGGGAGAAATATCAATAACCTCAGATATCCAGATGAAACCACCCTTATGGGAGAAAGTGAAGAGGAACTAAAAAGCCTCTTGATGAAAGTGAAAGAGGAGAGTGAAAAAGTTGGCTTAAAGCTTAACATTCTGAAAATGAAGATCATGGCATCTGGTCCCATCACTTCATGGGAAATAGATGGGGAAACTGTAGAAACAGTGTCAGACTTTATTTTTGGGGGCTCCGAAATCACTGCAGATGGTGACTGCAGCCAGGAAATTAAAAGACGCTTACTCCTTGGAAGGAAAGTGATGACCAACCTAGATAGCATATTCAAAAGCAGAGACATTACTTTGCCAACAAAGGTCTGTTTAGTCAAGGCTATGGTTTTTCCTGTGGTCATGTATGGATGTGAGAGTTGGACTGTGAAGAAAGCTGAGGGCCAAAGAATTGATGCTTTTGATCTGTGGTGTTGGAGAAGACTCTTGAGAGTCCATTGGACTGCAAGGAGATCCAACCAGTCCATTCTAAAGGAGATCAGTCCTGGGATTTCTTTGGAAGGAATGATGCTAAAGCTGAAACTCCAGTATTTTGGTCACCTCATGCGAACAGCTGACTCACTGGAAAAGACTCTGATGCTGGGAAGGATTGGGGGCAGGAGGAGAAGGGGACAACAGAGGATGAGATGGCTGGATGGCATCACGGACTCGATGGACGTGAGTCTGAGTGATCTCAGGGAGTTGGTGATGGACAGGGAGGCCTGGCGTGCTGCAATTCATAGGGTCGCAAAGAGTCAGACACTGAGCAACTGAACTGAACTGAACCCCAATACTTAGTATAATACTTGCTGCTGCTGCCAAGTTGCTTCAGTTGTGTCCGACTCTGTGCAACCCCATAGACAGCAGCTCACCAGGCTCCCCCATCCCTGGGATGCTCAAGGCAAGAATACTGGAGTGGGTTGCCATTTCCTACTCCAATGCATGTAAGTGAATAGTGAAAGTGAAGTTGCTCAGTCGTGTCCGACTCTCAGTGACCCCAAGGACTGCAGCCCACCAGGCTCCTGCATCCATGGGATTTTCCAGGCAAGGGTACTGGAGTGGGGTGCCATTGCCTTCTCCAAGTATAATGCTTGGTGCATCCTAAATACTCAAGAAAAACCACTTGCTGAATAAATGAATGTGTTATCACTATGGAGAGGCCAAGAGATCTGCACAAGTAATAGAGGTTGTTATTATAAATGTGTAAATGTCAAAAAGTAAAAAGAAAAACGAGACACACGTTGTTCTTTGCACCAGATTACATCATATCCTTTCTTTTTTAAAACTATATAACTTATCTCTAAAGTTCCTATTGATATGGAAGACAAAAGAATGGACACTTTCAATGGCATCTTTCCACGTTAAGGTTCAGTTCAGTTCAGTCGCTCAGTCATGTCTGATTCTTTGCGACCCCATGAATCGCAGCACGCCAGGCCTCCCTGTTCATCACCATCTCCCGGAGTTCACTCAGACTCACGTCCATTGAGTCCGTGATGCCATCCAGCCATCTCATCCTCGGTCGTCCCCTTCTCCTCCTGCCCCCAATCCCTCCCAGCATGAGTCTTTTCCAATGAGTCAACTCTTCTCATGAGGAAATTATTATCTCAAAGAGAATTCTGTACTGGGGTAATAAGAGCCCTACAGGGTCTGAGGCCTGAATTTTCAAGAACTCTTGTTTTCCATAGAATCTATCCTAAAGTTTTATGTAACAAATTAAACAGTTATATAAAACTTCATATGTAACTGTTAACTGAGCTCAAAAATGACACCTGGAAATACTTTTGTAAATATACCTATTACCTTCAGGCTGGTGTAAAAAAATGTTCAGAAAGTTATACTATTAAACTTATGTGAAATAGTGCATAAAAACACCATTTCAGTCATTTACACTCTTTAAACTGGCACACATTTCATTATAAAAATAACCATAATATCTATAAATGAATTAGACATTTATAAAATTATTTTTCAAACCTTAAATTTTTATAGGTAGAAATGACACTAATTCCTACTTAGAATGCACTTTATTTTCAAAGTATTTGTCATGCCTTGAACTAAATTACTATACATTCTTCAGTCCCCACTTCATACAATTACTGGCATTTCATATGCATGAGCTGGAAGAAATCTTTGAAAGTTCAATCAATTCTTTCATTTCATAAACAAGGCACAAAGAAGTTAAACAGCTCAAAGAAATACATCCAATAAGTAAGGACAACACTGAAACTAGAGCCCCTATCTGTTAACACTGAGCCCAATGCCCTTTTAAATATACAGTGATGTCTTCATTCTGGTCTACATTAATTCCAAGACAGATATTGGAATGAATGCCTTTAAAGGAGATTTTCCCTTAATAATAAATCCTAAAAGCCAATCTGTATATAAATCTCCATCCATGCTTCATTTTAACTGTGTTCTAAAAGGAAAAAATTCCAGCAAAAATTTAATGGCAATCTAATAAACTTTTCTAACAGAATATGCACAGTTATGAAAAATAAAAGAAAAATTATTTACCTAGTCAGCTTAAACCATAATTTAAATACTTTTCATAACTTTCAAACAATAGTAAACATAACATTTGCCCAGTTAATCGATTAAATTAATGTTTACCATGTACTATAGATTTCATATAGATGTTTAGCTTCTATGATACCAACTTTCCAACACTGTCATGATCACTATATCTGTAAAACTAAGGTTAGTAATACCTAACTTACAGGTCTGATGTAAAGAATAAATGCTAAATATGTGAAAATATTCATCATATACTCTCCATTATTTTCTCTTTTTTTCCTGAAGAAGGAAAAATTCAATGTAAGGGCATGCAAAATAACTTAGATACATATGTATGGATAAGTATTTTTAGAGAGGGCCAAAGTGAATAATTTGCAAGTTTTTTTAAATTATTTTTAATAAAGGGCCTTTATTAAACACTGTCCTCACTTTAAGACATTTTTCATCCTAGTTTTGCATCTTATCTCTCAATATTGTCTTACATTGTTTATATCTCCTTTTGCAGAATTTGTCACCTTGCCATGGACATCATTTATTCAAGAAACATACTATTCTGGATGACTTCAATGGGGAATTCTATCAAACATACAAAGATGAACTTATACTGATTGATCCTTCTCTACTTCTTGACTGAAGAGAAGGAAACACTACCAAAGTCATTCTATGTGGCCACCATCATCACCCTGATACCAAAGCCTGACAAAGCAACACCAAAAAAAACTACTACAGGACAGTACCTTTGATGAATATAGATGCAAAAATTCTCAACAAAATATTAGCAAACCAAATTAAGTAAGACATAAAAAAGATCATACCCCATACACTGGATTCACCCCAGGGTCACAAGGATGGTTCAAAATACACAAATCAAACAAAGTGATACACCACATCAATAAAAGAAAAGACAAAAATCCCATGGTCATCTCAACAGATGCAGAAGAAGCATTTGTTAAATTCAACATCCATTTATGAATAAAAACTCTTACCAAAGTGAGTATAAAGAGAATGTATCTTGACTTCTGGGGGGCGGTCCTAAATTGGCAGAGGAATAGGACGGGGAGACCACTTTCTCCCCCACAAATTCATCAAAAGAACCTTTAAACGTTGAGTAAATTCCACAGAACAACTTCTGGATGCCGGCAGAGGGACATCAGGTACCCAGAAAAGCAGCCCATTGTCTTCAAAAGGAAGTAGGAAAAAATATAAAAGACAAATAAAGAGACAAAAGACGTAGGGACGGAGCTCCGTCCCGGGAAGGGAGTCTTAAAAAGAGGTAAGTTTCCAAACACCAGGAAACACTCTCACTGCTGAGTCTGGTGAGCCCTGAAAGCACAGAGGGCAACATAACAGGGAGGAAAAATAAATAAATAATTAAAACCCACAGATTACAAGCCCAATGGTAACTCCCCCAGCAGAGAAGCAGCACAGACACCTGCACCCGCCACTAGCAAGCGGGGGCTGGGCAGGGAGAAGCGGGCTGCATTGCTTAGAGTAAGGATCTAGCCTGAATGCCCCGAGGGCAATCTGAGCGAACTAACTTGGGCTAGCAAACCAGACTGGGGGACAGCTACCACATGAAAAGCCAGCCCTAACCTAAGCCACCGCCAGGCCCGCACACAGAACAAACGACTGAACAGAGATAGCCGGCTGCAGACCATCTTCCTCCAGTGACAGGCAGCCAGAGCCGGAAAGGGGCAATCGCAGCCCCAGAAAGACATTATCTACAAAACTGTAAGCAGGCTTCTTTGCTAACTAAGATTTCTTGGGGTTCTGGATGGTCAACATTCGCCTGAGAAGGTGCGCCGGTTGTACACCCAGAAAACCGAGTGGCAGGATCACAGGAGGCGATAAGTCGCATGGACCACGCTCACCAAACACCTCATCACCTGAGCTGCTCGGACGTGGAAAGGGCACAAAACGCAGGCCCAACCGAGTATGGGCCTCTGAGGACTACCCTAGTGCCTGAACCTGAGTGGCTTACACCTGGGAGGTGCATGCAGCCCAGGGCCGACCTCGGACGGTTCCCGGTGGAGCAACCTATACCCTGAGCAGTGTGGGCAGGGAGGTACACATGCGGTAAGCGGGGGCAGGCCCAGTGTGGCTGAGGCACTGCGAGCACATGCCAGTGTTATTTGTTTGCAGCGTCCCTCCCTCCCCACAGCGCAACTGAACAAGTGAGCCTAAAAAAAAGTGTCCACCATCGTTCCCTTTGTATCAGGGCAGAAATCAGACACTGAAGAGACCAGCAAACAGAAGAAGCTAAAACAGAGGAAACCTCCTTGGAAGTGACGGGTGCAATAGATTAAAACCCTGTCATTAGTACCAACTACATAGGAAGGGGCCTACAGATCTTGAGAAATATAAGCCAGACCAAGGAACTATCCGAAAATGAACTGACCTCACAATACCCACAACACCACCAGATATATTTTTACTATTTCTATGATCATTCTTTTTTTTAAATTTAAAAAAATTTTAAAGTCCTCTATTACTCCTTTACTTTTCACTTTTATAACCTATTACTTTGCAAAAAAAAAAAGACCCTATTTTTTTAAAAGCAAACTTCATATATATATATATATTTTATAATTTTTGTGACCTTGTTTTTTTTTCCTCTTTTTTTCTTCTTTTCTTGAATATTGTATTTTTGAAATTCCAAACTCTACTCTAGATTTTTAATCTTTGCTTTTTGGTATTTGTAATCAATTCTGTACCTTTAAGAACCCAATCTTCAGTATGCATTTTTACTTGGGAGCAAGATTACTGGCTTGACTGCTCTCTCCCTCTTTGGACTCTCCTTTTTCTCCACCAGATCACCTGTGTCTCCTCCCTACTCCTTCCCTTCTCTACCCAACTCTGTGAATTCCTGTGTGTTCCAGACAGTGGAGAACACTTAGGGAACTGATTACTGGCTGGATCTGTCTCGCTCCTTTTGATTCCCCCCTTTTATCCTCCTGGCCACCTCTGTCTCCTTCCTCCCTCTTCTCTTCCCTGTATAACTCCGTGAACATCTCTGAGCAGTCCAGTTGTGGAGTGCACATAAGGAAGTGATTACTGGCCAGCTTCCTCTCTCCTCTATTGATTCCACCTTATCTCATTCGGGTCACCTCGAACTCCCTCCTCCCTCTTCTCTTCTCCATGTAACTCCGTGAATCTCTCTGGGTGTCCCTCACTGTGGAGAAACTTTTCATCTTTAACCTAGATGTTTTTATCAATGGTGCTGTATCTTCTATACAGAGAAGTGTTGAGACTACTGTAAAAATAAGACTAAAAACCAGAAGCAGTAGGCTTAAGTCCAAACCCTGAGAACACCAGAGAACTCCTGACTCCAGGGAACATTAATTGACAGGAGCTCATCAAACCCTCCATACCTATACTGAAACCAAGCACCACCCAAGGGCCAACAAGTTCCAGAGCAACACATACCACACAAATTCTCCAGCAACACAAGAAGACAACCCTGAGCTCCAATATACAGGCTGCCGAAAGTTACTCCAAAACGATTGACATCTCATAACTAATTACTGGACACTTCATTGCACTCCAGAGAGAAGAAATCCAGCTCCACGCACCAGAACACCGACACAAGCTTCCCTAACCGAGAAACCTTGACAAGCCACCTGTACAACCCCTCCCACAGCGAGGAAACTCAACAATAAAGAGAATTCCACAAACTGTCAGAATATGGAAAGGCCACCACAAACACAGCAATATAAACAAGATGAAGTGACAGAGGAATACCCAGCAGGTAAAGGAACAGGATAAATGCCCACCAAACCAAACCAAAGAGGACGAGATAGGGAATCTACCTGATAAAGAATTCTGAATAATGATAGTGAAAGTGATCCAAAATCTTGAAATCAAACTAAAATCACAGATAAATAGCCTGGAGACAAGGATTGAGAAGACGAAAGAAAGGTTTAACAAGGACCTAGAAGAAATAAAAGAGAGTCAATATATAATGAATAATGCAATAAATGAGATCAAAAACACTCTGGAGGCAACAAATGGTAGAATAACAGGAGGCAGAAGATAGGATTAGTGAATTAGAAGATAGAATGGTAGAAATAAATGAATCAGAGGGGAAAAAAGAAAAACGAATTAAAAGAAATGAGGACAATCTCAGGACAGTGGTAAATGCCCCAACATTCGAATCATAGGAGTCCCAGAAGAAGAAGACAAAAAGAAAGACCATGAGAAAATACTTGATGAGATAATAGTTGAAAACTTCCCTAAAATGGGGAAGGAAATAATCACTCAAGTCCAAGAAACCCAGAGAGTCCCAAACAGGATAAACCCAAGGCGAAACACCCCAAGACGCATATTAATCAAATTAACAAAGATCAAACACAAAGAACAAATATTAAAAGCAGCAAGGGAAAAACAACAAATAACACACAAGGGGATTCCCATAAGGATAACAGCTGATCTTTCAATAGAAACTCTTCAAGCCAGGAGGGAATGGCAAGACATAAAGTGATGAAAGAAAATAACCTACAGCCCAGATTACTGTACCCAGCAAGGATCTCATTCAAATATGAAGGAGAAATCAAAAGCTTTACAGACAAGCAAAAGCTGAGAGAATTCAGCACCACCAAACCAGCTCTCCAACAAATTCTAAAGGATATTCTCTAGACAGGAAACACAAAAAGTGTGTATAAACTCGAACCCAAAACAATAAAGTAAATGGCAATGGGATCATACTTATCAATAATTACCTTAAACGTAAATAGGTTGAATGCCCCAACCAAAAGACAAAGACTGGCTGAATGGATACAAAAACAAAACCCCTATATATGTTGTCTACGAGAGACCCACCTCAAAACGGGACACATACAGACTGAAAGTGAAGGGCTGGAAAAAGATTTTCCATGCAAACAGGGACCAAAAGAAAGCAGGAGTAGCAATACTCATATCAGATAAAATAAACTTTAAAACAAAGGCTGTGAAAAGAGGCAAAGAAGGATACTACATAATGATCAAAGGATCAATCCAAGAAGATATAACAATTATAAATATATATGCACCCAACATAGGAGCACCGCAATATGTAAGACAAATGCTAACAAGTATGAAAGGGAAAATTAACAATAACACAATAATAGTGAGAGACTTTGATACCCCACTCACACCTATGGATAGATCAACTAAACAGAAAATTAACAAGGAAACACAAACTTTGAATGATACAAAAGACCAGTATACAATAGACCTAATTGATATCTATAGGACATTTCACCCCAAAACAATGAATTTCACCTTTTTCTCAAGCACACACAGAACCTTCTCCAGGATAGCTCACATCCTGGGCAATAAATCTAGCCTTGGTAAATTCAAAAAAACTGAAATCATTCCAAGCATCTTTTCTGACCATAATGCAGTTAGATCTCAATTACAGGAGAAAAACTATTAAAAATTCCAACATATGGAGGCTGAACAACACGCTGCTGAATAACCAACAAATCACAGAAGAAATCAAAAAGGAAACCAAAATATGCATAGAAATGAATGAAAATAAAAACACAACAACCCAAAACCTGTGGAACACTATAAAAGCAGTGCTAAGGGGAAGGTTCATAGCAATACAGGCTTACCTCAAGAAACAAGAAAAAAAGTCAAATAAATAACCTAACTCTACACCTAAAGCAACTAGAAAAGGAAGAAGTGGAGAACCCCAGAGTGAGTAGAAGAAAAGAAATCTTAGAAATTAGGGCAGAAATAAATGCAAAAGAAACAAAAAAGACCATAGCAAAAATCAACAAAGCCAAAAGCTGGTTCTTTGAAAGGATAAATAAAACTGACAAGCCATTAGCCAGACTCATCAAGAAACAAAGGGAGAAAAATCAAATCAATAAAATTAGAAATGAAAATGGAGATATCACAACAGACAACACAGAAATACAAAGGATCATAAGAGACTACTATCAGCAATTATATGCCAATAAAATGGACAACATGGAAGAAATGGACAAATTCTTAGAAAAGTACAACTTTCCAAAACTGAACCAGGAAGAAATAGAAAATCTTAACAGACCCATCACAAGCATGGAAGTTCACACTGTAATCAGAAATCTTCCAGCAAATAAAAGCCCAGGTCCAGACAGCTTCACAGCTGAATTCTACCAAAAATTTAAAGAGCTAACACCTAACCTACTCAAACTCTTCCAGAAAACTGCAGAGGAAGGTAAACTTCCAAACGCATTCTACGAGGCCAACACCACCCTAATACCAAAACATGACAAAGATGCCACAAAAAAAAAAAAAACTACAGGCCAATATCACTGATGAACATAGATGCAAAAATCCTTAACAAAATTCTAGCAATCAGAATCCAACAACACATTAAAAAGATCATACACCATGACCAAGTGGGCTTTATCCCAGGGATGCAAGGTTTCTTCAATATCTGCAAATCAATCAATGTAACACACCACATTAACAAATGGAAAAATAAAAGCCATATGATTATCTCAATAGATGCAGAGAAAGCCTTTGACAAAACTCAACATCCATTTATGATAAAAACTCTCCAGAAAGCAGGAATAGAAGGAACATACCTCAACATAATAAAAGCTATATATGACAAACCCACAGCAAACATTATCCTCAATGGTGAAAAACTGAAAGCATTTCCCCTAAAGTCAGGA
>SJYT01008458.1:258379-355373 GCA_006410635.1 Cephalophus harveyi | reverse complement strand
TTTAGAAAGATGGTAATGATAACCCTGTATGTGAGACAGCAAAAGAGACACAGATGTATAGAACAGTCTTTTGGACTCTGTGGGAGAGGGCGAGGGTGGGATGATTTGGGAGAATGGCATGGAAACATGTATAATATCATATAAGAAATGAACAGCCAGTCCAGGTTTGATGCATGATACTGGATGCTTGGGACTGGTGCACTGAGACGACCCAGAGGGATGGTATGGGGAGGGAGGAGGGAGGGAGGTTCAGGATGGGGAACACGTGTATACCTGTGGTGGATTCATGTTGATGTATGGCAAAACCAATACAATATTGTAAAGTAATTAACCTCCAATTAAAATAAATAAATTTATTTTTTTTAAAATAGAATGTATCTCAACATAATAAATGCTATTTAAATAGCATTTATTATGTTGAGATACATTCTCAACATTCTCAATATATTTATGACAAATCTAGACTTCCCTGATAGCTCAGATGGTAAATAATCTGCTTGCAATACAGGAGACCTGGGTTTGATCCCTGGGTCAGGAAGATCCCCTGGAGAAGGAAATGGCAACTCACTCCAGTATTCTTGTCTGGAGAATTCCAGGGATAGACCATGGGGCCACAAAGAGTCAGACATGACTGAGCGACTAACTCTTTCTTCTATGACAAGTCTACAGTTAATATTCAATAGTGAAAAGCTGGAAGGCTTCCTGCTAAAATCCAGGGTAAAACAAAGATGCCCACTTCTAGTATCAGAAGTCCTAGTCACAGCAATCAGACAATAAACAAAGGTATCCCTTGGAAGAGAACAAGTAAAATTGTCATCATAAGCAGATGAGATGATACTATATACAGAAAATCTTAAAGACTCAACAATAAAACTACTAGCACTAATAAATTCAGCAAGGGAACAGGATGCAACATTAATACATAGAAATCAGTTTCTTTAAACAATGAAATATCAGAAAAGTAAAAAGTAATACCTTTTAAAATTGCATATATATATATATATATATGTACACTTAGGAATAAGCCTGACCAAACTGGAGAAAGATTTATATGCTGAGAACTATAAAACACTGATAAAGGAAACTGAAGATGATTTTAAAAAATGGAAAACTATCCCATGCTTTTGGATTGGAAGAATTAGTACTGTTAAAATGGCCATACAACCCAAAGCAATCTACAGATTTAATACAGTCCCTATCAAATTATCCATGACTTTTTCATGGAACTAGAACAAATAATCCTAAAATCTATATGGAACCATAGAAAAATCAGAATTACCAAGGCAATCCTGAGGAAAAAGAATAAAGCTGGAGGCATAAGTCTCCTAGACTTCCGACAATACTACAAAACTATAGCAATCAAAACAGTGTGGTATTGGAAATTTCCTGGCAGTCCAGTGGTTAGGACTCAGTGCTTTTACTGCTGTGACAGGGTTCAATCCCTGGTTGGGGAACTAAGATCCCACATGCCAGGTGGTACGGCCAAAAAGGTGGGAAAAAGCATGGTATTGGCACAAAAAACAGACATATGGATCAATGGAACAAAATAGAAAGCCCAGAAATAAACCCACACACACCTCTGGTCCATTAATTTTCAACAAAGTAGACAAGAAAATACAACAGAGATGACAGTCTCTTCAGGAAGCGATACTGGATAAGATGTACAACTGCATGTAAACCAATGAAGTTTGAACACATCTTCACATCATACAAACTCAAAATGGCTTAAAGACTTAAACATAACACATAACACCATAAAACTCCTATAAAAGGACACAGGCAAAGCATTTTCTGACATAAATTGTACCAAAGTTTTCTTAAGTCAGTCTCCCAAGTTGATCGAAATAAAAGCAAAAATAAGTGGGACTCAATCAAACTAACAAACTTTTGCAGAGCAAAGGAAACCTTCAACAAAACAAAAAGACTACCTAATGACTAGGGGAAATTATTTGCACATGATGCAATGGACAAGGGCTTCAATCTCAAAATATAGATATAACTCAGAATCTAACAACCCAATCAAAAAATGGGTTGATGAGCTAAACAGACATTTCTCCAAAAGACATACAGATGCCAACAGACATGAAAAAACGTTCAACGTCACTAATTATTAGAGAAATGCAAATCAAAACTACAATGATGTACCACTTCAAACTGCTCAGAATGGCCGTCATTTAAAAATCTACAAATAACAAATGTTGGAAAGAGAGAAAAGGGAAACTTCCTACCCTGTCAGTGGGTATGTAAACTGATGCAGCCATTATGAAGAACAGTTTGGAGGCTCTTTAAAAAACTAAAATTAGAGGGGCCATATGATTCAGCAATCCCGTTCCTAGGCATATATGAAACTCCAACTTGAAAAGATACACGCACCCCTATGTTCACAATAACTCTGTTTACAACAGCCAAACACGGAACCAACCTAAACTGACTATCAAAAGATGAATGGATAAAAAAGATGTGGTATATGTACATAGTGGAGTATTCAGTTCCGTTCAGTTGCTCAGTCGTGTCCGACTCTTTGCGACCCCATGAATCGCAGCACGCCAGGCCTCCCTGTCCATCACCAACTCCCAGAGTTCACTCAGACTCACATCCATCGAGTCAGTGATGCCATCCAGCCATCTCATCCTCTGTCGTCCCCTTCTCCCCCTGCCCTCAATTGATGCTTTTGAACTGTGGTGTTGGAGAAGACTCTTGAGAGTCCCTTGGACTGCAAGGAGATCCAACCAGTCCATTCTGAAGGAGATCAGCCCTGGGATTTCTTTGGAAGGAATGATGCTAAAGCTGAAACTCCAGTACTTTGGCCACCTCATGTGAAGAGTTGACTCATTGGAAAAGTGGATTATTACCAAAACCAAACCATAAAATACAGAGTGAAATAATGCCATTTGCAGCAATATGGATGGACCTAGAGATTATCATACAAAGTGAAGTAAGTTAGAAAGAGAAAGATATGATATCACTTACATGTGGAATCTAAAATATGATACAAATGAACTTATATATGTAACAGACTCACAGACATGGAAAACAAACTTACCGTTACCAAAGGGGAAAGTGGGTGAGGAAGGGATAAATTAGAAGCTTGGGATTAGCAGATACAAACTACTATATATATAAAATAGAAGAACAAAATGGCCCTACTGTCTAGCACAAGGACCTATGTTCAATATACTGTAATAAACCATAGTAGAAAAGAATATATATATAAAAAACTGAATCACTTTGCTATACACCAGAAACTAACACAACACTATAAACCAACTACAATTCAATTTTTTAAATATATATATACTTTCATTAAGGGTCAAATGAACATTAAGCATTGGAGAGACAAAAATAATTAAAAGACAATCATCTGTTCACAAGGAACCCATGTTCTGTTGGGAGCAACAAGTAAGCAAATGACTGTAAATATGCAATCACAGACAATATATGAGAAACATAAAAGTGCATGGGAAAAAGACTACCCAAAGGCAGGAAAAGTAAAGGAATAAATCTGTCTGTGAAAGTGAAAGTCACTCATTCTTGGGTATTGGCAATCTCAGATGTTAATAGGTAAATTAATATTAACCAAAAACCTATAGATCAGAGAGCACTATTACAAAATAAGATTAAATCCAAATAAAAGTAATTCAAGCACAGATTTATAATACTAAATAATGATGACAAAATCTAATCTTAGACTACATATTAATATTATAGATGCTCATAAGCTACATAAGATGTGTATAAGAGACAGCTTCTAGTATCAGAAGTCCTAGTCACACCAAGATGCAACTTTAAGTCCTTCTGACTCCAAATCTTTCCTTTTGAGCAAACTATCAGAAGTTAACATACACTCAACCCCAAGAATTCAATTTATACTTGCAAAATTTTGACTGGAGGATGAAATTTATTGGTAGTTCAAATAAATATTTCAAAAAACAAAAACACAAAGCCCATTTATTAATGCCAACATATAAAACAAGTCAGTGTCAAAAGTGAAAATTAGTAAGTAAAATTCCTATTAGGCCTGTTATGTACACAAATTATGAACATGATACTTTATGTATATCCATGTATATTTATAATATTTCATGTATACCATAACCACTAGCTAAATGTTTTGGTTATTTTAAAATCACAGATGCTAAACATGACTAAAATCACAGATGCTAAACATGTATCATGAACATCAAATGATACATTCTATGTCATTATCATCTGGAAAGTATATATTGTTTGAAAACTCTGTATTATTTATGAACCATTTAATGGGAGGGAACACACAGGTTTTCTCAGGAAAACACTTTATCTTAAATTCATGTAATATCAATTACATAAAGTATTAGATGTGTATAAGAGACAGCTACATAAGTCTATGTAAATATTCATAGTATGGAAGGAATATTCTGAGATTGTATGTTTGATCCATTAGTAAGAAAAATCAAAAGAAATATTAATAAGAGTAAATAAACATTTCATAACCCTAAAACACTTGTTATAAAACCCAAAAGAAATTTTGGAATGGTCATTACAGCTTAAAGCAAATAAACTATATTTGAACAAATTTTATTTCCTTAAAACATTTAACTTCATCTAATAAATAATGCTTACTTATTAACATTCAACTTCTGGGGCACTGAACAGCAAGCAATTTCTGGTACATGCTGACCAACATGAAAATCAGGACTTACACCTTGGCATTCTGCATTTTAATCATAGCATACTAATTCTTTTTTCATTTCTCAGAGAAATGAAAAACATACTGACTTTATAGCAGTGATTTTATAACGTAAAAGCAAAGTCACTGTCACTTTGCTTAGGATCAAAATTAGACTCTAAATTAAGAGTACACAAATGTCATCTGGTAAGCAGCCCCAGAATACAGTCTCTTCCAAATTACTATTAATACTTATGAAAGATGATGAAAAGAATAAAACTCAGGCTATCAAAGAAATAAGAGCCATTATGTCAGAATCTGGAAGAATTCTTCAGTAACTTATAACCATTTCTTACTCATTAAACAAAAAATGTCCAAACTACACTACCCTAACTATAACTTATCTCAGAGACCTAATCATAAAATGGGATAGAAACCTTCATGTCGTCAGAGCACTGTTCAACTTGCCTTCCCCACAGTATCTTCCCAATTCTTTACTTATTATCTAACTAGCTAGGCTATACCAGAGAAGAACTCCTGGAGAATAGGGGAAGCAGAATGAAACACTGTATTCTAGCTGGTAAGAGAACAAGAAAAATCTCAGTAGCTGTCTATGATGTCAACTGTACCCAAAATTGTAAAATCTACTCTAGTGCTACAAGTTAAGAGGACTAAAGATACTAGAATAGAAGAAAAGAGACTGAAAGCTATATAAATCACTCTGTCCTCCAACTATGGAGCTCAAACAGGTATTCACTCAATATATGAGCAGATCCAAAAAAAAAAAAAGCATCAAAGACATCTACACCACAGATTATTGATAAATGTCAGGTATAAACCGATCTTACTTATTCACATCTGAGTAAAGGGAAATGGGCCTTAGGAAGCATCACTACAAAGCTAGTGGAGGTGATGAATTCCAGCTGAGCTACTTTAAATCCTAAGAGATGATGCTGGATGCTGTTGAAGTGCTGCATTCAATATGCCAGCAAATTTAGAAAATTCAGCCACTGGCCACAGGACTGGGAAAGGTCAGAATTCATTGCAATCCCAAAGAAAGGCACTGCCAAAGAATGTTCAAATTACCACACAATTGCATTCATCTCACACGCTAGTAAAGTAATGCTCAAAATTATCCAAGCCAGGGTTCAACAGTACGTGAACCATGAACTTCCACATGTTCAAGCTGGATTTAGGAAGGACAGAAGAACCAGAGATCAAATTGCCAACATCTGTTGGATCACAGAAAAACCAAGAGAATTCCAGAAGAACATCTACTTCTGCTTCACTGACTATGCTAAAGCCTTTGACTGTGTGGATCACAACAAACTGTGGAAAATTCTTTAAGAGATGGGAATACCATACCACCTGACCTGCCTCCTGAGAAACCCGTATGCAGCTCAAGAAGCAACAGTTAGAACAGGACACGGAACAACGGACTGGTTCCAAAGTGGGAAAAGACTATGTCAAGGCTATATATTGTCACCTTCCTTATTTAACGTATATGCAGAATACACCATGTGAAATGCCAGGCTGGATAAAGCAGAACCTGGAATTAAGATTGCTGAGAGAAATATCAATAACCTTAGATATGCAGATATGCGACCCCTTATGACAGAAAGCAAAGAGGAACTAAAGAGCCTCTTGATGAAAGTGAAAGAGGAGAGTGAAAAAGCTGGCTTATAACTCAACAATTAAAAAATGAAGATCATGGCACCCAGTCCCATCATTTCATGGCAAATACAGGGGGAAACAATGCAAACAGTGACAGACTATTTTCTTGGGCTCCAAAATCACTGCAGATGGTGACTGCAGCCATGAAATTAAAAGACCTTTGCTCCTTGAAAGCAAAGCTATGTCAAACCTAGACAGCATATTAAAAAGCAAAGACATTACTTTGCCAACAAAGGTCCCAATAGTCAAAGCTAAAGTTTTTCCAGTAGTCACGTATGGATGTGAGAGTTGGACCATAAAGAAGGTGAACACTGAAGAATTGCTGCTTTTGAACTGCAGTGTTGGAGAAGATCTTGAGAGGCCCTTGGCCTGGAAGGAGATCCAACCGGTCAATGCTATAGAAAATCAGTCCTGAATACTCACTGGAAGGACTGATGCTGAAGCTCCAATACTTTGGCCACCTGATGTGAAGAGCTGATTCATTAGAGGAGACCCTAATGCTGGGAAAGATTGAAGGCAGAAGAAGGAGACAAGACGGTTGGATGGCATCACCGACTCAATGGACATAAGTCTGAGCAAGATCAGGGATTTGGTGATGGACAGGGAAGCCTGGCGTGCTGCAGTCCACGGGGTCGCAAAGAGTCAAACACGACGGAGTGATCGAACAACAGCCTTTGGGAAGGGAAGCAGGAAAAATAACCACAGGACAATTAAGGAAATATATTACAAGGAAAAACCCAGCGGACTTATAGGATAAAATAAATGTGCAACCTCTCTAAAACAGAAGCATTAAACCCTAAATAAAGAACAGGATACAGGGAGAGGAGCCATGGGAGATGAGATAAGGAAAGGTAATAAGAAAGCTAAACTCATAATGGTGAGATATAAAATCTCTACTCCTGCAACAGAAAAGTGAATCAAGTCAAAAATACAAACATAACATGAAAAACTTGAGGAACTCTCACTACAGCATGCTACAATCTGGACTAGCCATATGTCACGTTCAAAAGCCACATGACACTAGTGACTACGATACTGTCTAACACAGGTTTAAAGTACAAGGTCACAGATAGTAAAACCAAGATGCAACTTTAAGTCCTTCTGACTCCAAATCTTTCCTTTTGAGCAAACTATCAGAAGTTAACATACACTCAACCCCAAGAATTCAATTTATACTTGCAAAATTTTGACTGGAGGATGAAATTTATTGGTAGTTCAAATAAATATTTCAAAAAACAAAAACACAAAGCCCATTTATTAATGCCAACATATAAAACAAGTCAGTGTCAAAAGTGAAAATTAGTAAGTAAAATTCCTATTAGGCCTGTTATGTACACAAATTATGAACATGATACTTTATGTATATCCATGTATATTTATAATATTTCATGTATACCATAACCACTAGCTAAATGTTTTGGTTATTTTAAAATCACAGATGCTAAACATGACTAAAATCACAGATGCTAAACATGTATCATGAACATCAAATGATACATTCTATGTCATTATCATCTGGAAAGTATATATTGTTTGAAAACTCTGTATTATTTATGAACCATTTAATGGGAGGGAACACACAGGTTTTCTCAGGAAAACACTTTATCTTAAATTCATGTAATATCAATTACATAAAGTATTAGTTAAATATAGTGTATATTTCTTAGCAATCAATAACCATATCATTTAGAAACAGTTATCCGAGACTATCTCCTCCTCCTCATTTAGACTCCATATTCAACAAACCACCAATTTCCACATAATTTAACAGTTTGAATGTCTCTTGAATCAAGTACTTTTCTCCACTAATTTCTCTCCTCCACTTTTATCACTGTGGTCTAAGCCAATATTCTCTGTGATCTATGCTCTCCTAACTGATTTCCTCCTGTTCCCCTCCAACCCAGTGTTTACACTGCAACCAAAGTGATTGTTTATATTGTTTAAATACTAAATGATTATGACAGTTCCTTGCTTCAAAGAAAACTCTTCAATGACTTCCCACAGTACTTAAGATCAAAATACTTGACTAAAAACTCTACAGAATTCTGCCTAGGGATTCCGAACTCAACAACAACCAGGTTAAATATTGAGTCATTAAATTTACTTATCTGGCAACTTAACTGTGGCACAAAATGAGGAGCCAATGCCCCTCTAGAGGGAGCAGCAGCTGCCTGGATCCAGCTGAGCACTGCCATCTGAAAATACAGACTTGGATGTTGCTATATCCTCTACTTTTTCAAGAGAAATTCGAAATCCAGACTTTGTGTGAAATTTCCCTCATATGTCAATGTTGGCAACTCATTCCAACTTTTCAAACAATAAGGAAGCTGAATATGACTCCTCACCTAGTCTCTTCACCTAGCCCCACACCACTAATCTCTATATGAGCCATACTAGCCACACTGAGTATTTCTCAGATCCTCAACAATGCTGAAACCAACCACGATCCCTGCACAGCCCTCCAGGGCACAAAACCCTTTTCTGTGTCCCATTCCTTGTTTGTAGGAAAAAGGCTTTCCACCTCCATGACCTTTCCTAAGTCCACAGGGCAGATTCAGTTACTATCCAGGGAAGTGAGGGAACAGCAAAAGAAACAACACAGCAGTGATCCCCCTCAAGGAGGTACATAACAATATAACACATATCTCCCAGTTCTGACAGGAACTAGGGCCTCCATCCAGGTGGAAGACAGTATCTTCAGGCTGAACACAAGCATGTTCTGGCTCCAATTCTAATTGGTTGGAATCAGAAGGCTGATGACAGATTCCTAGAACACCACCCTGTTACCTCACCACCAATAGATTAAGAGGAAGTCACACACCCTGCAGCCCTCTCCAAAACTTTTGCCTATAAGAATTCTTCCCTGAAAATTACCGGGCAGTTTGAGTCTTTGGAGCATGAGTTGTCCCATCCTCTTTGCTTGGTCCTTGCAGTAAACTTTTCTCCACTCCAAACTCTTAACGTTTGTTCATTGTGCATCAGGCACATGAACTTGGGTTCGACAGTAATACTACTTAGGGCTCTCACACATGGCATATTCTCTGCTTTGATCTTTTTTTTTCCCCACAACTCTACCTGACTTAGCAATCTCCTACTTGTAAGCTTCTGAACAGTTGTTTCCTCAAAAAGCCTTCCCTGTTCCCATTGCCTGTCCCCCACTCCACAGGCTAACTCACATCATTATGTGCTCTGACAACACTGAATGTATCCTGTAACACTCATCACACCCAAAAAATAAACTTGTTCATTTAATGTCTGTCATCCCTTCCCACCCCTCCCCCTAGGTGGGAAGTGCCATAAAAGCAGGGCCTAATACACAGCAGACATGCCATACACATTTATTGCTAAATAATTTGATGATAAAATATTCCTTTAGATAATAAGGTTCTGGTGCACCTTTAAAAATTATTCTGCACCCAACTTTTCAGAAACATGTACAATATTTAAAGGTACATGTAAGTAGACTCAGAATTAAAATACTCAAAATATAATTATTAATAATAATTGTTAATATTTACTGAGCATTCACTAAATGCTAGGAACTACACTGAGCACTTTGCATGCACTATATCTCGTTCAATATAACAATCTGTAATCCAGAGGAAGCAGCTAAGACACAGAGTTTGAAAATCTGTTCCAAATCACATATCTAATCAATGACAAAGTAGGGTATGAATCCACGCAGTCTGACTCCAGAGCTTAAGCACCAAACTACTACACTGAACTAAGTAATTAAGAAAAGCCAATTCAACAAGTATCCGTTAAATACTGTGAATAAGAAATAATGGCCAAGATTTATTTTTCATTATTTCTCCATTAAAGTAAGGCTCCTCATCCCTCTATCCTACACTCTTCTCCACACACACAAAATTAAGATAAATCATTTGCATTTTCTCAACTAAGAAAGATGATCCTTTGACCACATCCAAAACAGGCATGAACTTAGTACCATATGTATCTGTTAAAATGACATCTTCCTGAATTACTTTTAAATATGTTAATGTTAATTCAGAAAGACAGCATTTTAACAGATAGAGGATGAGATGGTTGGATGGCATCATCAACTCAATGGACATGAGTTTGAGCAAACTGTGGGAGACAGTAAAGAACAGAAAAGCCTGGTGCTGAAGTCCATGGGGTGGTGAAGAGTTGGACACAACCAAGTCACTGAACAACAACGCTAATGTTTATACATTAATGCTTCATATTTTACATTGAAATCTGATTATTTGAATGATATATTATTTGGAATGTATTTTGTTGTTCAAATTAGAAAAATTACTTATAACTATACACTGTTTTCAGATATGGTGACAATCAATATAAAAATAAACTGATTTACCACATAAAATATGCTCAGAGATAATAAAGGGATCCTTCAAGACCTGAACTCTATTCCAACTCGTGCTTTCCAAAATTCAAGAACCAAACAGATTTGAATAAGTGTCTCACATAAATGATTTGTCGTCCAGACTCTTACTACCCAAAACCTAAGATATGGCTCACTCGCCATACCTTGTTAAGAGAATTCAATAACCAATCTCTCACTGCAAACTCAGAAATCCAACAGTTTTGTACCACAAAACAAAAAGCATATGTATTCAAGGGCTATATAAATTTAAGAGTTCTTGTTTTAAGAGATTTAAATAGGTTTTTAAAATGTGGAAAAAAAGCACATATTGCACATATATGTATTTTCATTCAAATTTGAATTTTAAACTCCACTTAACAGAATTTTTCTATGTGAACATTTTTAAACTAGAATGTGCCACATTTCTTAACTTTTAAACCAATTTAAAATATAAAGGAAACTATTAAGTATATGACAAATAAGTATAAGAGTTAAATAATGTTAATTTGTGGCTTCAAAGAACTCTGAAGTCAGTCTTAGCATCTTTTAAAAAAAAAAATACTTATCATTATAAATACCATGGGAAATAAGGTTTTCAAGGAAAGCAGTACTTTCAGTGTTAATTTTTCAGCAACGTATTTCACAGATCACATCAGATTTTTCTCAAAGTCACAAACAGCAAAGGAGAAAATAAAAGAAACAAATAAAAAGAGTACAAAAGTTGAAGATGATTGCAAAAATTTCAAATTAATTTGGTTACAGACGAATGGTATGAAATAATTTTAGAAGTAACTACTCCATAAGGTTCAGCCAAAAGTCAGAGAAACAGCAAGCAAAGAACTAGACTAAGAAAAAGGAAAAATCAGCTCTCATTACAACAGTCCATATTCCTAAAGTATTTAACTTTGGATAACATTTGAACACAAGGTTTTTCAAAAACTTTGTGCTTGAGGAAAAGTTAAAACTAACATCAGTTGAGAACAGAATATAAGGCTTTTTTTTTTAAACATACTGAAAAATTAACTTAAGAAATACAGCAAAAGGGGGAAAGATGGAGCAGGGGAAAAAGAACAAAACAAAACTGTAGGTTTGAAGAAAGCAAACTACTTTCCCAGATTCTTCTTTTGATATAATAAAAGATTTAAAGAGAGCTAGAGCTCCCATTTTATCCTAATTTGGATACATTCTTCCAAGAGCTCACTTCAGATTTAGTGACTGGAAAGAATGTGAACCTTTAATTAAGCAAATTTCAAGAGTTACTTGACACACACTACCTTCCACAAGGGAAAAAAAAAAAAGGTCAGAACAAAATTATATTTAAATACATAACCAAATCTTTTCTACAAGACTCACAAAGTGAGTGACTTAAGAGTCAGTGAGATCTTTAACTTAACTGATTGCACACAGAGCACCAAAATACATGTACTGTGCCTGTCCTACTAAAATGCTTAAGCTTCACTACTGAGGTTAACTAGCAGCCAGAGAACGAGGGCCCTCTGAGAGACAACAAATCCACAGATTGTCAGGATTCCATGGATCTATTTCACAGGGTGGCACAATGACACAAAGCAACACCTTCTTAATAAATGAAGGCACGGCCTATTTCACTATTTCTTCAAGTTAAGTTTTCATATCTCCAATCCCAACTGTTCACATCAGACCCAACACCCCTGAACACAAATGTTCCTCCTACATAAAAGGAAGGAGCTGGACGTTGGATGGGGCTCTGGAGTCCTTCCAGTTTGTGGTTCTCTATTTAACTAGTTGTGAAATCACAATTCAGCTCTCACAACTCAGGGAAAGTTACATTTTACTGCCAAAAAATAACAGATCTGATGCAATAAACCATACCTCGCTCTGCCAAAGGTTAATACCAGAACTTCTGAAATAAACAAACCTGTGTCTATGCTCATCTGGTCCATGGATCAGGAAGATTCCAGGGTGTTTCGCCCCTTTGCCGGCATCTACATGAGGAATTAACACATCTTCCAAACCCAGATCAAAGCGTTTGTGTTTTGAAGAGTCTGGAAGAAAGAAGAATGCCCCAAAACACAGGGTGATGAAGGCACTTAGAATAAGAAGGAGGATAAACTTCTCAGAAAGTCTCAAGGTAGCCCTGTGATGCGGGAAGGAAGGCGGCCCCAGGTTCAGTGGTGGTATCCTTCGTCCAGAGAGGGGTAGCAGCGCTGGGGTAGTCATCGTTTAAGCTCTTGGGCAAAATATTTTATAAAGTTCTCATCTTATATCAAACGTACGATACATTGAACAGTCTTCGGAATCTTGGCAAAAATGGGGAAATTCAATTTTTCTCCTCTTAAAGGACGGTTGTGCTTTTCAATAGGGTACCTCTTTCACGCTCATTCAATTACATGCAGAAACGCGTGTGGCCCCAAAACGATCACCAGTTTAAGTCCTGTGATATTTTCTTTTGCCATCTGGCTTTCGGTACCTCACCGGGTGATTACAAGTCTCCTCTTCATTCCCAAGGGTAGATCAGGCAAGCAACACCGCAGAAAGGATGCAAGGTGGGCTCTTCCATTCCTGCACCTCAGGGAGATGCTCCAGCGTGGTCTCCCGCCCCAAAAGGGTGACTGACGTGATCCCAGAGTTGTAGAAGGTTCACTTGGGCTCCTCTGATGCTTCGATTGGAGAATTTCTTAATCTCAGTGGTTTAAAAGCAAGGGGCTCTTCGGAAGTCGGCCAACCGAGAGGAGGGGTCTCCCGCCTCAGCGCGAAGCCAAAGGAGCGACGCTGGCTGAAGAGCAGGAAAGAGGGCTCCTACGCCCGCGCCTCCCGACCCTGCCCCCCGGCTCCGAGAGCAGGCGACAGCTCCGACGCTGCCCCCTCGACAGTCGGCGCGAAGGGCATTCGCGTCCAAAATACCTGCGCCCTCCCAGCCGCGGCCGCTGTTGCTACCGCTCGGGTCTGTCAGAGAGCGGAACTTCCTCCTCCGCGGCCGCTGAGAAGCCCCGGCGTGTGCTGGGGGAGGGGAGGCGCGTCGACCGCCCGCGCCCGGCTCCTCCTCCTCTCGGCGGCCGGGTAAGTTAACCCCGGCGCCGACTCCCCGAGAGAGGCCGCCGCTGACCCCGCCGCACCCGGGCCCGGCGACCGAGCCTCCGCAGCCCGGAGGCGTAAGAAGCAGCCGAGCCGCGGCCCTCAGGTCCGAGAGCCCGGGGCAGGCGCCTGCTCATTCCTCCCTCAGCCCGGGGGCGGCGGCGACCCCGGGCGCGCGGCAGCAGCCGCGCCTCAGGCGGGCAGGGGTCAGTTCCGTCTCCTTCCTCCCCGACCGGCAGCCGCCTTGGGGGCCTCCGCCGCGCAGCCTCGGGTCGTTCGCAGCTGCTCTCTCTGGCGGTGGCGGCGGCTGCGGGAGAGGCAGCGCGTCCACGCGGTGCGGGGCTGCGGCCCGGTCCTCGCCCTGTGGCACTCTAGGCCCCGAGGGCGCGGAGCAACCGGGGGCCTTCACCGTTGGGCACACGCCTGAGAGGAGCCGGCGTGTGGGGGTGGGACGGATGGCGCTGGCCGGCCTTCGGCCCCGACTCGCGAGTGGGCGTCCCCGGGCGGCGGAGTGTGAGGTGCGCGCGCAGCGAGGGCCGGGGCGGCGGCGGGGAGGGGGCGGGGCGGGCCGGGCGCGAGGCCGGAGCGCGGCGACGCCCGAGGTCGCGGCGGGAGGGCGGCCGGCGGCCGCGCGGGGGGCCGTCGCAGGACGACGGCGGCAGACCCGCGAATCACCCTCTTCCAAAGGGCAGGTGCAAAGTCACTATTGAAGTGGGCACGGCCCGAAACGGTAGCAGTGAGCACGCTGACTGGATCACGAACCCCGCCCCTACCCCTCACAAGTCCAGTGGTTCCGAAGCGACGTTAGTTCAACGACCCTGAGTTTCTTAGACTACCGGTTCCAATTGCAAATTAGAACGAGACACCTTTAGTACAGAAGTTATGTGGACCGTTGACCCCTTAGGGCTAAAGACTGGGTCTCCAACTTCTTTGCAGCCCCTATGCACGTCGTTGGGCACCCAAGGCTCGAGTCATCTCTGTTGAGCATCAACCAAGTGCCTGGCTCTGTGTTTAAAATGGCGACCTTTCGTTTAGGTGTCCTGGTTGAGTCTCCAGCAGCAGTCCATATGACCCCACAGGACAGCAGCCTCGTCGTCGTTCAGTTTCTGGAAGACATTCTCCCATCATCTTCACACTCCTCACCACCACTGCTCCTGCGAAAGAGATAAGAAGTATGGACGAGGAGGTGCTAGAACCCCAAAAGACAACAATATTGCTTAAAATATGCCTGAAAAGCAACCTGAGTTGATTTCTGTTATCCATAGTGTTAAGAACCATGTTGTGATTGGTGATGGCGGTTTAGTTGCTAAGTCGTGTCCGACTTGAGACGCCGTGGGCTGTAGCCTGCCAGGCTTCTCTGTACATGAGATTCTCCAGGCAAGAATACTGGAGTGGGTTGCCATTTCCTTCTCCAGGGCGTTCTTCCCGACCCAGGAATTGAACCCAGGTCACCTGTATTGCAGGCGGATTCTTTACCAACTGAGCTATGAGGGAACCCCCCATGTTGTGATTAAGAACAAAAACTTTCTGATACACAAATACTCTTACTTCCAACTTTGAGATCGTGTTTGATATTAAAATGTCATTCCCTCTACACATCCTTAGTGATAACTGGGAATTGGAAAGGAGTCCCTTAAGTGGCAGGGACAAAAGGTCAGCCTTAGCTAAAAATCAAACAAAAAATCCTCATTCATTGGCACAATTCAAAGTACATTCCAGTCTGCACTATTTCCAGAAGTTCTGCATATCTAACTACCTACCATATGACAAAAGAAGTCATTGTCATTGATTCACCAAATGAAACAAAGACATAAAAATGTTATGTGCCACCTCTCACCCATTCAGGCTGGCAGCCCAATCCAAAGTGAGATTTGTGTTGGACACTTGTGAAAAGTAGATGTAAGAAATTCCCTGCCTTCCCAATGTGTCTTTATGAAGTGTGTCAATTTTAAGAATAAGTTTCTAATGCTGAGCCTCTCTGTAAGCCAAAGGAAAAGAAACACTTGGTTTTGCAACTGTTGAGGTTATTACTTTCCATGGAAAGATCAGGGGAAATAAATTTGATTTCTAAATGAAATAGCAAGTTATATGAACCTTGAAGGATAACTATTATCTAGATTGGAGAAGGCAATGGCACCCCACTCCAGTACTCTTGCCTGGAAAATCCCATGGATGGAGGAGCCTGGTAGGCTGCAGTCCATGGGGTCACTAAGAGTTGGACACGACTTCACTTTCACTTTCACTTTTCACTTTCATACGTTGGAGAAGGAAATGGCAACCCACTCCAGTGTTCTTGCCTGGAGAATCCCAGGGACGGAGGGGCCTGGTGGGCTGCCGTCTATGGGGTCGCACAGAGTTGGGCACGACTGAAGCGACTTAGCAGCAACAGCAGCAGCAGATCGACACCAAATTATTAATGACAGACATATCAATCATGAAACCTGCTTTAACCTAGTAGACAAGTATGACTCATAGCTGGTGGAGAAGACTTATCTGTGTCCCTCTCTCTTGCCCTTGGCTGTTTTGCAAAATTCACTTTTCCTTCAGGACAGTAAAAACATCATTACTTACGTTCGAGGTTATTGCAAATACAGTCTGCAATTCTAAGGCCATTGATGATGCTGTTGATTATCTTACTGTAATCCTGCACAAGCATCCAAAAGTGTGTGTGTGTTCATTCTAGAGACTAGTCCCTGAAATGATTTTTAAAAGAATCGGTCTTGTTTTGTTTTGTTGATCTTTAAAAGCAAGTCAAAAATATATTCATAAGTTATGACTACAACTGTATAAAATTATGTGTATAAAAAATTTAAAGGGAATATTTGAAAAAGACTATAGCTCTTGTGTTAAGATGGTATTATGTATGGTTTTTCCACATGTGCTCTGTTTGTGTTACTTTTATAATTAAATAAAAATGTTTAAATAGACTGATATTTGAGAATTAAGGTCAAATTTCAAATAAGTGGACACAGTTGTATCAAGATGAACACACATCTGAGGGCAATCAACAGGAAGCAGAGCCTGTGTGATATATATATATACATATATATATATCACATATATATACATATATATATATCACATATATATACATATATATATATATGTATATATACATATATATATATATGTTTCCCAGGTGGCATTTCCCTATAGCTCAGATGGTTAAAGAATCTGCCTACAATGCAAGAGACCCAGGCTCAATCCCTGGGTCAGGAAGATCCCCTGGAAAAAGAAAGAAAGAAAGAAAGTGAAGTTGCTCAGCCATATCCGACTCTTTGCGACCTCATGGACTGTAGCCTACCAGGTTCTTCCATCCATGGGATTTTCCAGGCAAGAATACTGGAGTGGGTTGCCATTTCCTTCTGCAGGAGATCTTCCCAACCCAGGGACTGAACCCCGGTCTCCCAGGATAGGCAGACGCTTTACTGTCTGAGCCACCAGGGAATCTCTGGAGATGGCAACCCACTCCAGTATTCTTGCCTGGGAAATCCCATGGACAGAGGAGCCTGGTGGACAATACAGTTCATGGGGTCAAAAAGTCAGACATGACTGAGCACGCACCCAGACATAGACAAGATTCCAAAATGGCAGACGAATTTCCCTTTTATAAATCCATATAAATTAATATCTTAGGAAATAGGAATTATTAAGTTCATAATAAAACAAAATTTATCTCGATGGTTCAGATTTATAAGACCGTTACTGAGATCCACTTATGTATTACAGTGTAACAGCTATTTGTTCAATCACATCTTTTCCATTATTGAAACAATTTAACATCTATTAACACATCATCTATTAGCACACACATATATATACACCATCTAGCTCTGTTTTCAGTGAAACTGAAGTCACATACTAGAGAGAAAAAATATAGCTGGAATGCAAAAAGAGGCTTTTGATTTACTTATATAACCTGTTTCTTAGTTTCAACTGGTTCTCAAGGAAAATGCTATAGGAGAAATTACGACATCACCATTAAATATGTAGAAAAATTACCAAGTTTTGGTCAGCTCTTTCCACTCGCATTCTTCTGTAAAATTTTTTCCCTAGAGGTCAGGGATAAGCTGAAGTTCAAGGTTATGAATCTCTCAAGTTAGCTCTCTGTAACTAAAGGATAAAGGATCCTTTACCACTGAGCCAGCAAAGAAGCCCTTAACCCATGGGCCCTGAGACTTTAGTTTGTCAGGTACTTGTCAGTGCTCACCTATCTCCCCACACCACACTGTGTGCTCATTGAGACAGGGATTCCAACTCATTTCTGCAAACCTCTAGCACCTGCTACTGCTGCTAAGTCACTTCAGTTGTGTCCGACTCTGTGCGAACCCACAGACAGCAGCCCACTAGGCTCCCCCGTCCCTGGGATTCTCCAGGCAAGAACACTGCAGTGGGTTGCCATCTCCTTCTCCAATGCATGAAAGTGAAAAGTGGAAGTGAAGTCACTCAGTCGTGTCGGACCCTCAGCGACCCCATGGACTGCAGCCCTCCAGGCTCCTCCGTCCATGGGATTTTCCAGGCAAGAGTACTGGAGTGGGTGCCATTGCCTTCTCCTCTAGCACCTAGTAGAGGCTATATTACATGGTAGTCCTTCAACAAATGTGTCTTTCATAAGCAAATGTGCCTCAAGTATTTTGGCTCAGACAGGTGAAGTTTTTTGGACTCTCCTGACTAGTTGATATCCTTTACCTTGATAAAGGTAAAAGAGCAGGTTAGGGGCTTCCTTGCTGGCTCAGTGTAAAGGATCCGCCTGCCAATACAGGAGACGTGGATTGGATTCCATCCCTGGGTTGGGAAGATCTCCTGGAGAAGGAAATGTCAACCCACTCCCATTCTTGCTTGGGAAATCCCACAGACAGAAGGGCCTGCTGGGTTATAGGCCATGGGGTCACAGATGAGTTGGGCACAACTTGGTGACTGAACAAGTCAGGAGAGTCCAAAAGCTTCACCTGTCTGTCTGAGCCAAAATACTTGAGGCACATTTGCTTATGAAAGACACATTTGTTGAAGGACTACCATGTATTGTAGCCTCTGCTAGGTGCTAGAGGTTTGGAGAAATAGAATCCCTGTCTCAACAAGCACACAGTCTGGTGTGGGGAGATAGGTGAGCATTGACAATTACCTGACCAACTAAAGCCTCAAGGCCCCGTGGGTTCACTGAAAGGGCACCAAAGTGAGGGGAAGGAGACTGGAAGTATGTCAAGGATGGTTTCTCGATCAAATGTTTGAACTGAGTCTTTAACCAGCAGGGAAGAAGACTAG
Source organism: Cephalophus harveyi (assembly GCA_006410635.1). Lineage (NCBI taxonomy): Eukaryota > Metazoa > Chordata > Mammalia > Artiodactyla > Bovidae > Cephalophus > Cephalophus harveyi. Next base: position 336,384 of record SJYT01008458.1, on the reverse strand, counting down.
TGTTCCAACATAGGGAGCAGAACATGCAACAGGCAACCACAGTTACTTGTTACTGCCGCTTAACCAGAAACTTCCCTGCTTTATTACAGTAAATATGTTGCTTGGCCTAAACTCTCAATACTCCTGAACCATGCATGCTTGCTCCATCACTTCAGTCCTGTCCGACTCTTTGCAACCCCATGAACTATAGCCTGCTGGGCTCCTCTGTCCATGGGATTTCCTAGGCAAGAATACTGGAGTGGGTTGCTTCTCCAGGGGATCTTCCTGACGCAGGGATTGAACCTGTGTCTCCTGCATTAGCAGGTAGATTCTTTACCACTGAGCCACCTGGGAAGCCCAATACTCTTGAAGAGGGAAAATGAAATTTTCAAATTTTAGAAAAACATGTGACTCTGTAAACACATGACTAGGGCCTCTACTGGTGCCTAAATCAGGGCCAAGCAATGAGGAAGCCAGACGCTTCAGCATGACTGGCCACATAGTAAATCTGCTTCTTCTATGAACCCAGCTATACCTAACGCTAGTTCATCCTTCAAACTTCTGAGTTACACAAGCCTATAAATTTATTTTACAGTCATAATTAGTTTCTGTGATGCACAATGTAAGAATACCCAGGATATCTTTGCATGGAGGTGCTGTGGCTCTCTCTAGTATATGATGCATCAGTAGTTCCACAGGTATAAAAGGATAAGGGACCAGAAGGAACTCTTTCAGGCAACCATCAGACTTGAGTTAGGGATGAAAGTGGGGAGAAGGCCTAAAATGGAAAGGGCTGAACACAAGTGACAACAAAGGTATCTCAAACCTAGCAGCCCCTATTGTTTAGTCACTAAGTTGTGTCTGACTCTCTCAGCCCCATGGACTGTAACCCGCCAGTCTCCTCTATCCATGGGATTTCCCAGGCAAGTGTACTGCAGGGTGTTGTACACCAGGGAGTTGTATTCTAATGAAACACTCCTACCTGCTCTTCCCCTACCATGGGAAAAGTGGGGCCAAAGGAAAGGAGTCGCCCCTAGCACATGCCATGTTCTTTCTCCTTCCTCCAACCTTCTCACAGGTTCTTCCCACTTTTTTTCACCTGCCAACTCTACTCATCCTGATGCCTATAGTAAAAACTATCACTCATATTTACGAATCCCAGCTATGGGGGAAGCACTGTCAGATACATGATCTCATTTAATTCTCATAACAACCCTATGAGGTATGTATTTTTATTTTAATCTTATGGGTGAAGATATAAGAATAAAGAACTTTTCCAATGTTTCCAGGTTCACACAGATCAGTGGCAAAGGTGGGATTAGGTCCAAGATTCTCCAGTTGCAGAGCCTGGATTTTTTTTTTCATTATATGCAGCTGCTTCCATATTTCCTTTATCTTTTGATATCTAGAACGAAGTATATCACTGACAGTGGATGCACAATACTATTTAATGAGTGAATATATAAATCAGTGACATATATTGTCAAGATAACTGCCTTGAGTGGATTAAAAACAGCTTTAATATGAGGCTTTACAAAGAACGCTTAACCTCCTTTGGCATCAGATTGCTCTTTATAAAGGTGGAAGGGAATATCCAATTTTGAAGAGTTCCATAGGGGCTCCTGGGTTTCCTTGGTGCTTGTTAGAGAAATTAAATAAATAGTCTTGTTTAGGCTTCAAAAACAAAGCGGAGTAGGCCTCTGACCTTGCTTCTAACCTGCCTGGACATTGCCCCAACTGTGAGTGACTGTGGGTGACTGCCTGTTGTGAGTTTAAGACTGGCAGGACCATGGAGAAGATAGGGAACTAATTTTGAGATTGTTTAGCCCCTGGACGGGGTCTGGTCAAGCAAGCCCCAGGCTTAGCAACATTCCAAGTTTTACAAGACAAATGAAAGTAGCTCAGTCTTGTCTGACATTTGTGACCCCATGGACTGTATAGTCCATGGAATTCCCCAGGCCAGAATACTGGAGAATTTCCTTCTCCAAGGGATCTTCCAACCCAGAGATCAAAATGAGGTCTCCCCCATTGCAGGCAAATTGTTTACCATCTGAACCACCAAGGAAGACCCTTGTTTTTACAAGACAAAGCAAACACCATTAACATGAAACCAGGCTTGCAATTTGCTCACAGACTGATGATTATATTAATTTGTGGGATTATAAGTGGGAACCCCAAACTGCAATCTTTGAAGTCTCACAGAGGGAGTGGGTGTGCTGCCTGGGTCCTTTTCCCAATTGGACTCTGGATGTGCTGTGACATGGGACTTCCCAGTGCTGTTTAAGTCTGGATGTTGGTCAAAACCCGATTTGGTGATGTATCCTCTGCTCTTTCTACTTCTCTTTTAATGTTAGTATATTGAAAGTAAGCTAGATAATTCTCTAATAAGTATTTGAATTATTTAAATATATGTAATGAGTGGCTTGGTCTTCCCTCATAGCTCAGTCTGTAAATAGTCTGCCTGCAATGCAGGAGACCCAGGTTCGATTCCTGGGTCGGGAAATCCGGTGGAGAAGGAAATGGCAACCCACTCCAGTATTCTGGCCTGGAGAATCCAATGGACAGAGGAGCTGGCAGGCTTCTAAGGGATCACAAGTGTCAGACATGACTGAGCGACTAAGCACACAGCACACAATGAGGGGCTTATTTTGTTAACAAAATCTTTGAACCTGAGACAAAAGTGAAAACTTTCAGCAAAACTGTGGTTCAGTGGTAAAGAATCCACCTGCCAACACAGGAGATGCAGGAGCCATGGGTTCGATCCCTGGGTCAGGAAGATCCCCTGGAGAAGGAAATAGCAACCACTCCAGTATTCTTGCCTGGGAAATCCCATGGACAGAAGAGTCTGACAGGCTACAGTCCATGGGGTCACAAGAGTCAGATACGACTTAGTGACAAAACCACCGCCACCACTTGGGTACTTACATCACACCCCTTCACACTCAGGAGTGAGTTACCTGACTGGGGAGTACTCTCACATTCATTGGCTCATAGGCCTTGATTGAATGGAACTAATCTATTAAAAAGTCCCAATTACTGAGGATTCATTCTTTTGTTCCCTTTCTGCCCCGGAACTAGTGCAACCATCTTTTGTGAACATGTCTGCTTGGCAGAACCATCATTCCCCTTTGGTGGGCTGTCCTGAGGCCAAGTTTTGTGGGAGTGAGCGGTCAGCTGAGAGTGTCTGAAGCTTTTTTGGATTACAGATCTAGAACCTTGTTCTTTATTAGCTTATCTGTAATAGACCTAAAAAAAAAAACCCTCCACTTGACTATCCTGTATGTCTTCACTCAAAATCAGTGGGGGAAAGGGGTGGGACATGCAATTTACTGATCCTTTCAAATAATTAATTATGGCTATAACATAGATGGTAGAGGGAGGGTTGGTAAGAGAGAAAGCCACAGATAAAAGTATTATATCTACGACTGTGGGCAAGAATCCCTTAGAAGAAATGGAGTAGCCCTCACAGTCAACAAAAGAGTCTGAAATGCACTTGGGTGCAATCTCAAAAATGACAGAATGATCTCTGTTCATTTCCAAGGCAAATAATTCAATATCACAGTAATGCAAGTCTGTGCCCCAACTAGTAATGCTAAAGAAGCTGAAGTTGAACAGATCTATAAAGATCTATAAGACCTCCTAGAACTAACACCCGAAAAAGATGTCCTTTTCATCATAAGGGACTGGAATGCAAAAGTAAGAAGTCAAGAGATACCTGGAGTAACAGGAAAATTTGGCCTTGAAGTACAAAATGAAGCAGGGCAAAGGCTAACAGTTTTGCCAAGAGAACGCACTGGTCATAGCAAACACCCTCTTCCAACAACATAAGACACATGGACATCACCAGATGGCCAATACCAAAATCAGATTAATTATATTCTTTCCAGCTGAAGGTGGAGAGGCTCTATACAGTGAGCAAAAACAAGACTGGGAACTGATTGTGGCTCAGACCATGATCTCTTTATTGTAAAATTCAGACATATTGAAAAATCAGGGAAAACCACCAGACCATTCAGGTATGACCTAAACGAAATCCCTTATGATTATATAGAGGAAGTGAGAAATAGATTCAAGGGATTAGATCTGATAGAGTGCCTGAAGAGCTATGGGCAGAAGTTCCTGATGTTGTACAGGAGGCAGTTATCAAGACCATTTCCAAGAAAAAGAAAGGCAAAATGGTTATCTGAGGAGAACTTACAAAGAGCTGAGAAAAGAAAAGAAGCTAAAGGCAAAGGAGAAAAGGAAAGATACACCCATCTGAATGCAGAGTTCCAAAGAATAGCAAAGAGAGATAAGAAAGCCTTCCTCGGTCATCAATGCAAAGAAATAGAGAAAACAATAGTATGGGAAAGACTAGAGATCTCTTCAAGAAAATTAGAGATACCAAGGGAATATATCATGCAAAGATGGGCACAAAAAAGGAAAGATATGGTATGGATCTAACAGAAGCAGAAGATACTAAGAAGAGATAGTAAGAATACAGAGAAGAACTATACAAAAAAAAAAAAAAAAAAATCTTAATGACCCAGATAACCACAATGGTGTGATCACTCACCTAGAGCCAGATATCCTAGAATGCAAAGTCATGTGGGCCTTAGGAAGCACCACTACAAACAAAGCTAGTGAGGTGATAGAATTCCAGTTGAGCTATTTCAAATCCTAAAAGACGATGCTGTTAAAGTGCTGCACTCAATATGTCAGAAAATTTAGAAAAGTCAGCAGCAGACACAGGACCAGAAAAGGTCAGTTTTCATTCCAATCCCAAAGAAAAGCAATGCCAAAGAATGTTCAAACTACTGCACAATTGCACTCATCTCACATGCTAGCAAAGTAATGCTCAAAATCCTCCAAGCCAAGCTTCAACAGTACGTGAACAGTGAACTTCCAGATGTTCAAGCTGGATTTAGAAAAGACAGAGAAACCAGAGATCAAATTGCCAACATCCGTCGGATCACAGAAAAAGCAAGAGAGTTTCAGAAAAACATCTTTATTGAATTGCGTGGCTCAGATGGTAAAAGCATCTACAGTGCAGTGCAGAAGACCAGGGTTCGATTCCTGGGTTGGGAAGATCCCCTGGAGAAGGAAATGGCAACCCACTCCAGCACTCTTGCCTGGAAAATCCCATGGATGGAGGAGCCTGATAGGCTACAGTCCATGGGGTCACAAAGAGTTGGACACAACTGAGTGACTTCACTTTCTTTCTTTTCTGCTTTACTGACTACACCAAAGCCTTTGACTGTGTTTCAGTTTCACAGTCGCTCAGTCGTGTCCGACTCTTTGCAACCCCATGAACGGCAGCACACCAGGCCTCCCTGTCCATCACCAACTCCCGGAGTTCACCCAAACCCATGTCCATTGAGTCAGTGATGCCATCCAACCATCTCATCCTCTGTCGTCCCCTTCTCCTCCTGCCCTTAATCTTTCCCAGCATCAGGGCCTTTTCAAATGAGTCAGCTGTTCACATCAGGTGGCCAAAGTATTGGAGTTTCAGCTTCAGCATCAGTCCTCCCAATGAACACCCAGGACTGATTTCCTTTAGGATGGACTGATTGGATCTCCCTGCAATCCAAGGGACTCTCAAGAGTTCTCCAACACCAGAGTTCAAAAGCATCAATTCTTTGGCACTCAGCTTTCTTTATAGTCCAACTCTCACATCCATACATGACCACTGGAAAAAACATAGCCTTGACTAGACAGACCTTTGTTGACAAAATAATGTCTCTGCTTTTCAATATGCTGTCTAGGTTGGTCATAACTTTTCTTCCAAGGAGTGTCTGTTAATTTCATGGCTGCAATCACCATCTGCAGTGATTTTGGAGCCCAGAGAAATAAAGTAAGCCACTGCTTCCACTGTTTTCCCATTTATTTGCCGTGAAGTGATGGGACCAGATGCCATGATCTTAGTTTTCTTAATGCTGAGGTTTAAGCCAACTTTTTCAGTCTCCTCTTTCACTTTCATCAAGAAGCTCTTTAGTTCTTCTTCACTTTCTACCATAAGGGTGGTGTCATCTGCATATCTGAGGTTATTGATATTTCTCCCAGCAATCTTGACTGTGTGGATTACAGCAAACTGTGGAAAATTCTTCAAGAGATGGGAATACCACACCACCTTACGTACCTCTTGAGAAATCTGTATGCAGGTCAAGAAACAACAGTTAGAACCGGACATGAGACAGCAGACTGGTTCCAAATCGGGAAAGGAGTATGTCAAGGTTGTATATTGTCACCCTGCTTATTTAACTTATATGCAGAGTACATCATGAGAAATGTCAGGCTGGATGAAGCACAAGCTGGAATTGAGATTGCCAGAAGAAATATCAATAACTCCTGTAAGGCTCGGAGAACCGCACTCTGAAAAGGACACTCAGGGACAGCCTCTAGTGGACTGACAAAGTTTATTATCTAATTGTGTAGTTTTATAATTTTCAGGGAATAGAGCATAAGGCTGACTTGCACGTAGCCATTCCAGATAAACATTAAAGCATTCAGGCATAAAATACAGTTCCCACCGCCCAAGCCATAACATAGCTTTGGCGAAACTCTAAAGGGAGTCTTATCATGAAACAACAGTCCTTGCTCTCAGAAACAGGTGGTCAGAAGGAAGCCTTTGGACGCCTCAGGCCAGGCGTATTGACCCTTCGTCATCCATTCCCAGCCTTGGGCAGCACTCAGTGAATGCTCATAACCCTTTGTTATGCTCGTCCCAGCTTCCAACCTTCGTCATGAGTGGAGCAAATACATTTTCAGTATTTTCTTAAAGCCTTCCAGCTCCTCCACAAACCCCAGATACACAGATAATACCACCCTTATGGCAGAAAGTGAAGAAGAGCTAAATAGCCTCTCGATGAAAGTGAAAGAGGACACTGAAAAAGTTGGTCTAAAACTCAACACTAAAAACACTAAGATGATGGCATCCAGTCCCATCACTTCATGGTAAATAGATGGGGAAACAATGGAAACAGTGACAGATTTTATTTTCTTGGGCTCCAAAATCACTGCAGATGGTGAGTGCAGCCATGAAATTAAGACACTTGCTCCTTGGAAGAAAAACTATGACCAACATAGACAACATATTGAAAAACAGAAACATTACTTTGCCAACCAAGTTTCATCTAGTCAAAGCTATTTTTTTCCAGTAGTCATGTATGGATGGGAGAGTTGGATTATAAAGAAATCTGAGCACCAAAGAATTGATGCTTTTGAACTGTGGTGTTGGAGAAGACTTTTGAGAGTTCCTTGGTCTGCAAGGAGATCCAACCAGTCAATCCTCAAGGAAATCATTCCTGAACATTCATTGGAAGGAACGATGCTGAAGCTGAAACTCCAATATGTTGGCCACCTGATGTGAAGAATTGACTCATTAGAAAAGACCCCGATGCTGGAAAGATTGAAGGCAGGAGGAGAAAGGGACAACAGAAGATTAAATGGTTGGATGGCATCACTGACTGGATGGATATGAGTTTGAGCAAGCTCTGGGAGTTGGTGATGGCCAGGGAAGCCTGGTGTGCTGCAGTCCATGGGGTCACAAAGAGTCAGACACGACTGACCTAAACTGGACTGAACTGAAAGCCAGAAGGTTAAACATTAGAATGATTTCTGCTCAAGTTGGTACAATAAGGTCATGCTTTGATCTAGAAACTTTGTTTCACACAAATAGTAATGATAGTGAAAATATAGAAAGAGAAAGCCAAAATGGTGTAACCAAGCTCCGTAACAAAATAACTCTTTTCTTAGATCAGAAATGGAATTGAAACAGAAAGCACTTAGCAAGTCTGAAGCTACAGACCCACTGAGGTAGAAAGTTTGAAGCCCAAAATTTGTGTCTCCTGTGAAGTGACAGCAACTAAATAGGCTCCAAACAAGGTGGAGGACAGACTTAGTTGTTGAAGTCAGGAACTTGTGAGAGGATCCTGAAAATAAACTGCTGCTAGCCCACTGCCTGGGGAAGCAGAAGGACAAAAAGTCACAGCCTTGGAACCAGGAGCTAAGCCAAGTAGGAGGCCAAGTGACTGGTTCTGCAATATCCCCAACACCACTGTGGAGTAGGAGTACAAAAGGGCAACAGTAATCCTGATTCCAGAACAAAAGCTCAAGAAGGCATCTGGAAGCAAAAATCACTGACTGAGCCTGAAGGGGTGAGCACAACGAGGGCAGGGGAGGGGGGAGCATGCTAAATTAAAATAAGACAGAAAAAGGCAAATAAAAACTTCACTCAAAATGAGCCTGATGACCAAATTCCAAAGATATACAGAAGTCTCATACTAAGAAAGATGACCAAGAAAATGAACACTCAGAATATGAACTTACTCCAAATAAAATTACACTATGATATTATGTGACAGAGATTTTTTAAATTAATGTTTCACATTATCAAAGTGATAAATGAAGGCCCAGCACTCATTTTAAAAGGAAAATAAATTAGGAAACAGATACAAGCTGCATGAAGAACAGGTAAATGAGGTAAATATGGGGGAAAAAGACAATAGAAATCTTGAAAATAAGTATATGGTCATTGAGGTTTGTTTTTTTTTTTTTTAAATCAATGGACAGGTTAACCCTGGAGCTGGCCAAACTTGAAGAGAAAAAGTAATTCACCCAGAACATAGTAGAGAAGAATTCACCCAGAACATAATATAGAAAAATAAAGTTATTTAAAAATGTGAAAAAAAATTGGTATTCATGGGATTATATTGAATGGCTTCCACATATGTCTCTTAAGAATTCCAGAAAGAAATACTAAAAACTGAAGGGAAGAGTGGACAAGTTATACTTAAAAAATGAAGAAATGACTGAAGGTTTTCTAATCAAAGCATCAGAACACCATGTGTACTGAGCAAGATAAATAAAAGTAAATGACCACTTCTGTCACATAGTGAAACTACAGAGATGTTCAAGCTGGTTTTAGAAAAGGCAGAGGAACCAGAGATCAAATTGCCAACATCCGCTGGATCATGGAAAAAGCAAGAGAGTTCCAGAAAGACATCTATTTCTGCTTTATTGACTATGCCAAAGCCTTTGACTGTGTGCATCACAATAAACTGTGGAAAATTCTGAAAGAGANAAGCTGGTTTTAGAAAAGGCAGAGGAACCAGAGATCAAATTGCCAACATCCGCTGGATCATGGAAAAAGCAAGAGAGTTCCAGAAAAACATCTATTTCTGCTTTATTGACTATGCCAAAGCCTTTGACTGTGTGCATCACAATAAACTGTGGAAAATTCTGAAAGAGATGGGAATACCAGACCACCTGACCTGCCTCTTGAGAAATCTGTATGCAGTCAGGAAACAACAGTTAGAACTGGACATGGAACAACAGACTGGTTCCAAATAGGAAAAGGAGTACATCAAGGCTGTATATTGTCACCCTGCTTATTTAACTTCTATGCAGAGCACATCATGAGAAACACTGGGCTAGAGGAAGCACAAGCTGGATTCAGGACTGCCAGGAGAAATATCAATAACCTCAGATATGCAGATGACACCACCCTTAGGCAGAAAAAAAGAACTGAAGAACTTAAAATTGGTTGGCATCTAAAGCTGGGGAGATGAAGGGGATTTCATCATTGAGCCTCTCATGATGCCATTCCCCAAGATGAGACAATTCAGGAAGAGAAGTCTTAGAAGGCAAAAATGCTGAGCTCCTATTTGGACTGGTCCATCGGAACATGGTTGATTTCAGGAGTCCTTGAGTCATCCAACTGACATACCATCTGTGCCACTGTTTATAGAAATCTAGAAAAGGGAAGGCATTGCAGGCTGGTTAAACTTGGGATGGATGGTATTATCTAGAGCTATAATGTCCATGATACAGCTGCTAGTCATAAGAGACTATTAAGTTTAATAAGTTAAAATTAAAGTTTAAAGGACTTCCCTGGTGGCTCAGATAGTAAAATGTCAGTCTACAATGTGGGAGACCTGGGTTCAATCCCTGGGTTGGGAAGATCTCCTGGAGAAGGCAATGGCAACCCACTCCAGTTTTCTTGCCTGGTAAATCCCATGGACGGAAGAGCCCGGTAGGCTACAGTCCCTGGATTCACGAAGAGTCGGACACGACTGAGCGATTTCACTGCAAAGTTACAAATTCAGACAATCAGTTGCACTATCCACACTTCAAATATAGCCAGAGACTATCATTTTGGACAGCACACTACAGAACATTTCCATCACTGCAGAAATTCCTTTGGGACAGTGCTGATCAAGGGAATATTGTTCAGTGAAAAGAGAGCTTTATTAGTAAGAAGATCATCCAAGGTCTTGGGAAGAGGGGAGTAGTGGGTCCAGATCCAAAACTGACAAGGAGTTAGGAACTAGAGCTGATGAGTGTAGGCAGTCCTTTAAAGAAATTTTACTATGTAAATAACTGTGAGAATAACATCGTATCAGACACATACTAAGTGTGTAATAAATAGCTGAATCTGAAGAGCCCCTGACAAGGTGGCTTGTGTTTCAGTGGTCCATGTGGGCTGGGAGACCTTGTTGAATACCACCTGAGAGCTGTCATTTGGCAGGAGAGCCATAAGTAGCCATGCAGGCCCACACCTTGTTTCTCTAATGAAGCTTGGGCACGGGGAGAGTCTAATTCATGAAACCTTCATTTGTTGGTCTGGTTAACCAGAAGATTCCCCACCCCACCCTCCATCTTGGGCAACAATAAAATGAAAGGAATTCAGCTGATTTTTTTGACTTGAAATGGAAATGAATACCTCACTGCTGGTAAGATGAAAAGTTATTATTTCTTCTTATTTTGCCCTTACATTAAAGAAATAATTTTAGTGCTTTATTTCACATTACAAAAGAAATACTTTTTATGCAAAATAAATTAGGAAACTCATATAAGCTAAAAACAAAGAAATTAAAATTATCCATGATAGATATTTGTGGATTTTAGCTCCAGAAAAGAAACCCTGACTTAATAAATATCATTATTTCCTGACATAATAAGAAGTCCAGGATAGGGTAGGTTTCAGAGCTGGTTTATTCAGTGACCCATTGATGTCATTAAAAATCCAGATTCCTTGGGACTTTCCCAGGTGGTCCAGTGGCTAACACTTCACTCTCCCAATGCAGGGGGCCCAGATTTGATCCCTGGGTGAGGAACTAGATCCCACATGCCACAGCTAAGGGTTCGCAAGCCACAAGTAATACCCGGTGCAGCCAAATAAATAAGAATAAACCATTTTAAAGGGCATACCTTAAAAAAAATCCAGATTCCTTCATTATGTTGTTTGCGTGAAACTAACAATATGTTAAATGTTAATTTTACCTCATTTTTTTTAAAAAAGGAATCCAGGTTCTTTTTCTCTCTATGATCTGCCATCTTCAGTGTGGATTTATCATCAATCCTATGGCAAGATGATAGCAACAGTAGCTCAGGGTATCACATTCAGACATAACTACATGGAAAGAAAGGAAAGAGTCTTCCTCATCTCTTTTAAAAATGAGAAAACTTCTTGTAAAGTTTCTTATTGGACTCCTCTACAAACCCTGTTTGCCAGAACTGAGGGACAATCTCATTCCTTAATCACTACTTACAAGGGGCACAGCGTTCCTTTCTGAGCCTTTGAAGCTGTGGGGGTGGTTAGTTGTCCTTGAGACATATAAATAAATGGAACTTCAGGAGATATTTTTTAAAAGCAGCAAGCTATTCTGAAGAAAAATAGCGGAAATGGATAATGGGGAGGCAATCAACATTATCCATTGTTAGTAATCTGTAGATTTAACCTTCATTAACATTTTGCTAAATATTATGTGTGTGTCTACATGGAAAGAAAGGAAAGAGTCTTCCTCATCTCTTTTAAAAATGAGAAAACTTCTTGTAAAGTTTCTTATTGGACTCCTCTACAAACCCTGTTTGCCAGAACTGAGGGACAATCTCATTCCTTAATCATTACTTACAAGGGGCACAGCGTTCCTTTCTGAGCCTTTGAAGCTGTGGGGGTGGTTAGTTGTCCTTAAGACATATAAATAAACGGAACTTCAGGAGATATTTTTTAAAAGCAGCAAGCTATTCTGAAGAAAAATAGCGGAAATGGATAATGGGGAGGCAACCAACATTATCCATTGTTAGTAATCTGTAGATTTAACCTTCATTAACATTTTGCTAAATATTATGTGTATGTGATAACACTTTATTCTGTGATAATGTGTTTTTCCCTCCTCAACAATACATCATGACTATCCTTCCATGACATAATTTTCTATAGCATCATTTTAATGGCCATAGATATTTCATTTTTTAAGGATATGGCATAAAGTATTTACCAAAGATAAATTTAAAATAAATATTCCTGAGTCTGATGCAGAAATTTAAATTCCTATCTGCTGTAGGCTATAATGGTATTAAAAAGTTAAGGTCTTGCTTTTTTGAAGGTAAGTAATAAATCAGGCATATTCAAAAGCAGAGACATTACTTTGCCAACAAAGGTCCATCTAGCCAAGGCTATGGTTTTTCTAGTAGTCATGTATGGATGTGAGAGTTGGACTGTGAAGAAAGCTGAATGCCGAAGAACTGATGCTTTTGAACTGTGGTGTTGGAGAAGACTCTTGAGAGTCCCATGGACTACAAGGAGATCCAACCAGTCCATTGTGTGTGCAGTCCATGCACACACAATAAATCAGTAAGGAAATTTATGTTGACATTTATTTTAATAAATTATGTTTTAAATTAAAACATGACTATCTTAGCTCCCTAATAAAAACTCCTAGAGTAACCTTCCTTGCACCTCAGATGAGTCCTTGATGTGTGGTTTACCAGATTTCTTTAATAATGTGGTAAAGATAACAATAAAATATTTGTTATTTCTGATAGGTTTAGGCCCTCATATGTAAGTAAGCTGGAAGACTAAGACACTTACTTTACATTTCTTACAGATATTAATAATATTTCAGTGGCAAGACAAAGTAGCTTATCTTTCTTAGAAGAATTTGTTTTTGGAGAAATTACTTCTCCCATATGGATTACCTGAAAAACAGCAAGAAAAGCCATGCTGTCACAGGTTAAATAAAATTAGGAGTAAATCATTACTTTTTCAGACTAATGATGTATTTTATTCTATTTCAAAAATATTTTAGAAAAAGAACGTAGAGCCCCAATTTTGTCCACTTAATGAGTCTACAAACATCTCAGAGGGAAGATGCCAGGTAAATCAGGTAGTCTGCTAGTTTTTCACATTTCACATTATGATGAATTTATACTGTTTCTTTTAAGGTTTGCATTTACTGAGACATCCCATTCCTAAAAGTCTTGCCAACTAGTTCCTGCTTTTGAACTTGGTTAGGTGAGGATACCAACATACCTCCTGGTGGTGCTTTTTTCTCTATCCCAAACTTTTATTTGAGCTAAATTTCCTACCCACAGACTGCTTCATATGCAAAAATTCACTGCTAGTTTAGCTTATTGCTTGTTAAGTATATGGCCAACCCTTGATCATTCAGAAACTTAAAATCCAACCAGTGTTTCTTTCAAACTTTGTTCATGTTTGGTTAGCAATTCTAGCTCAGGAAGAGCAAGGCATATTTTGTACAGTAGAAAAGGAAAGGACCAACCATCCAAAATATCAATTATATCTTTAGTCTATAATATTATAAACACCAGAAAAAATAATGCAGTCAGCATTACTTAATTCAGTACTTATATAGTTTTTGTAGCTCACCAGAAAAATTAAGTGTTATGCAAATTTACCTCTCTCATCTTTATTCCCCTTCCCCAGTAAAAACACTGTAAACTGTTAAAAGTCTTCTGGTGACTTGTCATATTTGGCACCAGTTTAATTGGTTTTGGCAACTGTATTAGTGACTCATAGGAGAATACTTTTGGTCTCTTTACTAACAGATGCCTGTGCTAGAAGCAATAACAACAATGTCACGTGGCCCTAAAATCGCAGGAATTTGCCACTGGTGGTCCAGTAAAAACAAAATTATATGAAAAGAGAGTCAGAAGATAAGACTTAAAATGTACATTGTTATAAATGTTTAGTCAGAAAAAGATCATATCTTTTGTCATTTATTTAAATAACATGTTGAAATGGGAATCTGCATGAGGCATCATAGGAACCACTAACATTTCAAACCCAATGTGTTTGTGATCATATTTCACTTGAACCAGTATTCTCATTTCTTGTTCAGGGAAGTGTCTCTATCACCAGAAAATTCAGGTGACATCCTATTCATGTTTTGCTTCTCTAAAAAATTCCTTTTTGAACACTGATGTGTTATATTTGTGGGTCCTTAAAATTATTATCATTTCCCCATGCATCATCTGATTTGATGGTCATTATAATTATATGAGAGGTACTGTCTTTGAAACACAACAATATTTTGGCAACAAGTATGCCTTGTTTGAATGCCTGTTTGTCTGCCACAAACTCTACCAAGTACTGGAGAAAGAACTCTGAACAAATTCCTAGCCTCAATGAACTCACCAGTCCAAAATCAGAAGAAGCAAAAAAAATCACTTGTGCTTATTAAGAGCTAGCATAAGTCCCATATGCTATGCTAGTATTGTAGAGACAAGATTCCTTGACGTGGGAGATTCCCAGACTCCTCTCTTTTCCAGACCCAAGGAGAACTGTGGTCTTTTTCAGCTTTGCCTCCTCCCCATATTATAGGGAGATTCTGTGTTTGACAACCCTGATTATGGATTTTGTGCTTCAGAATCCAAGAGGATAGATAGAGATAGGACTTCCCTGGCAGTCCAGTGGTTAAGATTGTCTGTGCTTCCACTGCAGAGGGCGCAGGTTTGATCCCTTAAAAAAAAAAAAATAAAAGAAGATGCCAATGTAGGCTGTGAGGGGCTCAGCTGAAAAGCATTAAAGAGAGAGAGAATGGGCAGAGAGAGATTGAAAAGGTGTGAGGAAAAAGAGGGCAATTATTTTTTATAAGATTAGTTCTTTGGCTTTACCATTATTAAAAAATCCTCATGGTGAGGAAAGAAGAAAAGACATTTAAGAAGGAAGTTGAGAGACTAAGTCATTACATATAAAATCAGATAAATGAGTTGCAGAGGGCCACTTAGCTCCAATCAAAAAACATGGCCATGACCAATTTCCTTTGATCTAGGATCCAGGCCCATGCCTCCAATCCCAGAAACCAGAAAGGAGTCTTTTTCTCTTCATCCAAGCTCTTGCTCATCTGTGACCCAGACAGGCAATCACAGTAAACAATGATGCATTTCCCAGAGTTTGGAACAACACCAGATGTAGGCATCGGCATAATGTCAATAAATCCTCCAAACTGATATACAGATTCTGCACAACCCTTATCAGAATCCCTGTTGGCTTTTCTGTAGAGATTAACAAACTGATCCTAAAGAGCATCTGGAAATAAAAATTCCTGTGGGAATAAATTCTATTTATGTGAAATATCCAGAATAGAAAAATCTATACAGAAAGTCGTTTAGTGGTTAGCCAGGGCTAATGACAAGATTGGCAGGTGATAGTTGAAAGATAAGGAGTTGATTAAAATGTTCTGAAGACCACTGTGGTGATGAGTGCACAGCTCTGGAAGTATCCTAAAATCCATTGAATTGTGCAGTTACATGGGTGAGATGTGTTCTACATAAATTATATTTCAATAAAGCTAATACAAAAAGCTACATACTTTTAATGTTTTTCTTAGATGACTATTCAATTCAGCAAAGTTTTTATGACTTTGAAAAAAGAAGGCAATGACTAACATCCTCCAGAAAGACTGCATTCAATGTGTATTCAACTCACATCCTCAACAGCAGCGTATGAAGACACCTTCCCCCTCCACTGCTATTCAGCTGGCAAGCACCAGAGGAACACACAGTATGTTATGGCTGGCATCAGTTCTGAGAGGTTAGTGTCTTGTACTATACTGGTTGTTAAGATATTTTGAATATGTTTCCTATCTGCTCCCTATACCCTGGTTTACCTCGGAAATCATAAAAATTTTCCTATTTTCGCAAAATTGATAAATGGATTACTTACAATATACTTACAATAAAATATTCTTATTTTAGTAAGAATCTTAGGTGCATAGTCTTACCCTCTTCTGTCCTTTTTCCCTTTCCACTTGCCATGTTCTATCATCTATACTCAACAGCTTCCACATTGTCAAGACTCATGTTATTTATCATTTATACTCTGCTCTGAAGTGGTACATGCATCTGTGCCATGTCCATACTTTAATTCTAAAAGCTAAAACTCAATATAATCCTTATATTATTATGACTGTTTAAAAACTTCACTGTAGATCCAAGTAATGTTCTAAGTTTATATCTCCCTTTCTTGTTCCTTCTGGAGCTTCTAATTGCTTATTTATTCTGGCAATGTTGGTTTTATTGCAACTTTAATTTTTTCTTTCCCATTCTCCAAAGAATACTAGGAAATGTATGAAACTTCTTTTTCCAAGATACCTCCTTCTTGGACAGTTAGCTCCCTAACAGTGATTGTTTTCTAGGCTGCTGCATTAGCTGCATTCTGGAACTTCCCTTTGTCATTCCCCTGGTTTCAGTTCACTGTGTCTCAGATCCTGATATTGCTCATCTCTAAATATAACTGCCTGAGAAAGGCCTTAGGGGAGAGAAACTTGGTCTGAAAATATTTTCATTACATTTAATTTATAATTAGACTGAGCACAGAATTTCCAGATAATAGTATTAGAATATTTTTGTTGTGAGTGGCAGAAAACTTGGTGTACAAAGAGAAGGGTTGGGGGTTTCTGGTGAAAATAACCAAAAACTCTAGAGTTGAATTGTCTTCAAGTATGGTTCAATCCAGAGGTTCATAGAGTTGTACCACTTTTGGCTCTGCTTTTTTAAATTTTAAGTGAGTCTCCCCTTTCCCCCACTCATTGCATTGTGATCAGGGAATATGATCTGCATTTTAAAAAATAATTTTTGACATTAATTGATATATACATGCTCAATTTATATCAAAGAAGTCTTACTTTCCCAGATTCTATAAATGCATTTATATTATATTTTTTCAAAAGCCCAGCTTTATTTGTTTTTCTTAGCATTTTTCTGATCTATCTTTCTCCCTTATTTGCTCTATTCCCACAGCCCCCTATTGGGCTCCAGTAGTTGTGATGGAGACCATTTTAAACTCAAAGCATTACTTGGGCTATGTGTGGTATAGAACCTCTATTAACCTACACCTAGGAGTCTGGTGCATAGGTACTCAAAGATATTTGTTAAAAGGGTTAGTTTATAAAATGGAAGAGCATGTCTAAGGAAAGAAGTTCAACTCTGCTTCATAGCTGTTTCCATCTACTTCTGCACTTTACTGTTTGTTTCATTTAAAAAAAAAAATTCTCTTTAGCTATTTGAAATCAGTATCTAATTTTTAGTGGGAATATCTCAGGCACAGAAGAAATGCATCACTGACCAAGTTTTTCCTTACTGTTTTTACCCATCCAAATTCTCACTATTCATTTTCTAAGAGTGCAGAAAACCTGTGGAAAAAAGATTCTTATTCACAACTAAATTAAAGGAACTCACGGAGTGTCCGTTTTCTCAGACTCCCAGAGTCCTAAAGACAGTCACCGGGAGCAGCCCATCTGTGCTCACAAACAGGGTAGCGTTGCTCAGGAGTCAGCCTGAGGCCTCTCTCCTACAGACACTTCCAGGTACAGAGCGAGGGGATGCAGAAGGATGGCAGAGGTTCAGGGGCGCCAGGTCTGGTGCCCTTAGAAACATCATGAAAGGGCCTGACCCCACGGAAATTTGTCTCCTTGGTTTATGGAGCAAGTCTAGCTTCACCCAGAAAAATTTCTCTTTCCCCCAAAATGAACCTTCTGTATTCAGACCTTTTTTTTTCTTTTTAAAGACACAACTCTTCCCAACTCCAGTGAGTTAGGCATTATTTGAATTTGTCATATGGTGCTGATATACAGAAGGTTTTGTCTGGCTGTTAATACTGACAAAAGGAGTTGAGGTTTTCCCAGTAGAATGAACATTCTGTACTTAATGAAAGCAAGATTCTAAAAATTGGCTTCTACAACATGTAGGTCTTATAAAATTGTACATGACTCAGGGACCATTTAGATGATATACACGCGTGAGCTATTTTATCCAAAGACATCTTCTTAGTGATTCCAGTTGAGGTCCAGGGCTAAGGACTTCACATAAATCTCATCTGAGACAGACCCCAGGTAGATCTTCCCTTCAGTCAGCATTCCTGTGTTTTGTGTGGCTCATTCATTTTTTGACAGAGTAATAATCACAAAGTTGTGATCAGGTATCAATTTTTAGATGGTTATATTTCTTACGGAGAAGGCAATGGCACTCCACTCCAGTACTCTTGCCCGGGAAACCCCATGGACGGAGGAGCCCGGTAGGCTACAGTCATGGGGTCACAAAGAGTCAGACAGGACTGAGTGACTTCACTTTCACTTTTCACTTTCATGTATTGGAGAAGGAAATGGCAACCCACTCCAGTGTTCTTGCCTGGAGAATCCCAGAGACAGAGGAGCCTGGTGGGCTGCCGTCTATGGGGTCGCACAGAGTTGGACATGACTGACGCGACTTAGCAGCAGCAGCAGCAGCAGCAATTTCTTAATGAACTCACTCCACTGTCTGCTGGATGGGAGATGCTACTCACTTGATAGCTTATTCTGTTTTATTCTGGAATGAGAAAAACATTATTTTGGATCTCATTCTAAGCATCTCTTGAAGAAAAGCACCTCCACACTTGAATTTGAAACAAATCAAAGCATCTGGGCTAGTACACTGAGTGTCACTGATGTTTTCCTGTTTTATTCTAACTGAAGCAAATTAGAAAGCTTTCCTTCCTCTAAATTGTAGGCAACATAAAAGATTAGAATAGACTGAAAAAGAAAACTTAGTTTCTAAAAAATTCTACTTCTAGGAATTTAATTGGCTATTATACACACACACACACACACACATAATATACATATGTATATTTTAAAAGTCTAGCTATGAAAAGATCTTCAGTCAGCATTTTCTTTAATTAAAAAACACCCCGGAAACTACTTAAATCCAAGTAACAAAGGGCTGAAAGCAAAAGTGAAGTCACTCAGTCGTGTCTGACTCTGCGACCCCATGGACTGTAGCCTACCAGGCTCCTCCCTCCATGGGATTCTCCAGGCAAGAGTACTGGAGTGGGTTGCCATTTCCTCTCCAGGGGATCTTCCCAACCCAGGGATCGAACCCAGGTCTCCCGCATTCCAGGCAGACGTTTTAACCTCTGAGCCACCAGGGAATCTAATAAAGGGCTACATACATGCTAAATTGCTTAAGTTGTGTCTGACTCTTTGCAATCCCATGGACTGTAACTGGCCAAGCTACTCTGTCTGTGGGATTCTCCAGGCAAGAATACTGGAGTGGGTTGCCATGTCTTCCTCCAGGGGATCTTCCCGACCCAGGGATCAAACCTGCATCTCTTATGTCTCCTGCATTGGTAGGTGGATTCTTTACCACTAGCACTACCTGGGAAGCCCAATAAAGGGCTCCTGAAATATATTGTAGAATATATTGGATATATATAGCCTCTGACAGAACTGGATTCTTTGCAGTTGTTAAAAGAAATGAAATTGACCTATTTGTGTTAACTGAGGACGTTCTTTAAGACATCTCATGTGAAAATAAGGCAGGTGAAGTACTATGGGTATTAATTGTGTGATCCTCTCTGTGAAAAAAGTTTATATATGTGCATGTGTGTGTGTGCATGTTTTGTGCAATGCATGCTTTGATATATGAGCAAAATGTTTTCTGAAAGAACTGTAAGAAACTACCAATAACAGGGTAAGAATGATCAGATGAAGAAGGAGAATAGTACTTTTCATGTTACAACTTTCTGTAATGCTTGAATTATGTACCTGAATTAATTCTTAAAAAATATGTTATCAGAGGTTATCTATGGATAGGTTTATAGAATATTATTAGTATCTTCTTTATAGTTGTATACATTAAAGAAAATCAGCAAATATTATTTTAAAAACCTAAATATGGGGATATTATAGTCTTAACAACAACAATTAAGATGCTTAAATTTCAAAGTTTAATTGTTTCTTTAATACAACTTATAAATTCAAGCCTTTCCAATCTAACGGAAATGATGCTTGTGCAAGAAAACTTTTGCTCTGGTATGTGAAATAGCCTTGAGAAGAGAAAGTTGTTTTAAAGTGTAATAATCTTAAATCAGGGTTTTCAAAAAATACATTTTTTGCAAAAATATCAATGCATAATGATTTCAAGAAAAATACATAAAATTAATCAATTACAGACAAAATGCACTTCTGAGTGCTTTTCTTTAGTTGCACACATGTTGATCAGAAAAAAAAAGTTAAATTTAAAGATTTTTCTCAAACATACCATAGTTTGGCACAATCCTTAAGAAATATCATCAAATGAGGACACTGAAACAGATACTGCATGTTTTCCTTTCATGAAGCAGTTAAGTCATTGTGCATTTCTTTTCCTCTACCTGATAGTTTCAACTTTGTGTTTAAAATTTCTTGAATCCAGCCCTGATCATTCACTTAAGACACAGTAACATTGTTCTTCGGTATCCATACAGAGCAGCAGAGAGAACAAAAAGCATTCACACTCCCCTCAGACTCACTGATTAATTGATTGATTAAAAAGTGACATGGAAATTGATTCTGCTATATATCACTCCCATAAAATTAATGATCACCTCAAGAGTGGTTTTACTCCACATTCACCAGGACCTGGGAAGTGATTTTCATTCCATTTCATGTTTTTCTCTGATTTAAAATAGACTTATCTCTTCCTCTAAGTTGAATTTCAAAGTCCAGTTTCTGTGATTGCTCAGTAAGAAAGGTGTGAATCATATTTGCATCTGTGACTTATGAAGAATTTTAGTTTTTGATGGTGAATGAAAGGGGAAAGCATGATGCGCTTTGGCTAGACACAGAGCTTCCAGGAAGCCTAGAGGTCTGTACCTTTGCTCAGAGTTCTACAGAGTCCTGGGAAATTTAAAAGCATTCTCTTCTCACCAAGCAATGCCTCAGAGGGTGCCAAGTCTCACCATACTTTTTCAGATTGCTTAATATGAGAGTAACAGGCAAATTTGGCCTTGGAATGCAGAATGAAGCAGGGCAAAGGCTAATAGAGTTTTGCCAAGAAAATGCACTGGTCATAGCAAACACCCTCTTCCAACAACACAAGAGAAGACTCTACACATGGACAACACCAGATGGTCAGCACCGAAATCAGATTGATTATATTCTATGCAGCCAAAGATGGAGAAGCTCTATACAGTCAACAAAAACAAGACCAGGAGCTGACTGTGGCTCAGATCATGAACTCCTTATTACCAAATTCAGACTCAAATTGAAGAAAGTAGGGAAAACTGCTAGACCATTCAGGTATGTGTTGGACTGTGAAGAAGGCTGAGTGCCGAAGAATTGATGCTTTTGAACTGTGGTGTTGGAGAAGACTCTTGAGAGTCCCATGGACTGCAAGGAGATCCAACCAGTCCATTCTGAAGGAGATCAACCCTGGGATTTCTTTGGAAGGAATGATGCTGAAGCTGAAACTCCAGTACTTTGGCCACCTCATGCGAAGAGCTGACTCATTGGGAAAGACTGTGATGCTGGGAGGGATTGGGGGCAGAAGGAGAAGGTGATGACTGAGGATGAGATCGCTGGATGGCATCATGGACTCAATGAACGTGAGTCTGAGTGAACTCCGGGAGATGGTGATGAACAGGGAGGCCTGGCGTGCTGCAATTCACGGGGTCGCAAAGAGTCAGACACGACTGAGCGACTGAACTGAACTGAACTGAATATGAGTAGTCAAATTTAGGACAAAAGTCTCCATTATTTCCAGAGAGAATATTTTAACAATGTTTTGTAGGAGTTGACTTGCTACAAATGCATTTCATTAAATATGAAATGGGCTTCCCTTGTGGCTCAACTATTAAAGAATCTGCTTTCAATATGGGGGACCTGGGTTTAGTCACAGTGTTGGGAAGATCCCCTGGAGAAGAGAAATGCTACCCACTCCAGGGTTCTGGCCTGGAGAATTCCATGGAATGTACAGTCCATGGGGTTGCAAAGAGATGAAACACCAAATACTTCCTGATGAAATTCCTGCTCAGGTCATAGTTGGGAGTCTACAGGTTAGACCCTAAGTCCACTACTAGTCACATCACTGAATGTTTTCTTCATTGCATCAGAGTGGCAACTCATTAAACTTCATGAATTTTTCAGAAAAAAAGTTTTTCTCATTCTGGTTCTTAGTGGTCTCCCTGGAACCTTGCTTCTGACTTTCATCCTCTCCTCAATGACAGTTCAATTTTAAATCTAGTTCAGACACATTTGAAGTACTGTTCTAGGCCTTAACCCTGTGTTGCCTATCTTGGTTGTTATAAACTTAACATTACTTCATTTTGAGCCAACCCCTGCCCCAGTCCTATTTCCATCTGCCACAAGATGTTGTGAATCTGCATCCAAAGTGGGAGTTTGCTTGGACCACTTGTGTCTCTTTAAAAGTCTTGAAAGTAGGTATGTTTATTATCTTTGACTTTGAAGACACCAGGCTTGCTTACCTCCTATGACATTTTGTCCCTGTGTATCCTTGTATGTTAACAGTTTTGCAGCAGCAAAACTTTATCTCTCAAGGACCTTGGCAGCAGGGCAGTGAGTAATGGTTTTCAGAGAGAAATCTCTTTCTGAGCTCATTTTGCTTCCCATCTCCTGGCCCCCGAACGACTGTTACTAACAACAATCAGACGTCATTTCTTCTCCTGCAAATGATCTTGTTTTTAGATGAACATCTTCAAAAGAGCAAGTTGACAGATAATTTGCCCTCATCTTTCAATTATCTCCATTGTTTGTTATCACCAAGTATAGTGTTAGTTGCTTGGACATGTCTGACTCTTTGCAATCCCATGGACTGTAGCCCACCAAGCTCCACTATTCAGGCAATTCTCCAGGCAAGAATACTGGAGTGGGTTGTTGTTGTTCAGTTGCTCAGTAGTGTCTGACTCTTTGCAGCCCCGTTGACTGCAGCATGCCAGGCTTCCCTGTCCTTCACCATCTCCCAGAGCTTGCTCAAACTCATGTTCATTGAGTTGGTGTTGCCATCCAACCATCTCATCCTCTGTCATCCCCTTCTCCTCCTGCCTTCAATATTTCCCAGCTTCAGGATCTTTTTTAATGAATCAGCTCTTTGCATCAGATAGCCAAAGTACTAGAGTTTCAGCTTCAGCATCAATCCTTCCAATGAATATTCAGGACTGATCTCCTTTAAGATTGACTGGTTTGATCTCCTTGCAGTCCATGGGACTCTCAAGAGTCTTCTCCAACACCACAGTTCAAAACCATCAATTCTTCAGTGCTCAGCCCTCTTTATTGTCCAACTCTCGCATCTATACATCACAACTGGAAAAACCATAGCTTTCGCTATATTGACCTTTGTCGGCAATGTGATGTCTCTGCTTTTTAATACACTGGAGTGGGTAGCCATTCCCTTCACAGTAAATCTTCCCGACCCAGGGATTGGACCTGGGTCTCCCGCATTCCAGACAGATTCTTTATTGTCTGAACCACCATAAAGACTCTCATTTCCTTATGTCTTTGAAGGTGTGTCTCTATCTTTAGCCTTCTTTCAGAAGAAGCTTTTTCTACTTTCTTGCTCAGCTAGTTTTTTAATTAGATTCCTCTACTCTCCCAAATGCCAATACCCCCATCCCAAATCCTCAGGAAAGGAGCACAAGTAGGTTTCTGCCTCCAAACAGCATAATATGGAGAGAAGAGGTCCACTGATCTCCACTCTTCTACCCACCTACCCTCCAACACATGCCCCACAGGCAGACCACATCCTAGCAGAGCCTGGCATGGATTTTAGAGGGAAAGGAGCTGGGCTCAGGGTCAAGATGAAACCTGAAGATACTATTTCTCTGAGCATAATGGGCCCTTTATGGTGGATGCATTTGCACAGTCTGGGGATAGTCTCTTTGTCCAGGAGCAGACCTGAATTTAGAGCAGAACTCTAGAATGGAGCAAATAATGCTTCTCTGCTATTTCAGTTACCAATTTGCTTTCCCAAAGTAAGCAGAAATTGCTTGCTAATCACTTAGAGACCAGGAATTGCAAACCTGATGCGTGCAAATCAACCACAGTATTGTTTTCTAGCACAGTTTCTTTTAAAAAAAAAAATCATTTGAATTTCAATGCCTTCTCCAGTTTGCCTTAGCCTGGAGATAACACTTGCTTATCCTCAAGTGTTTTGAGTTTACACTTCCTTGGACTTCAGTTCAGTTCAGTTCAGTCACTCAGTTGTCTCTGACTCTTTGCGGGCCCATGAACTGCACCATGCCAGGCTTCCCTGTCCATCACCACCTCCTGGAGCTTGCTCAAACTCATGTCCATCGAGTCGGTGATGCCATCCAACTATCTTACCTTCTGTTGTCTGTCCCCTTCTCCTCCTGCCCTGAATCTTTCCCAGCATCAGGGTCTTTTCCAGTGAGTCAGTTCTTCACATCAGGTGGCCAAAGTATTGGAGTTTCAGCTTCAGCATCCGTCCTTCCAATGAATATTCAGGGTTGATTTCCTTTAGGATTGACTGATTTGATCTCTTTGCAGTCCAAGGGATCCTCAAGAGTCTTCTCCAACACCACAGTTCAAAAGTATCAATTCTTAGGTGCTCAGCTTTCTTTATAGTCCAACTCTCACATCCATACATCGCTACTAGAAAAACCATAGATGGACCTTTGCTGGCAAAGGAATGTCTCTGCTTTTTAATATGCTTTCTAGGTTGGTCATAGCTTTTCTTTAAAGGAGCAAGCATCTTTTAATTTCATGGCTGCAGTCACCATCTGCAGTGATTTTGGAGCCCAAGAAAATAAAGTCTGTCACTGTTTCCATTGTTTCACTGTATATTTGCCATGAAGTGATGGGACCGGATGCCCTGATCTTTGTTTTTTGAATGTTGAGTTTTAAGCCAACTTTTTCACTCTCCTCTTTCACTTTCATCAAGAGGCTTTTTAGTTCCTCTTCACTTTCTGCCATAAGGGTGGTGTCTTCTGCATATCTGAGGTTATTGATATAACCCTTGGACTTAACAAGCATAGTGATTGAGGAACTTTTGAGTTCTCAGCTCTGCATTAGGCCTTACAGAGAAGCCTTAGACAGATGAGGCAAAGGCCACAAACTTCTTCATAGTAAAATTTCCTGGGACTTAGACTCTCAAAAGGGGCTTCCCTGGGGCTTGGATGGTAAAGAATCTGCCTGCAATGCAGGAGACCTAGGTTTGATCCCTGGGTTAGGAATATTACCTGGGAAGGGAATGGCAATTCACTCCAGTATTGCTGCCTGGAAAATTCCATGGACTGAGGAACCTGGTGGGCTATAGTCCATGGAGTCACAAAGAGTCAGACACAGATGTGCGACTAACACTTTCACTTTTCACTTTAGGATCTCAAGAAGACTAAACAGGAAATATATTAGTGACAAAGTTAAGGGAATTTGAACCAAGGGGTCAATGTTGGCCAACAGAGCTGGGGAGGCATCTTCATATATGAGGAAAGGATTGTTGAAAGGTAAGGAAGGATTGTGAATACAGAAAGGCAATCAAAGATTCATGAGCCAAGATGTAAATCTGTGGGCAGGTCCTTGGGGGTTTAAGATGAGGAGAGCCTTGTCTGAGTAGCAGGGTTTGTGTGAAGGAGTTTCAGGAATTGCAGATTCTTTTCACACTGACAGTGGTTTTTGTCTCCTTTTAATACTCTCATATTCAGTATTTGGATGGTGTGATTTTTGTCTAACTGCACAGCTCAAGCATCCCTCCTCCAGACCACATCAACCAAAACAAGACTTTAGATTTACTTTTCTGTGGTGTTTTCCCATTAGAATCCTCTGGCTTTTCACACCTAGGAGGCCTTTCCACAGCCATGCTATCAGGCACATGAAAGATTTCACTCTAGAGCCTGAGCCATATATGAGTTGCCCAAGGCCAAGTCTAACAGAAGAGACAATGTAAATGCCAAATGAATATCTGGAATAGTCAATTCAGGTTTACATCATATACCATGCACTGAATTTCTAGGGCAGGATAGCTTATTTTTATGATCAATCATTTCACTAATGTGTTGTTAATCACATTTATCTCAGGTATGATTATTTAACAGTTAATTGTTGGAACACTTAACCAGCAATACGAAGAGGCATCATTCACTTTCTTAGCCTTTAGGCTAATTTGGCTGTTCACAGTTATGAGGTTCCTTTGAAAAATACTGGTAGCTTCTAGTAGTTACAGGTTTATGTCCTCTCCCTTATCCAACTCACCACCAGGATGCTTTTGAACCGTGGTGTTGGAGAAGACTCTTGAGAGTCACTTGGACTGCGAGGAGATCAAACCAGTCTATCCTAAAGGAAATCAACCCTGAATATTCATTGGAGGGACTGATGCTGAGGCTGAAGTCCAATACTTTGGCCACTTGGTGCAAAGCATTGACTCATTAGAAAAGACCCTGATGCTGGGAAAGACCAAAGGCAGGAGGAGAAGGGGATGACAGAGGACGAGATGGTTGGATGGCATCACTGACTCAATGAACTTGAGTTGGAACAAGCTCCAGGAGATGGTGAGGGATAGGGAGGCCTGGTGTGGTGCAGTCAATGGGGTCACAAAGAGTCAGACATGACTGAGCGACTGAACAACAGCAACAACAACAGGCGAGAAAGGGCCAGGGCACAATTTTTGAAAGAATGACAAGCCCAAGGACACAACATAAATGGATTAGAATGAAATGGGTCAATGATGGCAGACAAGTCAACTTAACTAGACCTTGATCCTCAATTAGAAAGCAAAATGACATACCCAGAGGCACCACGACAGTTTTAAGGCCAACTGTTTAAAGACCAAAAATTGGGTGATGGCCCAATTCTTGGAAATCTCCACCCTTTCCCCAAAATTGTTGGAATAATCCTCTCACTCATTAACCTATGAAATTACCCAGTCCATAAAATGGCTTCCATGGTAACTCAGATGATAAAGAATATGCCTGCAGTGCAGGAGACCTAGGTTCAATCCCTGGGTGGGGAAGATCCCCTGGAGAAGGAAATGGCAACCCACTCCAGTATTCTTACCTGGAGGATTCCAAGGGCAGAGGAGCCTGGTGGGCTACATACAGCCCATAGGGTCACAAAGAGTCAGGCAAGACTCACACAAAAGCTAACCATGCCACCTTTCTAGGCTGCACTCATCCTCTGTGATGGCCCACACTCTGTGGAGTGTATTTCTCTCTGAATAAATCCACTTCTTACCTACCACTTTGTCTCTCACTGAATTCTTTCTGTGATGACACATCAAACACCTGAGCTTCATTACACCTGAAACCAGGTCTGTGATCTCAGTTGGAAGACTGTGGATTTTGGCTGGGTTCAAATGCAGGCATGTGGGTTTGTTAGGTAGGTAGAATAGGGAAAAGGAGTCCAAAACGGTGGTGGCTAAAAGACAAGGAAGGGAAAAACCCATGAAAATAGAACAAAAGAAGGTCCGAGGACCAGAGTGAGGACTTCAGGTAGAACAAACATCACTCCTGGCTAAGCCCAATTTGCACAGGGCAGGCCCAGGTGGAGGAAAAAACATATAAAATGAGGAGCCAAAGCGCTTTCTCTCTCTCTTTCTCTCCCACATGCATGCGCTCTTTCTCTCTTTCTCTCCCAAGTATGTGCGCTCTCACTCTCGCTCTCTCTCTCTCTCTCTCTCTCTCTCTCCCTCCCCCATGTGCTCCTCCACTCTCTTCTCTTCAAGTCTTTGGGTTGGCATGCCCTCATGCTTTGAGGATGGATTCTCCTGCTATCTTCTAAATAAAATAGAGCTATAACATTGATTTGCCTAAGAGCTATAACACAGTTTGTCCAAGACCTGAGAGCTGTGACACGCCGAGGGCTTTAATGTCTGTTGCTCCAAATCTTTGTTGTGACGAGACAAAGAACTGAGGAACATACACTTACGTGACATCTATGGTGCCATGACTCAGATTTAACCTGGCTGAAACAACCTCCGCTTGGAAGAGGCCAAGCACAGTGGGAGCCCAACTCAGCAAAGCTCTTGCGCTAGAAGTGGAAGGCTGCTGGGAGTCAGCGTGAGGAACTCTGCCCATGGCAAAGTCATGAGGAAGGAGGCTTGGCATACGCAAAGGCATGATCAAGCCTCAGGAAACCCCCTGTTCCAGAGCATCTACCCCCAAAACCAGAGTTTACCTACTTTACTGTTCCATGCTCTCACCTACACCTCTGACTTTATGGGGGGCTGTTCCCCACCAGTTCTCTCGGAGAAGGAGTAAACGTGCAGCTCCAGTCAATAAAATTCCTGGGCATGACAAGAGTGTTTCAGCTTATGAACTCCTCTGAAGGTTATCTAGCCTGCCTGTATAGGTTCGTCCGGCCACATGTGATTGTTTACAGCTTCCCAACCATGAGAGGCACAAGATGTTTTAGACTTACTAAGGCAAATTCTTTGGGGAAGTTAGAAATTATTAGTATAGTGGGTTGGTTAGGAATTATATTGGTGAAGGGTTTTTTCATTTGTTGTGCCAATAATTGCTGCTAATTCTCTGCCCTGGGTGTGACAAGGGTGTCTCAGGTCAAACCTCTCTGCTGGCAAACTAGTTTGTGTGACAGGATTATCCATACTCCTGCCACTACCCACATGATTGTTTACTACCTCTCAACCATAAATAGCACAGAGAGTTTGGAGTATTTTGAAGGTTTTTATTAGCAAAGAGCTTTTCTCATTGTTGAGTCAATGATTGCCACCAGGCCTCCAAATCCTTAGGCACCTGGGAATATATTAATCAATGTATTTGGAATATAGAAAAGGAAATATAGTAGTTTTTGATGTTAGCAATACTAGACTCTTTGAGTTAACGAATTTTCTCTTTTGTTATAGATCACTGTGGAGGTGAGGTGGAGGTGAAGTCGCTCAGTCGTGTCCGACTCTATGCGACCCCGTGGACTGTAACTTACTAGGCTTCTCTGTCCATGGGATTCTCCAGGCAAGAATATTGGAGTGGATTGCCATTTCCTTCTCCAGGGGATCTTCCTGACCCAGGGATCAAACCCAGGTCTCCTGCATTGGAGGCAGACGCTTTAACCTCTGAGCCACCAGGGAAGTCCCTGTACTTTGTTATAAATCATTGTGTCCTTGTTATGTAAAAACATAACTTTATCACTATCTTAAGACTAAATAGATCTTAAGGGGAACATTGGTGAAGGGTTTTCATTTGTTGGGCTGATGTTTGCTGCTAAATCTCCATATTCCCTGCTCTTATAATGAATGTAACTAGCATATAGGAGAAATAAGTATTAGCCTTTAAGATTCATCATGTTAACCTTGGGTTAAATAAATTCCTTTCTTGATTGTAGCTCACTACACCTTCACCCTATAGGAATGTAACTTTATTTGGAGGGTGGTGTCTGGTTTAAGAAAAACACCCTTGGAAAAAATAAGTTTTTTGGTTATCAGAAAGAAAGGGTCATAAATGTCAGCAGGCCTCATGGCCAGAAGATGATGTAAAACCCCTAAGACCTTTTTTTATGTAAAGCACCTGATTTTGATAAAGGTCAGGACTGTTGACCCCCGCATGACTCTGTATTCATCCCTATGTGTAACAAAAGGTATATAAGCAAACCTAAAAAATAAAGAAAGGGGATCAGTTTCTGGAAAGACTGATTCCCCCATGTCACTTCTTTCTTGCTCCCCGTTTTTCTGGCTGAATTCCCATCTGGAGCATGGATGCTATTCCACATAAACCAAGTTATTCAGCCTCTTTTTCTCCACTAATTTTCCTACTACACTATCCGTTTCTAATCTCTCTATATATCTGTAATTAAATAAGTTATTTCCAAGGACACTGACTCTGTCCCCACCTTCGAATCACCCTGGATCCACCGGGGCTGGACCCCGCCAGAATGCAAAGAAATCCAGCGCAGGGGAAGGCCCGTTGTGCTGGAAACCGGGACAGCGAAAAACAAACTCAGCAGAAAGCTCACGCGGCCCAGTCTCAGATTCCAGAAGACTTCCAGTTAAGGTAAGAGGTCCTTGCTCCTATGGCTGGAGGGACATGCCTAATGAAATCTTAATTTCTTTACAATCTCTTGTTTCTTGTTTCCCCAAACCTCTCGCAAACAGGTGGGCAGCAGGGGGCACAATTGAGGAACTCTGGA
The DNA here is from genome assembly GCA_006410635.1 of Cephalophus harveyi. Classification (NCBI taxonomy): domain Eukaryota; kingdom Metazoa; phylum Chordata; class Mammalia; order Artiodactyla; family Bovidae; genus Cephalophus; species Cephalophus harveyi. Next base: position 306,277 of record SJYT01008458.1, on the reverse strand, counting down.
GAGGCTACTCCTCAGCATGTCCCAAAGGCGCTATCTGTTGAGCCCCAGTAGCTGTTACACAAGCCGGTGGGGGTTCTTCTGTCCTTTCTCTTCTCTCTGCCAAGGATCAGACCAAAAGAAACTGAGCACTGGTCAGATATTTAGCAAAATTTCCAGCGGGCTATGAAGGTGATTCCTTGGCATGTTTTTCCCATTGCTTTTTCCTCCTGTCCTTCAGCCCTCTCCCGAGACTTGAGCCCAACCAACACCAAGAATGGCTTTCACCGAAGAATTGATGCTTTTGGACTGTGGTGTTGGAGAAGACTCTTGCAAGTCCCTTGGACTGCAAGGAGATCCGATCAGTCCATTCTGAAGGAGATCAACCCTGGGATTTCTTTGGAAGGAATGATGCTAAAGCTGAAATTCCAGTACTTTGGCCACCTCATGCGAAGAGTTGACTCATTGGAAAAGACTCTGCTGCTGGGAGGGATTTGGGGGCAGGAGGAGAAGGGGAAGACCGAGGATGAGATGGCTGGATGGCATCACGGACTCGATGGATGTAAGTTTGAGTGAAATCTGGGAGTTGGTGATGGACAGGGAGGTCTGGCGTGCTGCGATTCATGGGGTTGCAAAGAGTCAGACACGACTGAGCGACTGAACTAAACTGAACCCATTCTGTGAGGGAAGTTTGCAAGTTTCCTACCCTGAGCAATCTCACTGAATCTCACAACAGATTGTCAACAACTCCTCCGGGATGGGGAGCATGGTTCCAGAGGTTTTCTGGGTAAACAAAAATAAACGCTTTTATGAGAAAGGCAAAAGTATTGGCAGGGAAGGGATCTGAGGCTTGGCGGCACTGGGTATTTTCTCATAGGTCGCATCTGAAGTAAGTACAACCTGCCAGTGTGGGCTAGATGCTGCTGCAGATACCAAGTCTAAGGTACAGTGTCTTACCTTTATGTGCTTACAGTTTGATTACAAAACAATTTATTAATCTAAGTGGAAATTAGATACAAATATTAAGTCCTTCGTGTATATATGGAACACCAAATTTGTGTTCTCTTGGGCTTTGCCAGCTCTTCTCTCTAGTTAGTTCTGCCATTTCCCTCTGGTTTTCCACATAAAATTCTATAGCTAGGTGTATTGAACACTTACCTGCCATGTACTGGGTAAACCCTTTACGCATATTGATTCCTTGATCCTTCTGACCACCCCCTGAGCAGGTGCTTGTGACAAGAGAGGCAGCCCCGACAGGGGAGTTACTGACCTTACCCAGGGCTCAGGGGGCCGGTGGAAGAGCTGGGAGTGGAGTCTGAGTGTGTGTTGACTGCATGTTCGCTGCTAGCAAGTTCTGATGCCCCCACCCACACCCCCCTCCCTGGAGGACAGAGATCTTCCACATGTTCTGGGTTAGGGCCTCCTGCGGCCTCTCGATCTCCTCTTTCAGATCTCCCCTTCGCTTGTGAGTCTGTGCAGCTCAGCAGCCTGCTGTCTGCCTGTACTCTGAGTGCTGCCATCAAAGGGTAACTTCTTTGAGAAATCGAAGTCAACCTCTGAAGCCGCAGACTTGGTGGATGAGGCTAGTCGCGGATCTCAGCTGCTCTTCTAGCAGCTTTAGGGTACCGCTTCCTACTTTGATCGTTGGATCTCTCGGTTTTGCCACGGATGGTTTTTTGGTGCTGCACTAACGTAACTTGTCTGGGCCTGACCTGGTGGGGTGCTGGGGTGGTCATTGGGCCTCCCCACCATCACGCTGTGTGCAAGGTGGACTTGGGTAACACCAGAAAATCCCTGGGTTTGGGTGCATCTCAGAGAATGTTGACCTCCCCAATCCCCGGACGACTTTGGGATGAGAACCTTCTTCTGGAATGGTGCGAAACAATAATAGTCTTCTTGCATTATGAACCTTTCATATTAGTCTTACATTCAAGTGACTGCACTTGCCACCTGAAATCGGCAGGTTGTCCTAGGTGGGACACTGTCAACTGTGGTCACTAATGAAACCCCTCACCCCAGAGCAGCTGCTTAAAGAGTACGGGGTGGCTGGGCTGAAATCTGGAACCTGTGACAGCAGTGGGCTGCCCTCTGGAGGTAGCCTGTGGTTTCTACTGGGCTGGTTGGGACTGGGCTCTGGGTCCCTGCCAGTGTGCAGGGTCTGACCAGTGTTCAGGGAGGGAGGCAGTCTGCTGGGCACAGCAAGCTTCAGGACCGGGCACAGGGCCTTCACAAAGGTCATTGTGAAGGGCGGGGACCCCTCTGCCCAGCCGCTCCCACGAGTGGTCGGACTCCAGCTTTGGAAGCTGACTCCCCGCCTCCTTAACTTGGCGTGTCAGCTAGGGTGGGGGTGATGTGTGCCAAGTGGGAGAGGTGGTGGGCACGTGCCTTGCCATCCACTCTAGACAGAGGGTCTCCCTCCTGAGCCCCGTCCGGGATAGTCAGGTTTGCCCTATGGATGAACCTTATTTTGGGGCAGTGGAAGGATTCTTAACATCTGAAATCCCTCAACAGGGTAGAAGCTGCACTTGGGCTGACTGCCGTGGGCAGGAATCTTTATCTGATTTAATCTGCAGCCTGCAAGGTAGGTGGTGTTACCCCCTTTCGCACGTTAGGGAACATGTGTGCAGAACAAGAAGTCATTTGTCCTAAGTCACCAACTAGTCGGTAGTGGGGGTGGGATGACGTCCCCTGATTGCTGCTCTTGCCAGTCAGGCTTTCCTCACACCTCGGCCCTTCTCTGTTGCTGCCCCTCTGAACAGCCACTGCTGACTCCTGACTGCGGACAGTTAGGCGCGAGGGCTAGGAGTTCGGTGGTGGTCACAGTGCCTGGCCTCTGAGTTGCAAACTGGCACTTGGACTATGAGGCCTGGGTGAAAGGAAAGCAGCCCGCCTGTCCACTCCTGTCTGCAAGCCCCCTCCTGCCATCTGCTGGCTGCCAGCCTGGCTAACCTCGTTCCAACCACCTGGCCTCCTTGCCCTTCCAGGACAGTCTTGTTTTCCAGGAAAGAACTTAGAAAATAAGATAAACCAGGTGTATCCGGTTAAATACCCGCTGCCTCTGAAAGGAGCTGGTGCGCCTGCCAGCCCAGCTCCTTGCTATGCTTGGTCTGTCTCCGGCCTCCTTGCCTTCCAACGGGTGCCAGTGGTTCCCGGCCTGCCACTGGTCATGGATATGGGGCTCCCTGCAGAGCCAGGCAAGGAAACGGGATCTGAAGAAGATGAGGGACAGGGTCCTCTGGGGCTCCTGGCGTTGAAGGCGGTCTTGTCCCTGTGCACTCTCCCTGGGTAGACGTCTCCTGACATTTAGATAATAATGAACTAGAAAACAGAACTGGCCTCCCCTCACCCTGTCTGCAGCCCCCTTGCACAACCCAGGTATTGGTCCCGATTCGCACTTGGCTTCCTAAACCAGCTTCATTTTCTGAAACAAATAGCTCACCATCTACCACCTCCTCTTCGTAGCAGTTGAAAATTTTTCTTGTCTGTTTCATTGCTGCTGGATTCTAAAATCAAGCTACAAAATGCTCATGGGCTTAGTAAACTCATGTGGCCTTCCAGTCTAGGCCCCATGGAAAGGTTAGGTGTGCCCAAGATAACCAGCTTAGTCCACCCCAGTGATGGGCAGAGGCACGTAGGCAGGAGGCATCGAGCTCCCCCTGCTGGTCATCACCTGGTCATTACATCTAAGGACTGCCAATGTGTATCCAGAGCTGCTTTCTAGATGTTAAGAGGCCGTGTGTGGAGTTAGTCCCTGTGACTTGGCGACCAACATCAGCAGCAAAGATACTTAGGGAGTATCAAATATGGCGAAGACAGAAATAGGCAAGATAAAGCAGCTTGGCACCGGGTCTCAGAATTCCCATTTGAGGACTTCTGGTTTATCTTGCTGAGAAAGTTATGTTCCCACAACCAAGAATTAATAGTGGTTAATGTTTGGTCATATTTTACATTCACATTTTAAATAAGAGAAAAGATTCCCTTTTGACCCTCACTCCCTGCATAATTATGGGGGGAAGTCAGGACCTTAATAGTTGCATGGGGAGGGATGAAATCCCCAAAGGCAACATAATTGCGTAATGGTTTGAAGAGTATGCTCTTCCTAAAGGTGAACCCAGGCAGATCCTTGGCTTGGCCAAACTGGAATATCCAGGCTCGGGTGTCCTGAGCTTGCTTCCCTCCATGGTGGGGGAGGAAATCTTATGCTGCCCTGGAGATACTCTTTCCCCTTCCTTATCCACCATATGCTGAACGAATATTGAAGAGTACTGATCTGCGGGATCACCTAGTTATTTGCCTGTTTGGGAAGTGTCATTTTGAGTCGCCTGTGGTTCTGGTTTGTCTAGTTCCGGGCTCACAAAGACTGAGTCTCACTGGTTCCCTCTGCTGGACAACAAAGAACACAGCCTCTTCCGTCATTCCTGAGGACACCCAGTTTGAGCCTGGAGTGGGCGTTTGTTCTTGGCGGCCGCTGCTGTGGATTCTTGTGCTTGCCACTTCATGGGCGGTCACGGGGTGAGGAAGAAGGCTGCGAACCTCACTCGGGGCCAGCTAGGCGCTGGTGGCCGGGTTTGTTTTGCCATGTTCTGTTTGAACCCGTGATGATCAGAATGTGAGCGTCATTTGGTAAACTTTCCTCTTTGGGGATTTTAAGAGTTTAGTGGCATGGATCTTACTTCATGAGATGGAGTAAAGCACAAGTCATGGAAATTTTAAAGTTTGGGCAAACTTTGCTTTTAACTTCAACTTTGCAGGAGCTGGAATCGTTACATACCAGGAGCAGCTCTTTGAAAATTTTGTCAACAGAGGCTTGTCTTGTGGTGTTTGTTCTTCCTTAGGTGTACATTTCCTAGCCAGAAGTTTCTAAAAATGAGATCACACCTCAACTTGCCTAGAGGCCTCACGTATTCTCCTGCTTAGCAAGTACAGAGAGTGAAAGATATCCTTTCTTTACATATTTATTTTTCCATATAAAACAGAGCAACTGTATTAACAAAAAGGTGGAAAATAACCCTACCAGCCTAATGTAGTCATCATGAGAATTTTATTTATTTTTACAATATTATATTAGTTTCTGCTGTATAGCAAAGTGAGTCAGCTACCCATATACATATATTCCTTTTCTAGATTTTCTTCCCATTTAGGTCACCACAGAGCATTGAGTAGAGTTCCCTGTACTATCCTGTTGGTTCTCATTAGACATCTATTTTATACATCAGTTCAGTTCAGTTGCTCAGTCGTGTCCGACTCTTTGTGACCCCATGGACTGCAGCACGCCAGGCTTCCCTTCACATCACCAACTCCTGGAGCTTGCTCAAATTCACGTCCACTGAGTTGGTGATGCCATCCAACTATTGTCCATCCATCCTCTATTGTCCCCTTCTCCTCCTGCCTTCAATCTTTCCCAGCATCAGGGTCTTTTCCAATGAATCAGTTCTTTGCATTAGGTGGCCAAAGTATTAGAGTTTCAGTTTCAGCATCAGTCCTTCCAATGAATATTCAGGACCTATTTCCTTTAAGATTGACTGGTTGGATCTCCTTGCAGCCCAAGGGACTCTCAAGAGTCTTCGCCAACACCACAGTTCAAAAGCATCAATTCTTCAGTGCTCAGCTTTCTTTATAGTCCAACTCTCACATCCATACATGACTACTGGAAAAACCATAGCTTTGACTAGATGGACCTTTGTTGGCAAAGTAATGTCTCTGCTTTTTAATATGCTGTCTAGGTTGGTCATAGCATTTCTTCCAAAGAGCAAGTGTCTTTTAATTTCATGACTGCAATCACCATCTGCAGTGATTTTGGAGCCTGAAAAAATAAAGTCTGTCACTGTTTCCATTGTTTCCCCATCTGTTTGCTGTGAATGATAGGACCAGATGTCATGATCTTAGTTTTTGAAATGTTACGTTTTAAGCCACCTTTTTCACTCTCCTCTTTCACCCTCATCAAGAGGCTCTTTAGTTCCTCTTCACTTTCTGCCATAAGGGTGATGTCATCTGCATATCTGAGGTTATTGATATTTCTCCCTGAAGTCTTGATTCCACCTTGTGCTTCATCCAGCTTGGCGTTTCTCATGATGTACTCTGCATATAAGTTAAATAAGCAGGGTGACAATATACAGCCTTGACGCACTCCTTTTCCTATTTGGAACCAGTCTGTTGGTCCATGTCCAGTTCTAACTGTTGCTTCCTGACCTGCATACAGATCTCTCAAGAGGCAGGTAAGGTGGTCTGGTATTCCCATCTCTTTCAAAATTTTCCACAGTTTGTTGTGATCAACACAGTCAAAGGCTTTGGCAGTGTCAGTAAGGCAGAGGTAGATGTTTTTCTGGAACTCTCTTGCTTTTTTGATGATACAGAGGATGTTGGCAATTTGATCTCTGGTTCCTCTGCCTTTTCTAAATCCAATTTGAGCATCTGGAAGTTCACAGTTCATGTACTGTTGAAGCCTGGCTTGAGGATTTTGAGCATTACTTTGCTAGCATGTGAGATGAGTGCAATTGTGGAGTAGTTTGAACATTCTCTGGCACTAACCTTCTTTGGGATTGGAATGAAAACTGACCTTTTCCAGTCCTGTGGCCACTGCTGAGTTTTCCAAATTTGCTGGCATATTGAGTACAGCACTTTCATAGCATCATCTTTTATGATTTGAAATAGCTCAACTGGAATTCCATCAACTCCACTAGCTTTGTTCATAGTGATGCTTCTTAAGGCCCACTTGACTTTGCATTCTAGGATGTCTGGCTCTAGGTAAGTGATCACACGATTGTGATTATCTGGGTTATGAAGATCTTTTTTGTCTAGTTCTTCTGTGTATACTTGCCACCTCTTCTTAATATCTTCCGCTTCTGTTCAGTTCAGTTCAGTTGCTTCCGACTCTTTGTGACCCCATGAACCGCAGCACGCCAGGCCTCCCTGTCCATCACCAACTCCTGGAGTTCACTCAGACTCACATCCATCGAGTCAGTGATGCCATTCAGCCATCTCATCCTCTGTCGTCCCCTTCTCCTCCTGCCCCTAATCCCTCGCAGCATCAGAATCTTTTCCAATGAGTCAACTCTTCGCATGAGGTGGCCAAAGTACTGGAGTTTCAGCTTTAGCATCAGTCCTTCCAAAGAAATCCCAGGGCTGATCTCCTTCAGAATGGACTGGTTGGATCTCCTTGCAGTCCAAGGGACTCTCAAGAGTCTTCTCCAACACCACAGTTCAAAAGCATCAATTCTTCGGCGCTCAGCCTTCTTCACAGTCCAACTGTCACATCCATACATGACCACAGGAAAAACCATAGCCTTGACTAGACGGACCTTAGTTGGCGAAATAATGTCTCTGCTTTTGAATATACTATCTAGGTTGGTCATAACTTTTCTTCCAAGGAGTAAGCGTCTTTTAATTTCATGGCTGCAGTCACCATCTGCAGTGATTTTGGAGCCCAAAAAAATAGGTCCATACAATTTCTGTCCTTTATTGTACCTATCTTTGCATGAAATGTTCCCTTGGTATCTCTAATTTTCTTGAAGAGATCTCTAGTCTTTCCCATTCTGTTGTTTTCCTCTATTTCTTTGCATTGATCGCTGAGAAAGGCTTTCCTATCCTTGCTTTTCTTTAGAACTCTGCATTCAGCTGGGTATATCTTTCCTTTTCTCCTTTGTCTTTTGCTTCTCTTCTTTTCTCAGCTATTTATAAGGCCTCCTCAGACAGCCATTTTGCCTTTTTGCATTTTTTGGGGGGGGAAGGATGGTCTTGATCACTGCATCCTGTACAGTGTCACGAACCTCCGTCCATAGTTCTTCAGGCACTCTATCAGATCTAAACCCTTGAATCTATCTGTCACTTCCACTGTATAATAGTAAGGGATTTGATTTAGGTCATACCTGAATGGTCTAGTGGTTTCCCCTACTTTCATCAGTTTAAGCCTGAATTTGGCAATAATATATGTCAATCCTAGTCTCCCAGTCCACCCCACCTCCCTTCCCTCTTTGGTGTCCATACATTCGTTCTGTACATCTTGAGTCTCTATTTCTGCTTTGCAAGTAAGTTCACCTATACTATTTTTCTAGATTCGACATATATGCATTAATACAGTGGTCCCCAACATTTTTGGCACCAGAGACTGGTTTGGTAGAAGACTGTTTCCACGGGGGTGGGGAGGATGTGGTTCTAGAATGATTCTCACAAGGAGGGCACATCCTAGACCCCTCGCATGTACAGTTCACAGTAGACTTCCCGCTCCTGTGAGAATCTAATGCTGCTGCTGATCTGATAGGCACTGGAGTTCAGGTGATAATGCAAGCAATGGGGTGTGGCTGTAAATACAGATGAAGCTTCACTTGCTCGCCCACCACCCATCTCCTGCCGAGTGGCCCAGTTCCTAACAGGCCACAGACCAGTCTATGGCCTGGGGGTTGGGGACCCCTGTGTTAATACACAATATTTGTTTTTCCCTTTCTGACTTACTTCAGTCTGTATGACAGTCTCTAGGTCCTTCCACATCTCTGCAAATGGCAGTTTTGTGTATTTTTGTGGCTGAATAATATTCCATTGTACATCATAAGCATTTTCCCATACTTCCAACCAATCTTTTTTTCTATGTGTTTTTAAAAAATTTATTTATTTTTAATTGAAGGATAATTTCTTTACTGAAATTTTTTTTTTCCTGTTAAACTGCAACATGAATCAGCCATAGGTATACAGATGTCCTATGCAGTTTTTAAAGCATAGCTATACCCACAGTGTTGATGTGTGTTTATATCTGCTTTGCTATCACTTAACATTAGAATAAGCATATTTTCTGATAATAGATTAATGTTTATCACTTTGGAAGATGCTGAACAGCAGGCATTGCATGAATCCCATCACTTACTTAGTGTCCCTGTATTATCAGATGTCTAAGATTCTAAATTTTGCCTTCCTACAATGAATATTTTATATCTGTATTTTTTTCCATACTAAAATTATTTGCTTTGGTTCAGTTCAGTCTCTCAGTCGTGTCTGACTCTTTGTGACCCTGGGAACCGCAGTACACCAGGCCTCCCTGTCCATCACCAACTCCCAGAGTCCACCCAAACCCATCTTCATTGAGTCGGTGATGCCATCCAACTATCTTATCCTCTGTCATCCCCTTCTCCTTCTGCCCTCAATCTTTCCCAGCATCAGGGTCTTTTCAAATGAGTCAGCTCTTCGCATCATGTGGCCAAAGTATTGGAGTTTCAGCTTCAACATCAGTCCTTCCAATGAACACCCAGGACTGATCTCCTTTAGGATGGACTGGTTGGATCGCCTTGCAGTTCAAGGGACTCTCAAGAGTCTTCTCCAACACCACAATTCAAAAGCATCAATTCTTTGGCACTCAGCCTTCTTTATAGTCCAACTCTCACATCCATACATGACCACTGGAAAAACCATAGCCTTGACTAGACGGACCTTTGTTGACAAAGTAATGTCTCAGCTTTTTAATTTGCTTTGGTTAGATAACCAGAAATGGAATTACTGTGATAGCTAGTGAAAAAGAAATCTTAATGTCAGGCTCCTCTGTCCATGGAATTTTCCAGGGAAACCTACTGGAGTGGGTTGCCATTTCCTACTCCAGGAGATCTTCCCTACCCAGGGTTTGAACCCATGTTTCCTGTATTGGCAGGCAGATTCTTTACCACTCTGCCACCTGGGTAGCCCATTATGTCTCTATGAAAGTGCTAGTCACTCAGTCATGTCCGACTCTTTGTGACCCCACAGACTGTAGCCTGCTGGGCTCCTCTGTCCACAGAATTCTCTAGGCAAGAATACCTTAGTGGGTTGCCATTCCCTTCTCCCTGACCCAGGGATAGAACCCAGGTCTCCTGCATTACAGGCAGATTCTTTGCATCTGAGTTACCAGGGAATCCTTGTGTCTCTATAAATGTTGCCAAATTGCTCTTCAGAAGGGTTTACTAATTTGTATAGATACCAACAATATACAGATGTGGCCATTCCCCTTTGTCCCCCACCCCTTGGCTAATTAACCTCTCTTCCTGAGTAGTAGGATAACCTCTTTCATCAGGTTAATCTCATTCTGTATTTTTAAAATAAGTTTATCTTATAAGATATCCTTCTGTGACTTGTCTATTCTTATCCTTTTAATTGTTACCTATTAAGGCTAGTGTGGGCTTTCCAGGTGGTGCTAGTGATAAAGAACCCACCTGCCAATGCAGGAGGCATAAGAGATATGAGTTCAATCCCTGGATCAGAAAGATCCCCTAGAGGAGGGCAGGGCAACCCACTCTAGTATTCTTGCCTGGAGAATCCCCATGGACAGAGGAGCCTGACGGACTACAGTCCATGGGATTGCAAAGAGTCGGACATGACTGAAGTGACTGAGCTTGCACTCAAGGTTAGTGCATTTTTTAAGTGGCAGATGATAAAAATGAAATTGGTATAATAGATCGAAACAGTGAAAATTAAGTCCTCCATCCTTAACGCCAATCTCTCTTCTCTCGCCCCAGAGACAACCACTCTTCCTAATTTATTTCTTCCAAGCCACCTTCTCAGGGTTTAATCCAGGCCCCAGAATTTATGTGTGTCCCACTGGACACATTCACAGAAAAGGAGAGCAACTCGAGAGGATTTATGAAGAGAGTGGGGGCCCGGGGAACACCCCTCCCCCAGGCTGACTCCTCCCCCACCTTCCCCATGTGAAAGAGACTTTCCTCTGACTGCTCCCCAAAAGGGTTACATTCGGGATGTGGGACTCGTGGGTCAGTGAAGTGATCCTGAAGGAAGGTTGTCCACAAGGTTGGGGCTTTTTTTCAGTGTCTATAGCATCAAATATGTGAGGGAGCTTCAACATAAGAGGCTGGGTCTGTCTGAAAAGGTCCAGGCCTTCCTGAGGGAGCCGGCACCTGAATTCCTGTGCCCGGATGCGACCAGCTCTTTATACACTCAAGCCCCAGGCGGCGACCGTGTCAGCCCCAGAGTGCTGCACAGACCATCCTGTCCCGTTTGCCCACCCTGGCCTCCCTGTCTCTTGTTCTCTGTTCTGGGGATCATATTCTGCTTCTCACCCACTGTCCCCTGAGGATCCTCGATTCCTTATTCTCTGACCACCTTGTGTCTCTCAGGGCCTCTTTCAAGGGCACTCTTCCCCAGCTCCAGTGTCAGGCCTGATGGTATCTCTCCCTTAGCAAGTCCACGTGGTCAAAACTATACATGTAGGGACATTTACTGGGGGAGGGCAGAGAGGACAGGGGCCACCGAGGCAAGTTGCCTGAGAGGAGAGAGATTACAGGATCGACCCCGTCTTCCTGAGATGCCAACAAGAGATTTGGATGAAAGGCCCAGGGTCATGGGCCTTGGGAATGGAGGCCACATTCCCAACCAGGTATAGGTGGTGGCTGCAGCAGTGGAGTTCTCCCATGGCTGCGGGGTTCTCAGGTGGGCTCCTTAAGGGACTGAGGCTGATGGGATGGAAGGCTTTATGGGGCTACCTGCAGTAAGCCCCGGCATGACCACTGTGGTGGCCAGCAGGGGGCGTTGGTGGCTACTTCTGGCTCTGATGTGGTAGATTAATGGGTGCAGGGTATCTAGGGCCCCACCCACCAGTGGTAGAGTCCCAAAGAGGACTTTGGACAACAACAAGGTTTATCTTCCCAGCTTTGCCCAGGTCACCTGGGGCTCCTCAGTTACCTTTATGCTGCACTGTTTGTATCATATAGATTTTAATTCCGACATTTGTTGTGAGAGACCAAAGTTATTTAGTTGCACCTGTCAAAGAGTATTTACTGTACACCTACTGTGCACTGGCCAATGCTGAGATAAGTAGGGCTCAGTCCCTGGACTTGAATAATGCCTACTAAGAACTAAGCAGCAGGGGGAGGGTCTAAAGCACTGAAAAAGACGTATAGAAGTGTGATAGAGGTTCATGATGGGAAAGATCCTTATTGACCAGGGTAATTAGGAAAAGCTTCATGGAGGAAATGGCAAATGAGAGAGCCTTAAAATGGGTGCAATATTTTAGGAGTTTTTGTTATAAAATTTTAATCTTACAAATGGATGTGTCTTTGACTGGCGGAAAGAACAGAGTGAACTCTTGGATGCGGGAGAGATTCTTAGAATCATCCGGTTCATTAGAGTCTAGGATAAATGAAGTGGAGGAGTGATTGGAGGTGATGCTGGAAAAGAAATTTGGGACCATATTTTTGGAAAACTCTGAGAGGCACTCCCAGAAATAAGAAAGCAGTGGATGTTTTTAAGGAGGAGATTCTGGATAAAATGCAGAGGAGTTGGGTTTTATGCCTCATTATCCTTTCTGAGAAGGAGATGAATAATTTTTTAAAAAGTGGCTAGTGAGCTTCAGTTCTTATAAAAGGTATGATGCTTGATCATAAAAATGGAGAATTAGCTACTCTCAACTGGAACATCTCTGATTATCCGTTTCATGCATCTCAGAATGCAAATCACTTAATCTAAATTAGTGCTTCTCAAGCCTGAGTGTGCATCAGAATCAGCTAGGAGGCCTTGTTAAAACAGAGACTGCGCCCTTTATTCCGAGAATTTCTGGGACAGCCAAGAATTTGCTGCTGCTGCCGCTAGTCCGGGTACCACCCTGAGAACCTCTGGATAAACGTCTTACCCGACCTTTCTCAGTAGATCCACTGGGTGGCAGCAGAGAGCACCACAGTCAGCACACTGGCCCAAGCCGGAGTCCTCCGGCAGGGGCTGCGTGGGGCTGCTTCGGTGAGCGGTGAATGCAAGGCTTAGCTAGAATGGATAGATTAGACTGTGGCCACAGGCTCACCTGATGTCCTCAAATCGGGGGCTTGCTGCCCACTGTGTCAGCAGAGAGCGCTCCACCCCAGACCCAAGGCTGGAGGTAGCCAGGTGCCCTCCCACCACGCCCTCCAGATGTCTAATGAACCTAGAACCTTGCTAGGTTACTCTCTGAATCACTGAGAAAGAATCCACCCTGTTCTGGTCAAAGGTGGCAAGTGGAGTGAACTGTAATCAACAAAGGACAGGAAGTCAAACATACCTTCTGTAATAGCTCTTTATTTTCCCTGTTAATATTTTTCTCTAGTTCTTTGTACTCTAGTTTGCTTACACCATTTATTTTCTTCTGTTATATGTTTGAGATCACATACCAGCTATTTTTATCCTAGTCAATTTACTTAGTATCAATAACATTCTATAATATCTTAAACCATTATTCTAGTATTTTTGAACATTTTTGAACATCTAATGTTTTGAACATCATGAATCTTTAAAATCACTATTTTTCTATCATGTATAGAAAATATACTTTACTTAATTCTTATAGACATTATTTTCTGTGGTATTTAGCATCATTTCCTTGAAGTAATATCCCCAAATAGGAGTTATTGTGTGTGAAAAATGCCATTTTTCTATTCAAGTGGAATTTTAATTAACTTTTTAATTTATGCAAATAATTTATGCTATTTATTTACAAATAAGATAGGTAAATGATAATATAAATATGAAGGAGGAGGAGGAAGAGGAGATGGGAAGTCACCCTTGGTTTCATTGTCTACAAATAGTGTTTTTTGTATATTTGTCTAGGCTTTTTCTCTATGCATGTTTATTGTATAAGGTTTGGAATCATACTTCTTGTATTCTCACATAACCTGCTTTTCCAATTATCATAAATTTTTCCCTGTATAGAAATGTCTTTCCTCAATACAGTTTTAATGGCTGCATAGTATTCCATGGAATCATAATAGCAGTTACCATTTATTTTGTACTTACCATATGCCAGGAAGTTACATACCTAAGCTTGTTTGAATTCTCACACTATGAGACAGGTGTAATGACACACTCCATTTTAGCAAAAAGAAAGATTCAGGCATAGTGAGGTCAGATATCTCGTCTAATTATAGAGATCTCACATATGTGTACAAATCAGTAGTCTGCTGTAGGACAGTTAAGTCGTGTCATTCTGTTGCTGTCGTAGGTGATGTTGCTGTTAATTCATTAAACAGTCCCTGAGTTCCCATCTATGCTAGGTGTTTTGCTAGAAGCTGTGTCCACAGGGGTAAAATGTCAGCAGAAGGTAGGACTGGAGGGGAAGAGCTGAATGGCTCTTGTCGTGGGGCTGGGTTTTCTCTCTCCTGTTTGTTCATGAGCTGAGAGGAGCTCAGCTCTGCGACAGCAGCCTCTGGCTGGCTATGGTTCTGTCTCTTCCATCAGCGCCAGCGTTTCCTGGTTTCTCTTCCTGCTCACCTGCCAGGGTGGGGCCTCGTGGAGTTAGCCGCCTTCCTTCCTGAAACAGCCAACCAAAGCCAGAGCGGGTAGCCTGGGGGCTGGTCCTGTGCCTCTGATTCTGTTGTTCCTTCTATGCAGTACGTTCAGTGATCATGAAAATGCCTGGACATATTCCTTGTCAGCTATTAAAGAGGAATGGCCTGGCTGCTTCAGTTTGGAAAAGCCTCCCATGGAGGCTGCGATACCCTCCTAGATCTCCACCATTTCTTGCACACTGTTTGCTGATACATATATGGTGTCTTGGGAGGGAGGCTAAGACCTTTCTAATTTTATACTTTCATTACCTCTAAAAGAAACCCTATATCTTGTAGTTACTCCTCATATCTCCCTCCTTCCTGGCCGTGGCGATCACTAATGAGCTTTCTGTCTCTATGGATTTGCCATTTTGGGACATTTTATATAATTAAAAGCATAGAGTACGTAGTCTTTTGTGTCTGACTTCAGTTTAACAGGATGTAGTCAAGGTCTGTCCATGTTGTAGCATGTATCAGTACTTCATTTTTTTTCTTATAGATGATACTCTTCCACTGTGTGAATATACCACATTTTGTTTGTATACTCATCAGTTCATGGGGCATTTGAGCTGTCTCTGTTTGGCTATGATGAATAATGCTGCTATGGGCATTGTGTTTGAACATATGTTTTCAATTCTCTTGGGTGGAATTCTCTCTAGGAGTGGAATTCCTGGGTCATAAGTTATCTCTGTGTTTACCTTTTTGAGGAACTGCCCAGCTGTTGGCCCAAGTGGCTACATCATCTACAGTCACACCAGGCTTGGAGGAGAGTATCATGCATTTTTCATTGCAGTTACGATGCCAATCTCTAAAATCCAGGCAAGTCACAAGCCAGCTGGCCCCGTGGCTCCCCAGCTCACAATTCCACATGCAGAAAACGCTCAGCTCGACTGTGACCCTCTTATCTTTCTGCAGGACAGGTTGACAAGTGTACCAGGTCTCCGAGTCTCATGGTTGCGTATGTTCTTTAGACAGTTGTCCGTGGTGACTCATAGTTTCCCTCCCAGTACCTGACTTTGATTGGCATTGGTGACCTTTGAGGCCAGTGACTTCAGCGCAGAGGCTCTGTCACACTTTAACCTAGAATTCCTTTGCGTTGGACCTATAATAGCACTTTCGTCATATAGTTCTTTGTAGTTGACAAAGTACTGACTACTTTCCCTTGTTTCAGGGACTTGTGCTCTGCTTTCAAAGGTGTTGGCCTTATTTAAAGCACAGAAGTCCCTCTGGGGTGTGTTAATGGCCAGTAAGACGTTGACCTTTCTTCAGGACTCACCCAGTCCTCCTAATTTTCTAGTATGAAAGGGTCTCTAATGGTGAGCATGGAGTGGCTTTGGAGGCCCTCTAAGGCCTGGCCCTGGAAGACTCCCCTTCTATGTGAGGGTCATAAGCTTGGCATTGCTGTAGGAGGATAGTGCCATGTTCAAGTTGAATTTTTCTAGGTTTTTCCTCTTACACAAAGATCATTGATGAAAAAGCTAAGATGGGTGGCAGGATTTCAAGGAAGTTTTCTTTTTTGTCTATGTCATTTTAATTTTCTGAAACATTGCGTATGTAATAACTGAAAAATTTTAAAGGAAGCTAAAGAGTGATGTGAGGCCCAGGATCTGAGGTTGACAGTTCTTCCACAAGCATGATTCCTATTTATGCACACTCCTTCCTTCTTGTCCATAAGCCGGCTCTCCATGCCTGAGAGAACATTCCTCACAACCATGGTTTCTTTAAAAGGAGAGCTTTTTCAAAAGACTCTTGTCGAATGTTTTTTCAGTAACTATAAATTACATGCAGGATGGACTTAGGGACTATTGTACAGAGTGAAGTCAGAAAGAGAAAAGCAAATATTGCCTATGAAGATATATATGTGGAATCTAGAAAAATGGTGTATAGATGATCTTATTTGGAAGGCAGAAATAGAGACAATAGACATAGAGAACCAATGTATGGACCAGTGAGGCGGAAAGGGGAGTCGGCATGATGAGTTGGGAGGTTGAGATAGACATATATGCACTATTGGTACTACGCATAAAATAGATAACTGATGAGAGCCTGCTGTATAACTCAGGGGACTCTACTACTCACTGCTCTGTGGTGACCCAAATGGGAAGGAAATCCAGAAAAGAGGAGATATAGATCTAGGCCCTTAAATCTATTCCTCACTTCCACTGTATAATCATAAGGGATTTGATTTAGGTCATACCTGAATGGTCTAGTGGTTTTCCCTACTTTCTTCAATTTGAGTCTGAAAATATAGCTAATTTACTTTGTTGTGCGATGGAAGCTAGCACAACATTGTAAAGCAACTCTACTCCAATAAAAACTTATTAAAAAATAAATTACATACAACTTTTTTCTCCTAACATTAGCATCAATGTGCACATTAATCCCCTCTGAAAATGGTCAGTCATGATTATCCTCAGAAAGGCCATCTTACTGTCTGTCTCTCTCACTCCTCAAAATATGTATATTCCTATGTATTCTCTGTGTGAACTGTTTATTTTGCAAACTCAGCCTGGATAAAAAAGATACCAGATTCTATGGATGAAACCCCCTTCAAACCCAACTCCTAGGACAGTTTTGTGTTTCCAAAGGCAGAGTTGTCCATAATCCTATTTCGTGAAGGTTCTGAGGTCAGTCTAAAGGCTGCATGTTTCTTACTTAAATTCAAATTTATTTTCTAGCTTGACTGCAAATACAATGCAGTAACCCCCCACACCACTTATCGTGCAGTCCATCTGTATTTTCCTGTTCTAGCATTATATCGCTCAGAGTTCTAATATTCCAACAGACTGCCTGCCTAGAAATAAAGCAGTTTGAATTCCCAGAAACAGTGGACTGCCATATTACCATTGCCCTATTTCCCTGTGAATAATCATCAGAGATGAATTAATGTCTTATAATATCTGAGGTCATCTCATTTAGTTCTCTGCTTTTAAAAAAAAGATTATATCTAAAATAACCCAGGATTTGACTGCCTACCATATTCTTACAAAATCATGGATGTGAAAAGATGACTGTTTGATAAGTAATTACTTCCAGGATCTCATTTTTACTTGATCATATCATGATTGTATATGTATATGTATGTGTGTATATATATATATATATATTTCCTGTGTAGCAAGCCATTTTCTCACCACGGGCTTCCCTGGTGGTTCAGATGGTGAGGAGTCTGTCTGCAGTGGAGGAGACTCGGGTTCAGTCCCTGGGTCGGAAGATCCTTGGAAAAGGGAATGTCTCCCCACTCCAGCATTCTTGCCTGGAGAATCCCATGGCCAGAGGAACCTGACAGGCTACAGTCCATGAGGTCTCTAAGAGTCATACACGACTGAGTGACTAGCTTTCACTGCTTTCAGGCCATTTTCTCAGGGTGGACCTGGTAACCCAAAGCAGTGAGCTCTATGCGTCAAGTACATATCATACATCAGAAACTGTACATTGTGCTTTATAAACATCACCTTATTTTATTTTTAAAACAGCTCCATGACATATGTATTACTGGCAGCCTTTTCCAGACGAGGAGGAAGAGGCCTATAAGACATGAAGTTTCTCACCCAGATGACACCATGAGGCTTCCGGTTAAATGTGACAGGTTGAACACAGTGAACCACTCCTCCTTCCTGAAATTCGCTAAGATATCACATTTAAGTGATACTTTTTTTATGACTTGAAAGCAGCAATAATAAAGGACAGTAAATAATAAAGTCTGGAAAGCTGGAAAGAGATGGACACGTGTCAACTGAACAGACCAGAGAATGGTATATTGTGGCAGACAGTGAAGGAAGCTTGAAGCATGAAGGATCCTCTGAAAATGGTACAAATGGGGCTAAATATAGGATTTGCTGAAAACTTTCATGGATCCTCTTTCATCCTAGCAGAAGACTATAGACTAGGTCCCTGGAGCTGTTGGCTTTGGGCAGCGTATAGCTGAGGACAGGGCACTACGCCACACTGGAGACTGAGCCACAGTCTGTGCACTGAATGGTGAGGCCTCGGTCCCTCCACTACCCTGCAGCCAGAGTGATACCTTCCAGATAGGATCCTGGAGGCTCCCTTTCTGGGGAAGATGACTGGCTTGGGGCACGGTACTTAAAGATGCTGAGGGTCAAGAATGGCAGTGAGGATGGCAGTGAACTTCTCAAGAAAAACAAAATAAACTAGAAACTTATAGTCATGCCTTCAAAATTCTGAGAGAGAATCACTTCTCCATACCTGTACATATCCAAAACACCAAGACAGTTTCAGAAATCCAAAGTCTTGAAGGCATTTTAATTCCTGTTTGCCTTTGAGTGTGCTTCCAAAATTATAAGATTATCTAAGAAAAGGGACAACATAAGATAAAGGAGGTTGGTGACCCATCCCTGGAAACGCACCTGGAGAATCCTCAGGATGAAAGGAAGAGAAGCCCCAGGGTAGCACTGCAGGGCTGGCATGGAGAACCACCAGTCCAGGCAGGTGCAGGAGTCTGGAGAGCTCTACCAGGAAGTGGGGGTGGGGGGCGTCTCCAGAAAACGCCACCCACTGATACCAGACCACGTGAATTGTATCGTGTTGAGAGACTGCTGCTACTTTTGAAGGAAAGCTATTGAAGAGTTATAATAAGTACATAGAAAGTTAAATAGGAAAAAGTGACAGTTGTTAACTCCAGGAAAAGCAAAGTTATCTAAGAAAGAAGATATTACTATATACAGTGTACTTCCTGGCCAAGAGTTGGACCCAACTGAGCCACTTTCACTCTCACTTTGGACCTTCACTTTTTGTGGCCTAATATGGACATGGAACAACAGACTGGTTCCAAATAGGAAAAGGAGTGCATCAAGCCTGTATATTGTCACCCTGCTTATTTTAACTTATATGCAGAGTACATCATGAGAAACGCTGGGCTGGAAGAAACATCAGCTGGAATCAAGATTGCTCCCTGGGATTTCTTTGGAAGGAATGATGCTAAAGTTGAAACTCCAGTACTTTGGCCACCTCATGCGAAGAGTTGACTCATTGGAAAAGACTCTGATGCTGAGAGGGATTGGGGGCAGGAGGAGAAGGGGATGACAGAGGATGAGATGGCTGGATGGCATCACTGACTCGATGGACGTGAATCTGAGTGAACTCTGGGAGGCCTAGTGTGCTGCGATTCATGGGGTCGCAAAGAGTCGGACACGACTGAGCGACTGAACTGAACTGAATCACATGATCATAGGATGTAAGTACTGAATATTAATTTAACCAAACATGGCTCTATTCAAAGAATGGAGGTGGGGAAATGGGCAGGGAGATTTAAGAGACCAAAATCTCAGCTTCCATTTGAAAGTTGAAAAATAAGATCTAAAATCTAAATAAAATCTAGGTATAGCTGCATAAGTATATTGTTTGAATATATAGATATAAATTTCAGAATAAGTAGCTAAAAGTGATTGTGTCTAGATGGTGGGAACCATGGTGTAGGAGATGGAGCAGGAGAATGCCCATTTCACTGTAAAGCCTATAGAACCATTGGACTTCCACAATCATGAATATGTATAACTTTGGTTTGTTTTTAAATAAAATTAGCAGGTAGTTGCAGAATCACTATTTGAACCGATTCAGTCTGAAGCCAATCCCACTTTTCCCTCTCAAGATAAATTCTTTGTATTTATTTGCCTCTAGACTTTGATGTTCTTTAGTTTGTTTGTACAATTGATCCAATAATCTGCAAGCTCCAGGAGCGTATGGCCTGTGGTAATCCTGTGGGGATTACCGTGAGTGATAAAGAGAACTTGTTCTGGGGTTGGAGGGATGTGTCACAGAGCCTGAGGCAGGGAACTTGAACGAGGGACTGGGGCACCATGGGGAACCCCAAAAGTTCTTTCTCCCTGTAGTTTCTATATGTTCCCCCATGCCTGGGTCTGCTTTATTTGATTCCTGGCTCACAGGTAGGACATAGCCATGGGTGTGCACCTGAGTGGAGTCCTTGGGAGGGGATGTGTGTCTCTGTGCGTGCTTAGCTGCTCGGTCGTGTCCGACTCTGTGTGACCCCGTGGACTGTAGCCTGCGAGGCTCTTCTGTCCATGGGATTTTCCAGGCAAGAGTACCGGAGTGGGTAGCCGTGCCTTCCTCCAGGGAATCTTCCCAACTCAGGGATCAAACCTGGGTCTGCGGCACTACAGGCGGATTCTTTACCAGTGAGCCACCTGGGGAGCTCTGGGAGGGGATGAGGTAAACCCAGTTTGGGTGCCAAGTCCTGGAAAGTCAGAAGGGACCTCCCGGTGGGAAACGTGTACTTTTTGGAGGTTGAAAGGAGGTCATCTAATGACTGGGCTTTAGGACACTCGACCCTGTCTTCTCCAAGCAGCCTGCTGGTGCTGGGGTGCCCCGGGGAGCCCTGGCTGCATCAGCAGTCATACCCTGCATGAATGGCTGGACCAGGGGAGCTGTAGGGGCATCTGGGGCACCTGCAGAGAAGTCATTCACTTGTGTTGGAACAAACACGGCTTAAGGAGCAGGAACGGCACTGACCCGGGGTCTGAGGAAGGCTCCCCAAGTCATGCTCCTCCTCTTATTAGCTGTGTAGCCACTAGCCCTGTGGGGCTGTTGAGAGTTTGAAGTGTAGCTAGTCTGAGAGTTTGAAATGTGCTCTGAGTGTAAAATACACACTGTATTTTGAAGACTTAGTATCCTCAAATACAAAATATCTCAGTGCTATTATTAATGGTGACACTAACATGAATGCCAAAATGGTAATATTTTGGATATACTGGCTTCAATAAAATATATTATTAAAATGCATTTCACCTGCATCCTTTTACTTTTTGAAAATAAGACTCGGAAAAATTAAAAATACGTTTCTATTGGACATCACCAGTCTAGACTCTAGACCTAAGGCATTGCTTTTATTGAAAAGAACAAAGTCACTCAGGCTTGGCATCACTCTAGAAAGTTGGGGAGAGGTATTTGTACAATCCCAATGCCTTAGCTTTCATTTAGTGTTAAACAGCACCTTGTCTTTCAGGGACTCAAGCCCCCATAAAATCCACAGCTGCTCCTCCTCTGCTCTGCCTGTAACAAGCCAGCCCTCTGACGGAGGACCCGTGTACCCTTAGGGGCCCGGAGAAGATCTCAGGGACCTGTAGGTTGTTTTGCTCCTCTGGAAAGCCTGACCGAAAGAAATTCTACAGCTTCCCAAGTACTGCTGCCCTGGCCAGGGAGATCAATGCTTCTTGGCTTGAGGCTTCCAGCAACCCAGTGAGACAAGGTTGGTGGTCTCAACTACCAGAAGCTCTAATTGGCGGTTGTAGATCTCTCTTACTAATGAAAATGTTGAAAAGTTAATTATTTGTTAAGATATAGCTGGATAGACAAAATCTTTCCAAATATGCGTTCTTAGAGAACATTATTGAAAGATGCTTCTGGTGATGGAAAGTTTGGGAAGAACCGACAGAAGTCATTGTCTCCTCCAGGGTCCTGGTCCTTACATGTTTTGTTTCCACATTTCATCGGAAGTGATGGAGTTTCCCTTAACTTTCCCCCAGGGATATGCTGACATGTACATCCCTTGGAAGATAATAGAATTTTGAGGTTTGGAAGACTTCAGTCATTTCTCCATTTGGGATGATGAGCAAACTGTCATCGGGGTCAGAGCCCCACGACCAACCCCCATGATCAGCCCTGCTTTCACTGCACCGTGGAATGTGCCAAACTTTAAATTATCTTGTCACTAAGAACTGAGAGTTGTAACTACAAATTCCTTAGTTTGTGCTGCAGCTCTGCATGTCACTGTCATACCCAAAGAACCAGTTCTTCATGCTCCTTAAGACAACAGGCACCTGGACCCTCCCACTGCAGTAACATCCCACTCTCCATGATCTTCACCCTTGGGGACGGCGGCATTGATCGGGAACTAAGTGCCCATGCTCAGGGGCAGCCTGCCCGGGCTGTGTCCACACACCTTCCTTACAGCCTGTGAGACTGTGGGTAAGTGATTTCATCTTTCTGGAACACATTTCCTTATCTGTAAGCTGGGGTTTCTGAGAGCACATACCGTTGGGAAAGATGTGATATATAATGTATGGGCATATATATGCATATACATGTGATGAAATAATGTGGATCAAGCTTTCTATAGTGCTTGGTTTATGGACGCTCTCAGCAACTATTAACTGACCTTAGCTTTTTTTTTAAAGCAAGATCTGTGTTTATTTCACATGATCTTTCAATAGATAATTGACAGAACTTTTAAACTGACAGAAATACAAAAGTATAGCCTGAATCTATATAACCTCAAATGTATAAAGCAAAACTTGCAATTTACCAGAGAAAGAAAACAAGTTCCCAGCCATGAATTTGTGGTGAAGTTGTTTTTTTTTTAATATTGGGGTATAGGCAATTAGCGATATTATGATAGTTTCAGGTGGACAGTAAAGAGACTCAACCTTGCATATACATGTGTCCATTCTCCCCCAAACTCCTTTTCCATCTAGGCTGCCACTTTAGCTCTCCTTAGTTTTTTCCCTTTTGTTTTCTTTTTAGCTGTCTTTAGTTTTTATTGGTTCTGTCTTTTCACCTGCTTTCTCCATTGGCCACTGGGGCTGCTCAGAGAAAGCTTGAGAATCAAACTGTTTGTCTCTGCTACAGATTTACAATACCCTTCCCCCCCCTACTGTCCCTCCCCACGGCTTGGCCATCAGTAAGTGTGTGTGTGTATAGAAGTTTTATCCATAAATATGTGTGTCACTGTGTATTTTTTGGTAACAGCTTTTTTAAGACATAATTCACATACCATACAATTTACCGCCTTTAAAATATACAATTCAGTGGTATATTCAGAGTGGTACAGCCAATTTAGAACAGTTTTATGTCTTCCTCAAGAAATCCCCGTATCCTTTGCAGTCAGTCTCCATTTTCTTCCAAGACCCTCCAGCCCCAGGCAACCACCAAGCCTACTTTTCTCCTTCTCTATATCTTGCCTTCTTTTAAAAAACAAGTACAATTGACACACAGCATTATATCAGTTTCAGGTGTACACGATCTGCTGTTCGATATGTTACAAAGTGATTAGTACAGTAAGTCGAGTTAACTTCTGTAACCGTATATAGTTATAGAACTTTTTTCTTGTGATGATTTATTTTCTTAGCAGCTCTCAAACAAGCAATACAGTCTTATTGCCTATAGTTGCCATGCTGTACATTACATCCCCATGACTTTTATAACTGGAAGTTTGTACTTTCTGAGCCCCCTTCACCCACTTTGCCCATCCCCCAACCCGTTCCTCTGGCAGCCATCCATCTGTTCTCTGCGTCTGTGAGCTTGGTTTTGTTCTATTTTTTTGGATTTTTCATGTGAGTAAGATAATTTGTCTTTCTGTGTCTGACTTATATCACCTAAGTTAACGCCCTCAAGGTCCATGCACATTTTGCAAATGGAAAGATTTTGTTCTTGGGGCTGAATTCTATTCCATTGTGTGTCTGTGTGTATGTACGCCACATCTTCTTCATTCAGCTGATGACAGACCCTCGGGTTGTTTCTGTTCTGGCTACTGTAGATAACATTGCTATGAGCATAGTGGTGCATTTCTCTCTTCATGTTAGTGTTTTCGCTTTTTTGGATAAACACCTGGAAGTGGTATTGCTGGATTGCTGGGTCACATGGTAGTTCTCTCAATTTCTTGAGGAAACCTCCATACTGTTTTCCAAAGCAAATGCACCTCTTTTCTCTTCAGATTTGCCTATTCTAGATATTTCCCATAAACAGAACCATATAATATGTGGTCTTTTGAGAGGAGGATTTAAATCAGCATAATATTTTCAAAAGTCATCCATGTTTTTAGCATCTATTAGCACTTCATTTCTTTCTGTGGCCAAGTAGTATTCCATTGTATGAATGTATTACATTTTGTTTATTGATTTATCAGTTGGTGGACATTTGAGTTATTCTACTTTTTGGCTACTGTGAATAATGCTGCTATGAATATTTGTGAACCCATCTGTGAAGGGCCACAGTTTTCATTTCCCTCGCCTACATACCTAGGAGTGGAACTGCTTGGTCTTATGTTAGGTCTGTGTTTAAGCTATTAAGGAACTGCAGCATTGTTTTCCTAAACTGCAGCATTGTTTTCCTAAGTGTTTGCACCATTTTACATTCCCATCAACAATGGAGGAGTGTTTCAGCTTCTTCATATCCCTACCAACACCAATACTTGTTATTATCTGTTTGATTATAGCCATTCTAGTGTATGTGAAGTGGTATCTTATTATGGTTTTTATTTGCATTTTCCTGATGGCTAATGATGTTGAGTAGCTGGGCAATCATTTTATCTAATATTTGCTCATTATCTCTTAGATTCTCATTCTCATTGTGGTGTTCCAACCATTTCCCAAACTTCGCAAGGTCCTAATTCCTTTATTTCCAGAGATCGTATCGCTTTTGCTATTCTTAACCATCTCCACGTGCCGATTCATTCTTCAACAAAATAGTCATTGAGCTTCTTTTACATGGCACATGCTAATGGTGGGGGATATACAACTGAGGGGCCACTTTATAGTCTGATGGCAACATGTCACCATGGGACTCCTCCACTTAAAATGCTTCAGTGACATTTTAAAATTTAGGATAAAATTTATTAGCAAAAACCTTGTCAACTGGGGTTCAGTGTATATATAAGTGTTAGCCCAGCCCAGTCACCTTCCTTGCTATTCTCCCTGCCTCATACCTTCTGCTGACATCTTAGGCTCCAAATGAATAATACTTTCATGCAGCCTGGCCCTGTCCTCCACTGCCCCTTCTAGACAGTAAACTTCTCCAAGGCAGATGAGGATTCTAATTCATCCTTGCATTTCCCACAACACTAGCACAGCACTTGGCAACGTGAAAGTACTGAATACAATACCATGTGATGTACTTGATACATTTACCACTTTAATTAGTAAATGAATAGATGGCTAAATAAGAGAATGAATGAAAATATCTGGTTCTGCTGGGTGGTGCAAGAATTTTAGTTTTTAATCGGCTGAAGTTGGGCTCTATTCATTCATTTTAAACTAGCCTGAATGATATCCAGGCCTGTTGAACTGAGGGTGACTTTATTTTAGTTGAGTATTTATAACTGTTACTGATGGTCTAAGAAGTTTAACATCATGGCATGTTCAGATTTGCTTGTGCCCTCTAGGGTTTTAAAAAAATGAACTACAATGGCCTAAGGCAATGGCACCCCACTCCAGTACTCTTGCCTAGAAAATCCCATGGATGGAGGAGCCTAGTAGGCTGCAGTCCATGGGGTCGCTAAGAGTCGGACACGACTGAGCGACTTCACTTTGACTTTTCACTTTCATTCATTGGAGAAGGAAATGGCAACCCACTCCAGTGTTCTTGCCTGGAGAATCCCAGGGACGGGGGAGCCTGTTGGGCTGCCGTCTATGGGGTCGCACAGAGTCGGACACGACTGAAGCGACTTAGCAGCAGCAGCAGCAACATAACATAAAATACCCACAGTGTGAATGTCTATATGCTGAACACAGTCATGTTTGGGGGCCTGTGTTGAAATTTCCCTGGACATCTGGAGTGTAAAAAGTGTCCAGTCCTGGTGCCCTTCCCCTTTCACTCTCATCCAGGCAGGACAAAGGTCTCTCTCCACCCAGGGCAGGAACATGTTTCTTTCCTGATAGTTTTGTTGAGGAAGGGATGGAGGGGGTGGAAGTGGGCTTCTCCTGGGGGTATCCAACCAGGCCTGGCCCCATGGGAGACAGGATGTAGGCCAGTCAGGCCCTCCAGCAACCCCCAACCAGGCTGTTTCCTATTTTCAGAGGTCTGTAGGTTGGCTCACATGAGGCAACAGTGATAAGCATATTGTCCTGAAATGTAAACTGAGGAGGGAGGAAGTGCCTGGCATGGGTGATACGTCCATCTGCTTATTCACTGAGCATGTTGTTTGGGGGACATAACGTACACTGTGGAGATGGTGTTTTCTGAGATGTTTGGGAAGATGATGTCCAGATGAAGGGCTAAGACATTGATGATATCTGAAGTAGGACGCAGGTCTTATAGCCAGTCTGAGCTTGCCCTGGGTCTTCCCTCAATTCCTTCCTCTCTTTCAGTGTCCCCAGTGGTCCATGCTCTGACCACCACATCCCCAGCCTCTGGTGTCATTCCCCACCCCCCTCCCCCCCCGCCATGCCTTCTCCAGGATCCCTTCTCATGCTCACAGCTGCCCACAGCTCCTCCTCCTCTGAGCCCTTCTCTCCATTTCCCTCCTAAAACTAAATAATTAGCTGTTCACTAATAGGGCAGGCTACAGCTCATGGGATCGCAAAGAGTCAGACGTGACTGAGCGACTAACAGAATAGGGCAGTGGAAAAGGCTATAGCACACAGCCATCTCTGCTCCTCGCCTGTATTAAGCACTTTCCATGCGCCAGATGTTTTACTTATATTATTTACTTAATCCTTACAACTTAAAAGACAATGATAATTACTGTTTTCTCTAGTTTACAGTTGAGAAACTGAGGCTCAGGGAAGAAAATTGATAGCCCTGGTATCTGAATAATGGAGAGCTCTGTAATTTGCAGTTATAGTCTGATGCAGAGACCTCACTCTTATCCAATATATTATATTTCCTTCCTGTTACCTGCCAGGCACGCCGTGACCAGGTACACCGTGACTATCTGGTGCAACAGAGATGCATGAGGCAGCCTTACCTTTGAGCAATAGGGTTGCAAAGAACGATGAATGGAGAAATACTGCAAAGGCAGTGATGAAGAGGAGAAGCTGGGGAGATTGGGAAAGGGGGGAAGCATGAGCAAAGGCACTGTGCTGGAGGCTGCAGGCTGCTGACCCCTGCTCTCTCACTCCCCCAGCTGCAGGGAGCAGTGGATGCTGATGGCTGAACAGAACTGCCCTTGGCTAGAAGGAGCCGCTTTGCCCAAGGTGAGGCCCCCCCTCCTCAGGGGAAGCCTGAATCCAGGGATTGGTCAATAGGTGAGTACAAAGATTCGGTCCCCTTGCCTCAGTTGAGCACAACTCTGAAAGTCCATCCCAGCTGCAGAGGATCCAGCCCCAGGGTTCAGCCAAGGCCCCTCAGATCAGACCCTTACCAGCCCTGCTCCCATCACCCCAGGACACGTGTGTGTCGACTAAAAAGATGCACAACGTGCAAGTTAACTTTTATTTGGGAAAAGTGAGGACTTCAGCCCAGGAGACAGCACATCAGAGAGCTCTGAGAGACGGCTCCAAAGAGGCAGTGGGGGAAGATCAACATATGAGATTTTGGTGAAGAGGGAGTTCAATGCAGTCAAGTGCTTACTTTACAAGAGGTTTTCTGCTAGTCATGCGGAGCTGATGTCACCGTAAAGGAATTGGGTGCTTTTCTAGATATGAAGAAATGCAAGGACTGGGATCATGAAATCAGTTCCTGGGAATATCTGTCTAAACACCAGTTTCCCTGGAGCACAGAGTGCCTCAGTCCCCACTCTGCACTTCGCTCAGGCTGTTGGAGGTTGGTAGCTGCAGCGGCGCAGGGTTCAATCTCCGCAGAGGCGGGTGGCAGATACCCCTGTTGCTGTTCAGTCACTGGCAAGTGCTCCTGGAAAGTGCCAGTTTGTAGTTGACACATGTACCCCTAAAGCTCTTCTGCACACAAGCCTACCTCAGAGTGTGTATCCCAGGAAAGCAGGACATGTGGAGGCACAGAGGTATATAATTACCTAGCATGTTCCAGAAAGGAAAAATAGCCCAAGGCAGTTGCAGTATAGAATGTGGAGGGTGTAGGATTACCATGTAGATGGTTCCTCCTGCACTGTATTAATATTATTTATTTGCTTATTTGGCTGCATCGGGTCTTAGTTGTGATACTTGGAATCTTTGTTGCATCATCCTGGATCTTCTGTTGTGGTGAATGGGCTCTCTAGATGTGGTGTGTGGGCTCAGTAGTTGTGGTGCGTGGGCTTAGTTGCCCCACCGAATGTAGGATCTTAGTTCCCCGACCAGGGATCAAACTCACATCCCCTGCATTGCAAGGTGAACTCTTAACCGCTGGACCAACAGGGAAGCCCCTCCTCCTGCACTATTCTCTGAACATTCAGAGATGGACACGTAGCTCCTTTTCTCAGGAATCTAGCCTGCAACTCTGCCCCACAGAGGCCTGACTTATTATAAAGTTAACTGCTTATAACTTAGGAGAAATGGCAGTTTCTAAGCCAAAGGAATAACAGCAAAGAAATGTTTGGCAATCATTTTATTGATGCTTTTGGAATGTCAAAGCTTACAAGCGACCTTAGAACACATCCAGTCCAGAAACCCTCAGTTACCACATAGACGTGAAGCCCCAGGGAGGTGCCATGACTTCAGGTGAACGCAGATCGAGTCAGGGTCACCACCGGAACCCAGGTCTCCTGGCCTCCTGTCCATTGGCCTCTCTACCTCTCCTCGCAGATCAAACTAGTCCATCCTAAAGGAAATCGGTCCTGAATATTCATTGGAAGGATTGATGCTGAAGCTGAAACTCCAATACTTTGGCCACCTGATGCAAAGAACTGACTCATTTGAAAAGACCCTGATGCTGGAAAAGACTGAAGGCAGGAGGAGAAGGGGACAGCAGAGGATGAGATGGTTGGATGGCACCACCGACTCAATGGACATGAGTTTGAGCAAGCTCCGGGATTTGGTGATGGACAGGGAAGCCTGACATACTGCAATCCATGGGGTTACAAAGAGTCGGACACAACTGAGCCACTGAACTGACTGAACTCTACTCAGGTGGGTTTATACCTAATAATGAATAAGAACTTAAACACTAGCCCATGAGGTTTGCTCAAGGGCTATACTGAAGTGACTTGTCCATGGGAGGGCAAATTGCCCTTGAAGAAGATGGTCACCCAGCTTCCCCCAGAGGCTCCCCATAGTGAGCCTGCTCCTGGTGCCAGGCACATCAAGGCTCAGTGTTGTTCCAGAACCTGCTGTACTTCCTTACTCACTATCAGATCACATCCAGCCACTTTTCTCCAGCCATGGTCAAGGTGAATGTGGAAGCCAGAGAGCACCGTCAGGGGGCACTCTGCCTGTCAGGCACCTGCTCGGGATCTAGCCCTGGCTTCTCTTCACCTCACTCCCAGGCTTAGATGGGCCCCTCCCTTCTCTGGGGAAAGGGTTATCGGATGAGCTGACTTCCAGCTAGGGCACTGGTCAGAACCATTAACCTCAGCACATTAGCCTCTGATAAATGGGTGACTCCAACCCAGCACCATATAGGATACCACAGTGCTGCGGTCCTGTCCTTTCCCGGGGACTTTGCCCTTTGACCTGCCTCTCAGGGCCTGGCAATTATTAACCCGCACAATCAGGCTCTGTGTGAACTTCTCTTTCCAGATAAGGCACCTTTCTTAAAAAGTTGCCTCCGAGCAGGGTCTCCCCAGCTAGGGGTTGTGGTTTGCTGGCTTCCTATGAGCTTCTTGTATTAGTGATTCCAGTGTGCAGGGAGGGTCCTGTGGTCAGGTAAGCTGGAGAAGCGCTGCGCAGTTTATTATTTTTGGAAGATGCTCCGTTTACTTGAGGGCAAGAAGTCCTATCTTCAATCTGCCTACTTTCATTGAACCTAGATCTTCCCAATTTCACTGAACTGCAGAAACTTTTTTAAAAACAGAATACACCTTAACCTCCTTGAGGGAGCTTACCCTCACGTCTTTCTGAGCTCAGTTTCTCTCATCCATCCTGCATTTTACAGCTGGGCTTTCCTGCCTGGGTCCCTCTCCTGGCGTCACTGTTCTGCGTCTCCGCTGTGTCCCTTCTGCACACTGGGGTGTGGCCTTGCTCCCTGCTTCTTGTTCTGGTGTGCCTGGAAATAAGGGGGTTTCCTGAGACACGGAACTTACAGTACTAAAGCCAAAGAAAATCCCAGGCGCCTTGGGACTTGTTGGTCTTCTGTACTGAGCCCTGTTTCTTGCCTGCAGCCGTAGGCCTCTCCTGGGATTCCCTGACCCTGGCCTCAGTCTACCCAGGGCTGTGACCACAAGATGCTTACACGCCCAGCCTCTCCCTCTCTCTCAGCTAAACCCCATCTCATCATTACCCACAGGGGGAGTTAATTCCCCTCTTAGCAGACCCTTAGTGACGCCCCTCTGAACAGACCCTGTCTGACCCCGTCTTATCCACCCCGGATAGACTTGGAAAACCCTTGCACCCCACCTGTTCCTCCCCAGGCTCACAGCTCTGACAGGCACAAGGTAGCTGAGTGGCTCTCAGGAGGGGTCATGGTGATTTTGCCGCAGCTGAGAGAGCGGACGGGGCAGAGGCCACCCTGACATTGTGTGTGGAAGGTCAAGAGCCAGCCTGTTCAGGAAGGAGAAGCTGCAGCCTCCCAGGCCCCCTCTGTTCCTCTCTGTTCTGCTGCCAGTTGCAAGGTTGGGGGGATCGTTACTGTGTTCCTCTCTGGACCACAGATGCCCACTCTGATGAGCTGAGTAGTCTTTGCCATCAGGGTTCACTCATAGAGGAGGAGGGTGATGGAGACACAGGGCTGAGTGAGTGCAAGCAATTGTTAAGTTGTGTTGCATTATAACCAACAGAGCGATTAATTTGTCCCTTGTTTTTACTGCTGCAAATATTTTCCCATTTCTACCAGTCTTTCCCCAAGCCTTTCTATTTCCTTGTTCCAGGGCCCTTTGTGTAGGTCCAGATCAGGAGTTCTTTTGTTCATTAAAGCCCTGACTTATTGGGAGACTGGTGATGTTTGTTTTTGAAGGGGAGGGGAGGAGGTGACCTGCAGAGGTCAGGCAGAAATAGCCATATCACATGGAGGTTTGGACCAGAAATAGATGTTTTCCCAGGTCTGGTGAGTAATGGATCTCAACAGTATCCCTGTTCGAGGTGCTGGGATGTGGGATGGACTGATCTGGACATGCTGCATCCCTGGGGACCACAGCAAAAACCACTCAACCTGTAGAATAATCCTATGTTGTGTCTATTCTGCACCAGGCACTGTTGTAGATGCTGGGATTAGAGGAGTGAACAAAGCAGATGGAAATCCTTGCCCTTGTAGACCCTGATTCTTAGGGGAGCTAGACAAAAACCAAATGCTCAAGACTTGGGCTTTTATTGTGAAGAGCCATGAAGCCATTGGAAGGGTCTCTACAGAGAGGAGTGTAGATTTAAAAGGATCACGGTAGCCTCTGTGTTATGGATGGAATGACTATAGGGGGACAGAGGTAGACAGACCGGTTCGGAGGCTATTTCAGGGATCCAGGGTAGAGGTGATGGAGGCTTAAATGTTGCCGATGAAAAGGCTTTAGGTTTTGGAGATGCTTTGTAGGTAAAGCCAGATAGATAAAATGTGAGCTATGAGATTAAAAGGAGAAATCATGGATGATTCCAGGGATTTTGGCCTGAGTAGCTAGAAATATAGTCTTCATTAACTGAACTGGGAAAGGCTATGGCAGGAATAATGTTTTTTGCAGGGGGGAGGGATCTCACACAGAGAGAGCAGAGCCCCCATGTCCGTAACCCCGCGCCCCCACTGCACCGATTTTCAGGCAAGACCACACACACTGCCATGTTTAAAAATGGGTAACCAACAGGGCCCTGCTGTATGGCACATGGAACTCTGCTCAATGTTATGTGGCAGCCTTGGATGGGAGGGGAGTTTGGGGGGGAATGGATACATGTGTATGTATGGCTGAGTCCCTTCGCTGTTCATCTGACACTGTCACAGCATTGTTAATCAGTTATTCCCCAAGACTAAATAAAAAAAAGTTTAAAACCTTAAAAAGTTTTATTGGAGATTTAAAAAAAAGGAAAGAAGTGGCCACTCTTCCTCTCTCGGACAGCCCTGTGTTGAGGACACTGCTTGTCAAGGGGAACAGCTCCTCTTGCAGCCTGACCCTCTGTTGCTGTAAACAGCCTTCACAGTCACACCCAGAAGCCCTGCCTGGAGTGACTAGCAGTGTGTCAGAAAGACCGTTACAGCAGGATGGGACCAGATGGATACCTGGAGCAGCGTCAACTGAGCTTAAAGAAATAACTGTTCATGTCCCTATGCCTTGTTTTAAAGTAAACTGTGTACTTGCCTCAGCAGCTACAGTGAGTGGAGGCCTACTTGCATGGGTTCATCAGAGCTATAAAGGCAGAAAACAAAATTAAGGAGTATTGTTGGTCTTCTTAGGATTAAAAATAATGAATGCTGTTCTGTTTTGAAGTTACATGATCCTCTTTTATTACATGCTAAGAGTAGAGAAGTTCTCTATATTAATCTCTGTTTGTTTTTTTTTTTCCAGAGAAGGGTATTCCCGGCAATCTTGAAGGAAGTATTAACCCTGACTGTTCATTTTAAATATTTATTCATTTTATGTGCTTATTTGGGCTGTGCCAAGCACCCCACTCCAGTACTCTTGCCTGGAAAATCCCATGGATGGAGGAGCCTGGTAGGCTACAGTCCATGGGGTCGCAAAGAGTCGGATACGACTGAGCGACTTCACTTTCACTTTTCACTTTCATGCATTGGAGATGGAAATGGCAACCCACTCCAGTGTTCTTGCCTAGAGAATCCCAGGGACCGGGGAGCCTGATGGGCTGCTGTCTATGGGGTCGCACAGAGTTGGACACGACTGATGCGACTTAGCAGCAGCAGCAAGTCTTAGTTGGGGCACTCAGACTCTTAGCTGCAGTGTGTGGGATCTAGGTCCTTGACCAGGGCTTGAACCTGGGCCCCCTGCATTAGGGATGGAGAGTCCTAGCCACTGGACCTCCAGGGAGTTCCCTATATTAATCTCTAATAATATAGCAAATCAAAATATAGGGAAGAAATGGTTTTTCCAAAGGTCTTATAGTAGCACTGGTATGGAACACTCAACATACTAGCTTTGAAGAAGTTGTTCCAAGTCTAAAGGAGTGTTTCATCTTTTACACTCAGCATTGCCCTCAAAATGACCAGGCAATTCGTGGTTTTCTTTAGGTTAAGGGACTTCATGATACACTATAATCATATCATTTATATTTTACACTCTCATTAAAGCCTCCCAATGACTCTAAGAGGTGGTACAGTTATCTCCATTTTACAGGAGAGAAGATTAAGACTTGGAGAGTGGAGATGACATGCCCGGGACTCATCAGCTAATGTGTGGCAGAGCCTTAACAGACACTCAGGTTAGTCTGGCTCCAGAGTTCTGTCTATTAAACAATATTCCCCTGGCTCCCCTGATGTGAAGTTCAGAATTCCACAACCCCAGGGTCACAGATTTCTGGAGTTTGAAGGGAATAATGCATCTACGCTATGCCCCCTTCCCCACCTGCTGCCTGAATTCTCTCTAGTCATCCTTGATGAGATGTCTTCCTCCTGGTCCTTGTAGAAATGCTGGGTGATGGCATAAGAAAAAGTTTGAGAAGCTTATTAGGAGGTGAATTTCTGGGTGTCATCTCAGATCCATGAAATCAAGAGTGTCCTTGTGTCAGGACCCAAAAATATATTGTTATCTAGACCCCAGGTGGCTCTAGTTGGCAGCCAGGTTTGGAGACCACACTGTAGTGATGGGGAATGCCCTGCCTGCCTCACAAATTGGTCCTGCCTGTCATTTCCACCCTGAGCCATCTCTTTCCTTTATCCCCTCTTCTTGGGTAGCTCTGGGTTATTCCTTAGATTGCATTGACCTGCATCTCCTTGTAGCTTTTACCTACTGGGCCCCATTCTGCATTTTGGGTCACACAGAACAAGTTTAACCACTCTACCACTTGACAGTGTTTCAGGAATTGAAGTCATCAAACCCCACCCTCTCCTAGAGGGTCGATTTTCCCAAGTCTGCCACCTACATCTCTCATTATATATGTCAAGTTCTTACATCATCTGTGTCATGTTCTTCTGAAACCATTTGGGTACTCCTTGTTCCTTTAAACAGAGGCACCAGAACCAAAGGCCACTTCCCAGGAGCGAGCATAGTAAGAACTTTCGCTTTTCTGCTTCCAGACCCTGCCTTCCTCTAAAGGGATCTTGAAATCAGATGACATGTACTGGGTCTCCAAGGGGTGGGCCTCTGTGGAGCTGCTGAGTTCTGCAGATGACCTTAGTACATGCTGCTGCTGAGCCTGGTCTCCTGTGCCCTGTGGTGGTGCAGCTGTTGATTTTGGACACAAGGTGAAGACTGTAGATGTATTCTTGCTGCGTTTTGTCAGATTCTGCCCCTTGTTCCAGCCTCTTGAATTTTGAGATCCTGTCTCTTCCATCGGTAGATTGAATGTTTCTTCATCTGAATCTTTCAGACTGTATTATTCACCCTGCTTTCTACCAGACTCTGGTTTAAGATTATTATTGTCCCAGAGATCTTTACTCTGAGTAGTGACATATTGTGTACCCCTTGGTATCTGTGTGTGTGTATATATATATCTCTCCATATATTATATAGCTAGAGTGGACACAGCTGCTGCCCACCCGATCGTCTCAGTCATCCTTTACCAGCTCCGTGTGTCAGTTTCCCAGCTTTTGTGTAGCTTTGGGGCCAATATTCTGTGCCTATTAGGGACACAGACGTTTCTTGCCCCTCTGGAGTGCCACAAGTGTCTGTGAGTTATATTCTCCCTCTGTCCTCCACCCCGTGTACCAGAAAATTACTGGCTAGCATAGGAGTAAGAAAGTCCAGCTCTTTGGTCTGGCGGCAGGACTAACTGAGGTTCAGTTTACATTCCAGAGCTGTCCATGGGATCAAGATCTGGACTTTACCTAAGAGGGTGCCCTTGCTGACTCCTTCCCCTTTCTGAGACCCTCCTCCCTTCCTGGTTGCTCCTGAAGGCACCTCCTCAATAATCCCCTCCACAGGGATCCTTGGTTCAGAGTCTGCTTCTGGGAGAAGCTGACCTAAGGTGGTGGTCATAGCGTAAACAGATGTATCAGCTGTTCCACATGAGTATACATGTATTTCAAGACTTTTAAATTTTGTTTATTTATTTTTTAAAACATTTATTTATTTGGCTGTGAAAGTGAAAGTGAAGTCGCTCAGTCGTGTCTGACTCTTTGCGACCCCATGGGCTGTAGGCTACCAGGCTCCTCTGTCCATGGGATTTTCCAGGCAACAGTCCTGGAGTGGATTGCCATTTCCTCCTCCAGGGGATCTTCCCAACCCATGGACCGAACCCGGGTCTCCCGCATTGTGGACAGAGGCTGTACCGTCTGAGCCAGCCACCATTGCGTCATTCAGGATCTTTGTTTGCAGTTCAAGGACTCTAGTTTCGGCGCTTGGGCTCAGTAGTTGCTCCACGGCATGTGGGATCTTAGTTCCTCGGCCAGGGATTGAACCTGTGTCCCCTGTACTGCAAGGTGGCCACCAGGGAAGTTCCAGGGCTTTTTCCATTTTTAAAAAAAAAATCCTTTTTGTAGATTAGCTATTTTGATTTTAGTATAGAGTCAAATACCGGTATAACTCATATATTAACTGGTCCAAATAGGATCTACTGACCAGTCACCACCAAGTCAGTGTCTTTTGCAGCAAAACTCCTAAATTGCTCAGAAAAGCATGAGAGTGGCAGGAGATATTCTTTGTACCACACTCTGGGAAAGGCCCCTAATTCCTTTAACATGTCTCACTGCACTTACTCCTTCCCTTCTGTGATTTTTTTTTTTTTTTTTTTGGACATTGGGTGGAGCCTGCTTCCTCTTAAAGACAGTCACCAGGCTGTCTTCCTGAAAAAATAAATACATAAGATTTCTGCCTCTGCACCTGCGAGTTTCCTACTACAAGCCCACGGGGCTACCAGGAGGGTGTCTTCCTCTAGGTGTCCAGGTGTGTCCCTTGGAGTTTAACACTTGGCAAAGTCCCAGGGCTAAGAAAGGAATCACTTATCCTTTATGCATCCATTTTATTTACTGATTCCCCTCCCCTAGGTATCTATGGCACTATTGATTGACTACTCACTAGGATAATGTAGCATTCACGTAAGTCTTCCAACTTTTGATTGGTCAGTAAGTTTTGTTTGATTTTCTGCTTTTTGAATCCATCCTTTCCTTTCCATCACTGCTGGGTCCTCCATTTCAGAGTCCCTTTTTCTCTTATCAATACTATTTCCTATCACTTGTTGGCCTTTTGGCTAAGATCAGGTGTAATACTTACTATTCCCAGGGAGTTCCCTGGTGGTCCAGTGGTAGAAATTGGGGTTTCACTGCCAAGGGCTTGGGTTTGAGTCCTGATCAGGGAACTAAGATCCCAAAAGCCATGTGGTACAGGCAAAAATTTACAAAAAGAAAATTGAAAAATAATATTATTCTGATAGACCCCAAAGCACTTGTTCTGTGGTCTCTGCCTTCCAGGCATAATATTCTCTCTGCTGCCCTTTGGGTCACTGCTCCGCTTGTACACCTTCACTTGCCCCCTCATCACCTGCAGATCGAGTCTCAGTTGTATTCAAGGTTTTTACAGTCTAATCCCAATCTACTTTGTCTTGGGCCATTCCTTCCTGTTCTGAGGATCAAGCTAGACAGGCAAGCACACATTTCCCAGACCCTGTGATCTCACTGTGTCCTCTGGCCCCCAGTCCAGAATGTCCTAACATTTTCTTCCTCATTCTGTGGGGCCAACTCCCATGCTGCCTTCTCAGAGGAGCCTTCCTGCTCTCTCCAGCTCAGTGCCTTGAATTCCTTTGTCCTCTGCCCACTACAGTGCTTTGGACATGCCTCAAGTCTGGCTCCTCTCCCAGTTTAAGAGGTGAGCTGTCAAGGACATGGGCTTCCCTGGGGGCTTAGTGGTAAAGAATCCGATACCAGTGCAAGAGATGCAGGAGATGGGGGTTCGGTCCCTGGGTTGGGAAGCTCCCCTGGAGGAGGAAATGGCAACCCACTCCAGTATTCTTGCCTGGGAAATTTCACGGATGGAGGAGCCTGGTGGGCTACAGTCCATGGGTCTCATACAGTCAGACATGACTTAATGACTGAGCAGGATCGCACCTCAAGGACATAGAGTCTGAAGCTGTCTTGCCTGGGACTGAACTCAGCTCCACCACTGACAGCATTGTTTACCAGTGCTAGTCACTTCCCCTCCCTGTGATGTGATTTCCTCATCTGCAAAATAGGGGACATAATAATACCTTCCTCACTGAGGTGCTGGGAAGGTTCAATGAGACAGTGCATTTTAAGCTTCTGAACACAGTCAGTGCTGCATAAGTGTTGGCTAAATTCACATCTCTCTTCACAGATAGATTGTGAGTTCCCAGAAAGCAGTGGCTGTCTTACTTCTCTCTGTCCCCTGTGCCTGGTACATAGTAGGTGCTTGGTACATAGTTGTTCAGTGGATTTGCTTCTTAGCCAATGAATTGGGCATTTGTCCGTGAATTAACAGGTAAGCACAGGATTGTTTTCTATGAGTTTTATTCCCCAGAGTGGGTGTGCAGCAGGTTCCATCCCCTGTGTCTAGACAGGTTTATAAATTCTGTGTATCTGGGTGACGTGGCTGAGGTATTGGGTTCCTCTCAGTCGGCTGTCTTTATCTCTAGACCCTGTTCTCTGCTTCTCAGACATTCAGTGAATGTGGGGTATTTCTTGTTCTACTTTATCCAAAGAAGCTTTGTAATTCAATACCCTTATCCTTGGGTTGGAAATGTACCCTTTTTGTGTTGTGAGAAGTTGGTCTCTGTTTGGCTTTCAGAATAGGAATATGCCAGGACTTTGAGGTGTTGTGATACCTGAATAGAAGAGGGTAAAAAAAGGGAACCCTCAAAGACAGAAGGGTGAAGTGAGCAAAAATACCAAGAAGCCAGGCATCACCTGGGCTCACCTCCTGTGTGTCCTGCTGAGCGATGCCATTCCTGATGGGGTCTGCCAAGAAATATAGTTTGTCTTTGCCACTCAGGACTTTGCTGGATAAGTGTGTCCCATCAGAGCTCCTCAGCTAATGATGCCGATAGAGAATTTGGAGAGAACTCAGAAGAGAGCATCGCAGATAATTCAGAAAGCAATTGTTCAGTAGCTAAGTCATGTCCGACTCTTTGTGACCCCCATGGACACACCAGGCTTCCCTGTCCATCACTATCTCTCAGATAAGTGATGTCAAATTGATGTCCACTGAGTCAGTGATGCCATCCAACCATCTCATTCTCTGTCGCCTCCTTCTCTTCCTGCTATCACTCCTTCCTAGCATCAGGGCCTTTTTTCAATGTGTCAGCTCTTTGCATCAGGTGGCCAAAGTATTGGAGCTTCAGCCCTTCCAATGAATATTCATTCACTGGAATCAAATCCAGTATTGCTTTACTTTAGGATTGACTGGTTTGACCTCCTTGCAGTCCAAGGAACTGTCAATAGTCTTATCCAGCATCACAATTCAAAAGCATTAATTTTTTGGCACTCAGCCTTCTTTATGGGTCAACTCTCATATCCATACATGACTACTGGAAAAACCATGTGCTTAATCGCTCAGTCGTGTCTGACTCTTTGTGACCCTGTGAACAGTAGCCCTCCAAGCTCCTCTGTCCTTGGGGATTTTCCAGGCAAGACTACTGGAGTGGTTTGCCATGCCTTTCTCCAGGGAATCTTTCCAATCCAGGGATCGAACCCAGGTCTCCCGCATTGCAGGCGGTTTCTTTACTGTCTGAGCCACCAGGGAAGCCCTGGAAAAACCATAGCTTTGACTATATAGACCTTTGTTGACAAAGTGATGTCTCTGCTTTTTACTCCTTTGTCTAGGTCTGTCACCACTTTCCTCCCTTTAATTTCATGGCTGCAGTCACCGACCACAGTGATTTTGGAGCCCAAGAAAAGAAAATCTGGCACTCTTTCCATTTTTTCCCCATCTATTTGCCATGAAGTCATGGGACCAAATACCATGATCTTAGTTTTTTGAACTCTTTCACTCTCATCAAGTGGCTCTTTAGTTCCTCTTTGCTTTCTGCCATTAGGTTGGTACCATCTGCATTTCTGAGGTTGTTGATATTTCTCCTGGCAATCTTGATTTCAGTTTGTGATTCATCCAGCCTGGCATTTCCCATGATGTACTCTGCATATAAGTTAAATAAGCAGGGTGACAATATGCAGCCTTGACATACTCAGAAAGCAGAGGCTGAAGGAAATGAGAGAGTGACTGATTTCGAGAGTGACTGATCCAGTGACTGATTTCAAGAAAATGAAAGGTGTGTTTATGCAGACATCTAAAATTTTCTACAAACCTGTGCATCAGCAGAGAAATTTAGGACAGGTTTTAGTCATGTGGCTATTACTGTGGACGGGAAGGTGTGGCAGCTAAGAGTTGTATTATAGCGTCTGTTGCTTCCAGTCCAGTGGCACTCCCCCGTCACCAGTGCTCAGGGAGGGCCCGGAGGAGGCCGGACCAGTGCTGAAAGGGAGCAGGGTGACCGTCTGCACCAGAGCCTCTGTCCCTGTCCTCACCCCTCACTCCCAACGCCTTCTGGCTGGGCAGAAGTCCTAGTTCCTGGACTGTGATTTCATTCTGGACTTTTCCTTTCTCTGCCAGCTCCACCTTTTCATTGGTTGCTCAGTCCCTACCTGTCTTCCTATTAATATTTTCCTCCTCCTCCTCCTTTCCCACTCTGGGCTTTCCATTCCCCTCTCTTGCAGTTCCAGGTGTTGGCCTGGCATGGAGTGGCTGTAGCATAAGCCAGAGCCTGGCATCTGCCCACCCACAGTCCCTGCAGCCCTTAGTGACAGCTGGTGTGGGGAACTTTCCTGGCTGGGACAGTCCTGGGGACAATCCTGGGGCTCTGGCTGCTCAGCTGACAAGCTGCTTGGAGACTCTCACCTCCATTAGAAGCTGGATTAGAAAGGAGCTTAATCTTACTTTTGCTTGACTATGAGTGAGCTGAAGGATTGCTCTGTAATATCCTTTTTTTTTTTTTTCTATTTCTTTATGTGGCTGCACTGCGTGACTTGTGAGATATTGTTTCCCAGGTCAGGGGTTGAACCCAGATCTCAGCTATGAAAATACCAAGTCCTAACCACTAGACCAGCAGGGAACACCCCGTAGTATCATTTCTTCATTCATCCAACATTTGCTGTGCACTTGCAACATACCAATTACTCTGTAATATTTCTTCACTCACTCAGTGTTTATTGCACACTTACTACGTGCCAGTTACTCTGTAATATCATTTCTTCACCCATTCATTATTTATTGTGCATTTACTAAGTGCCAATTACTGTTCTAGGCACCAGAGAGGCTTGGATGTAAGCAAGATCAAGTTTCCACCAAGAGGTCACGAGTGAATCCAAAGTCTGCTGCTTTTGTAATGAACTATAATGCAGTACAAAGAGTATTAACAATATGAAAAAGACTTGGATAGATGGAGGAGAAATGAATCCATAGCCCACCCTTCGTCTCAAATGTTGAGTCCATCTTGAGTGATCACGTGGGTGGTTGCCATAATATAAATAAACACTGATGCCAGGTTATCTTGGGTCTGTCTGAACAGCAGCCCATTTCCTTTCTCCTCAAGGCAACATAACAACAATATTCACTAGTCTCTTTCTCCTGAGGTAATCATGCAGCTATCTTTAACCCATATTGACTTTCAACAGCCATATTTTGACCACTTCTTTTGGTTTATTTTTTATTTTATTTATTTTTTATCAAAGTGCTATACCTCTGAAGCTAACACAACGTTGACCACTTTTTATTGGAAGGCAGACCCATCTTTTAGACTCTTTTTTAGAAGGGTGGGTGGATAGAAGGATGCAGGAAGGGTGTAGTAAAAAAAAGGGGGGGGGCCTGGAGGTAGAAGACTACAGGTCTAATCCCAGCTATTCACCATTTAACCTAATACCCCTAGGTCTCAGTTCCCTCACTGGTAAAGTGGAGCTGATAATAGTATCCATGCTTTTGGTTATGGTGAGATTTTGATGAGGAAAGGCATATGCAGCGGGGAGAATGCAGACAGAGCTGGGGTGATGATGATGATGATGACAGAGATGGTAAAGCACAGGCTGTGTGGCATTGGGAAAGCCTGTGTAACATCAGTTAGATTCTCTGGTCTCAGTTTCCTCATCTGCAGAAGGAGCAAATCTTACAGGAGCATTTGGAATTTTGTTCAGCAACATTTCTTATATTCTTTGAGTGTCTTCTGTGGTGGTACCACAGTGGGAATTCAGACTAGGGTGAGTCTGTACCCTCACCCTCTGGAAGCTCACCACTGGGACTCTAAAGAAGACATGGTCTCAAAAAGCATTGAGATTCACGAGTGTAAGTGTTCAGGGCAGGAGGGTCCTGGAGAGCTTGGTAGGAAGGGAGGGTTTGGGCTTTACAGCAGCAGCAGCAGAAAGGGAAAGTCTTCTCCTATTGAGATACATTTGTCCTCAGGATAAATGCCAAACTCTTCAACGAAGCACACAGGTTCTTCATGATTTGGCTCAGTGCCCTTCTGCGCTTTTCTACCATTTGCCCCTTGCACTGTGGTATTTTCAGTTTCTAAAAATTCTACCAAAACTCTTGCCTTTTGCCACCTTTCCACGGTTTGTTTTGGCCTGTAATTCCCTCCTCTCTATGCTAGGGGCAGCAGAGAGGACAAGCAAAGCACTAGGCTTAGACTGTGGAGTCCATCACAGCTTTGCCACTTTCCAGGCAGTGGGACATCTGCTCTGTTACTTAATCCCTCGGTAAGTCAGTGTCCTCATCTGCAAAATGGGAATAGTGCCCATTCAAAGGGTGGTTGTGAGGATTAAATGAGTTAATAATACACGCAAAGTACTTCCCAGTCAGGGTCACAGTAACTATTGAACAAACATAAGCAGGTGTAATGAACACTCTATGCCTGGCTTGCTTCTGCGTGTGTTTCAGGTCTTAGGTTAGTCATCACATCCTCTGGGAAGACTTTTCCTGCACATGCTGATTCCTAAGGCCACATTGCGAGCTCCTGTGTGTATCATCTTTTCTACCAAAGCACCGACACCTGTCATTTCTCAGTATCCCCACCAGATTGCAAACTCCACAGGATAGGGGATTGGTGGATTGGTAGATTGTGTTGAGTGCTGGGAGGCACTCATGGTAGGCACTCAGTCCTGTCCTGGGACTGACCCTGGGAGGACGCAGAACCGTGGGGGAAGGTTGGTGACCAACTTCTGCTGGGTCTGCGCTCTCCTGAGAAAATGCAGCCTGACAGGTCAGGCGAGTGCGCGGGCCCCGCCCCGGCTCCGCCCCTTGGCCCGGCCTCTGCCCCGCCCCCGCCCTGCCCCGCCGGCGCTTGTGGCCTGCGCGGTTCCCGCCCGCCCCGCCTCCCGCCGGCTTATTACACCCGGGAGCAGCGCCGCGCCGAGCCCGCCACCAACGCCGCTGCTGCGGGATGCTGCGCTCCACGTCCACGGTCACCCTGCTCTCGGGCAGCAGCTCCGGGGCGCCCAGCAGGAGGGTGAGTAGCTGAGATTGGGAGCTGCTGCTGTCCCACTTCCTCGTCCAGCCAGCCCCACTTGGGGTTTGGGGGATGGAGACGCGCGAAACCGGTCCCTCGGCCCGACACTCCACCTGGACTCAGTTTTAGATTCCGTCCCAGCTCCTCGAGCAAGACCCTTCTTTTCTATGCCCCAGAGGCACCCCATGGGCTCAAAAGGGGACTTGGGGGACTTTCTGGAATTCCCAGAGATTTCCTCTCCCTTCCTGCCTCCTCTAGCAAGCCAAGTGTATTGGTGGCACCGTTTTAAAAAAAGCACGGGGAACTTTCTGCATTATCCCTATCTGAAGACTTAAAGGTGATGAATGTCTTTAAACAAACTTTCCACCTTCCAGAGATGAGAAAAAAGGGCCACTTGTCACCATTGGTGATAGAATAACGCTGATTTGGAGTGGTCTTAACTAAGGTAGGCTTCATTTTACAAAGTAGGGATTAGTAGCTGGCCATCCAGTAGGCGGGTTGTGGGACCTGGGTTTATACAAGGTGCTTTCTTCTTTCTGATTGAAATATTAGCACAGTGGACACCATCTCCACCTGGGTTGCCCTTTGGAAGTGCTATTTCTTTGCCATCTTTGTTGCATCTTTTCTCATTGCTCCAGGTGCTCTGTGAAAGAATTGCTAGCCACATCTTTCCCATTTTGTATCTCTTCCAAGACTGGTACCTCAGAGCACACTGCCAGGGCCTTAGTTTGTGCCAATTTTGTTGTTGTTGTTCAGTTGCTCAGTCATATCCAACTCTTCGACCCCATGGACTACAGCACACCAAGCTTCCCTGTCCTTCATTATCTCCCGGAGCTTGCCCTAACTCATGTCCATTGAGTCAGTGATGTCATCCAACCATCTCATCCTCTGTTGTTCCCTTCTCCTCCTGCTTTCTATCTTTCCCAGCATCAAGGACTTTTCCAATGAGTCAGCTCTTTGCATCAGGTGGCCAAAGCATTGGAGCTTCAACTTCAGCATCAGTCCTTCCAATGAATATTCAGGGCTGATTTCCTTTAGGATGGACTGGTTTGATCTCCTTGTGCCTTGTAATTTCATCTGTTCACTATGATATTCAGTACTCATCATCTCAGTGCGTCTTTTCTGTGCTTGAAACTTCTCTAATCTATTTCCCTGTGTCTGTCTGTCTGCTTAGTTGTGTCTGACTCTTTGCATCTCCATGGACTGTAGCCCACCAGGTTCCTTTGCTCATGGAATTTTCCAGGCAGGAATACTGGAATAGGTTGCCATTTCCTACTCCAGGGGATCTTCCTGACCCAGGGATTGAACTTGCATCTCTTGTGTCTCCTGCACTGGCAGGCAGATTCTTTACCATAAGCACCACCTAGCTCAAACAGTAAAGAATCCACCCGGCAATGCAGGAGACTGCTTGCGCGCAGGAGACGTGGGTTCGATTCTTGGGTTGGAAAGATCCCCTGGAAAAGGAAATGGCTCCTCACTCCGGTATTCTTGCCCTGGAAATCCCCTGGACAGAGGAGCCTGGCGGGTTACAGTCCATGGTGTCGCAAGGGTTGGACACGACTAAGCGACTAAACCACCACCAACTTATTTCCCCTGTGTTTAGCTAAACATGTGCTAAGTCCAAGCCAGGGGCCCCTTTGATACTCCTGTCT
The DNA here is from genome assembly GCA_006410635.1 of Cephalophus harveyi. Lineage (NCBI taxonomy): Eukaryota > Metazoa > Chordata > Mammalia > Artiodactyla > Bovidae > Cephalophus > Cephalophus harveyi. The sequence goes on along the minus strand of SJYT01008458.1, from coordinate 262,126 downwards.
GTTTTTTAGTCTTATAGATGTGCTCATTTCATTTTACATACCTCACCCAAATGACTAGCAGTCGTCTTCAATGCTGTTTTTCTTTAGCTCCAGAAGGACTCTGTGTTACTCCTGGGTCTGGGCCAAGTGATAGGTTTAGATGTGTGTGAACATCAGACATTTAGGGTTGACAGAAGCCAATCGTTGGCTTCATGAAGCAAGATTCCCGTTAGGTCCAAGTGGGTTTCCAACCACAGTCCTAGCCTTACACCAGGATGGGTATTTGTCTTGTTTTCTGTGGAAGTCCTTCTCAGTTGATACATAATTATGATTGAGAAAGAATGAAGTCACTGCAAAGCCAGCCCTGAGCTTGGACAGGATCCTGTGTGGGACCAGATTGTGTGAAATTCTCTAGGTCCCCTTCCAGAGTGAATACTCGTTGAGTGGCTAGAGTAATATGGGTAGATGCAAATGTGATTAGTATAGTAGATAACCTTTCTGAAAATTTTTTTCTCAAATATTTACTTTCAAGTATTTCTTTAGCTATACGTACTGTGGTGTCTGATGGAATGAACACACTCTTGAGAAGGCTTTGCCCTTTGAGTAAGACATTGGAAATACTTAGGTCTGAAGTGGTCAATGCCCTGAATCAGACCATGTAAGGCTACTACTTTGAACACATGGGTACTTGCTCTGCAAAGAAGATAACTAAAGATTTCCTTGTGATTTCCAACTCTGTTCAGAATTTGCAAATGGCACTGGTACTGTGTGTGTTGTGGAAACTGTGATCTTTGATTGATTAATTGATTTTTAAACAATGTTTATAGACCTTCTGTGTGATGAAGGGTTAGATATTGGGATCCACTCTACCTGTGGGTATAGACATTTGTCCCAGACTACCATCATACAGAGTGATGGTTGCAATAGTAGGGTAGAGTGTTGACAGGTTGCATGGAAGCTAAAAGGAAAGGTTCTTTTTGAGGCTTCTGAGGAAGGCCTCCCTCTGCAGCAGACATTTGTGTTTGATCTTGCAGGATGGACCGAGACTTTGTAAGGCGAGTGACATCATTGAGATACTGAAAAAAAGAAGTATCATTTCTTCTAAATGGAACTCTTGGCATATACTGTTTAACAGTGATGTATTGGACTTGCTTTAGGGCAAAACACTTATTTTTTTGGATAAACAAGGACAGGATGTCTTAAAAATAAAGTTGTAGACCAAACAAGTGAAAAGTGTACCCTAAATTGAAAGTTTTTCAGTAAACTCTATATTGTTCTGTCTTTCCTCTCTGATATGCCACAAGCGATGGCCTTGTGCAGTAAAACATTAGCCATTAAAATAACATTTCTGTTTCATCCCAAGAGCTTACCAAATTAGGGACTGCTGGGGAACCAGGATGTGTGCGGCCAGGCCTTCAGGCCAACCAGAAATGGTGGTGACAGCTGACACTGAGCAGGGAGCTCTCTGAGTCAGCTGCCCAGGGTGGCGCAGCCAGACCAGACTGTCACTAGTGATCCTTCGTTTAATAGCTGCCACCTACAATTTGTACCTCCTTCTTATCTGAAATCTCTCAAGGGGAAAAAAAAAAACACATACCAAACAGATGGGAGAGTAATGTCTGTCAGCTGATAAACCTCGGAGAGGCATTTATGGATGCCAACCAACAGGGGTTGTAAAGTTAAAAAAAAAAGATCTGCCTTCATACCTGTTGTGCACTAAAAATAGTTTTATCTATGGCAACAGCAGGAAGATAAATTGGCTGGAGAATAACCATAGATAGATTGATGACCTTGGAGAATGGGAGGAAATGTTTTAAAAAATATTGACATTGCTTTGTGATTTTGAAAGGAATTTTGTAAATGCAGTTAATCGTGCTGAGTGAAGCTTTGCAGTGGAAGGGCAGTTGTGTGGCCAGGGTGTGTGCCTTGGGGGGAAGGCATTCTTGCTTGGCACAGCCAAATATTACTGGTTTAGCTGTTCGGTGAGGGTGGTGTGAGATGATAGATTTGTCAAGGGTTCCCCCAGCATCACACTGTGTTGATAACAGGAGACTGTTGACTGGTGTTATTGGTGTCATGGCCCCTCCATGGCACATTAAAAAATGAAACCAAATCCAGGAAGGCCGGAGGGCAAGGACTGTCTCCTGGCCTGCTTTTGCCAGTAATTTTTGTATTTGGCAGAGTCTTCCTCTGTTAAAAACTGGAATGGGCTGGCCAGTCATCACTTCCTCACTCAGGCAGTACTCTCCTGGGTCCCATTTCTGTCTGATTGACTCAAAGAATTCTCCTTAGCTGGCCAGTGAATGGATCAGACAGGTGTTTACCTCACTTCCTTTTCCTTTCACAGAAACATCTGTGAGCATAACTTCCATATTGTCCTACTGGGCTCTGAGGAAGGGACGCAGAGCATTGTGGGAACTCAGTGTCTGGTGGAAGGAAGCTGGCTGCAGCCTTCTCCAGAGAGGGGTTGGCAGGGGGCCTGCGGTACCCAGAAGACTGGCTGGCTGCTCCCTTGGGCCCTCCTGAGCCCAGTTGAGGAGTTTTAGAACCTGGTGTCCCCAGGATTCAGCCAAAGACCCTCTGCTACGCAGAACTAATAGTTATATGCTCAGAAAAAAAAGTGTCCTGACTTCTCTGCTTTGGTTCACCCATCTCGCTGTGTCAGATGTAGGATGAAGGGACCTGAGTTCTGAGGAGTCTTAAGGAAATCTGAGATCCGGATGCTGGTGTTACCACTGAGCTTCTGGTCACTTATGAAACCTTTTCACATCAGCCTCAAAAATTGTAGAGCTGAACACAGGGAGTTGTGGGTCCTGGGCCAACTGACTAGAGACTATGTTGAAATGTTTTGATTTAAAGTACTTTCAGCAATTATGTGCCTTACTCCTTGTCCCTGCAGTTGTGTCTCTCAGCCAAAAACGGTCCCCATCTCACCCGGCACACAGGATAGTAATGCAGAGATGTTTGCCTCTTTTTCCTCCTTAGATAAGTGATAGTTCCTGAATATCAGTCACACTGTTGACTGTTCCTTGTCTTTTAAGGCCAGTGTGTCTCTCTAAAATGCAGAATCCAGCTACCTAACTCTTCTGCTTTAAGAGCTCCTTCGGTATTGCCAGGAACAAGTACAACCCCCTAATTTAGCACCCAGGGCCTTCTAATCTGGCCTTTGCCCTCCCCACCCCCTCCTCACGAATACTCTTTGCAGATGTTCCAAATTACTTGCTGTTCCCCAAGATTTTGATGCTGTTCCTCACCTCTGCCATTTTTCATGCCTCTTTTCTGATGAAGGGTTAGCTCCTCTGGGAAGCCTGCCTGAACCCCCTCTTCTGTATTCCCCTAGAGGCTTGTGACCCTCATCATTGCTCCTCAGTTCAGTTCAGTCTCTCAGTTGTGTCTGACTCTTTGCGACCCCATGAATCGCAGCACGCCAGGCCTCCCTGTCCATCACCAACTCCCGCAGTTCACTAAGACTCACGTCTATCAAGTCAGTGATGCCATCCAGCCATCTCATCCTCGGTCGTCCCCTTCTCCTCCTGTCCCAATCCCTCCCAGCATCAGAGTCTTTTTCAATGAGTCAACTCTTCGCATGAGGTGGCCAAAGTACTGGAGTTTCAGCTTTAGCATCATTCCTTCAAAGAAATCCTAGGGCTGATCTCCTTCAGAATGGACTGGTTGGATCTCCTTGCAGTTCAAGGGACTCTCAAGAGTCTTCTCCAACACCATAGTTCAAAAGCATCAATTCTTCGGCGCTCAGCCTTCTTCACAGTC
>SJYT01008458.1:194498-249550 GCA_006410635.1 Cephalophus harveyi | reverse complement strand
TCACCATCTGCAGTGATTTTGGAGCCCAAAAAAATAAAGTCTGACACTGTTTCCACTGTTTCCCCATCTATTTCCCATGAAGTGATGGGACTGGATGCCATGATCTTTGTTTTCTGAATGTTGAACTTTAAGCCAACTTTTTCACTCTCCTCTTTCACTATCATCAAGAGGCTTTTTAGTTCCTCTTCACTTTCTGCCATAAAAGGGTGGTGTCATGTGCATATCTGAGGTTATTGATATTTCTCCCGGCAATTTTGATTCCAGCTTGTGTTTCTTCCAGTCCAGCGTTTCTCATGATGTACTCTGCATATAAGCTAAATAAGCAGGGTGATGATTAACTACTAGAAGAGAAGGTTTAAGGACCCTCCCTTCCCAGGCCTGGTGTGATAGGTGCTTAGAAAGAAGAATGTCCCCAGGGTCCTCAAACAGCCATACTTGACACTGAGTTGGCAAATGGGAAAACAGGAAGAGAAGCTTGGGATGAAGCCAGCCCATGACCTCTGGTCCACCTGGGCAGGAAGCGGGTGCCCTGTGGATGGGAGTGTCAGCCTGGGTGAGTAGCTTGACAGCTCTGGGAAGGCCTCCAAATAGTCCAGGTGCCTGATCTTGTTGTCCTGTCGGAGTTTCATTCCTTTGGTTAGGTCAGTGGTTCAACTCTGGTTACACATGGAATACCGAGAAGCTTAAAATCCTCCACCTAGGCCCCACCCCAGGCCATCTAGATGAGAACCTCGGAAAGGAGAGAATGGCATCAGCATTGTTTAGGAAGCTTCCCCGGGTGATTCTACTGTGTGGCCAAGGATCAGAACTCCTCCTTCTGGGGTTGCTCTCTCTGACAGCTTTCTTGGACATGGAGGCAATCCGGGGTCCATGTTCTGGAAGTCCCTTTGGCTTTTTGGAAAAGCACGATGGAGGTGGGGGCAGGATGGGAGAGTCCTAACATGCCAGGACTCTGGTGTCTTTGTGTGCATTCAAATGAAACCTGCGATTTCTCTCTGGGTCTTGGCATTTGGGGCACATGGTGAGCCTGGTACAGAAGAGCCAGCTAGAACAAGAGGGAAAAGTCACTGTCCTTCTACTTAGGAATTTTGTCTGGAATCAGCCGTGACAGGAAAGTGGGCGCCAGGACACTTTACACCACCTGGAAGAAGTATCTAAGTATGGAGATCAGGGTGGGCAAGTGATGACCCCATAATCAGACCCAGCCCTTGGCCTGTTTTGTATACTCTGAGCCAAGAATGGTTTTACAGGGCCTGCAGACCCTCAATATTTGCTATCTGGCCCTTTGCAGAAAAAGTGTACCTCACCCTGATGTAGATGGTCAGGCCTGCAAGCTCAGGGTCAAAGCAACGCTTAAGAGTCTTCCTCCAGATGGGGCGGGCCCTGCTCCGCCTGCCTGTCCCAGAGACTTTAATGCTTGTGCTGAGCAGAGACTGACTTCCCAGGCACAGCCATAGTGGCCACAACATCTGCTGTTAGTTGGAGCTGAGCAGGGACCCACAGTCACAGAGTGGACCGCGCCCGAGGGAAATGTAAATGCACTTGGCTCATTTCCGTAGGGAAATCCATGTTTGTAAACTGATAAGCAAACCCAACACCTCCCTGGGTCATCTTCTCCACCCCTTTTTATTTGAGATGGGCAGCTCTCCTGCAGGTGAGCCTGGATACTGAAGCTGAGAGCATGAGGGTACATGGATGGCAGAGTCCCTGCTAGACAGGGACCAGCCCTCTGCCTCCACAGATCGGGTCAGAAACAAGTCCCCAGAGGCCTGTTTAGCTCCCAGGCGCCCTGATTGCAGACAAGGGCTCGGTTGTGGGTTTTCTTGTGGAGGAGGCTTGAATGCTCGCTGCCCTTCCCCTGCTGTCCTCCTGTGGGGATTGGCTTGAAGAAAGTGGAAGGCTCTCTGGGGAGTGTCAGGCACATTCTCCTTACTGTGTTTTAGATCAACCTAGAAAGAAGCCCACACTGACATTTACTGAGCAAGGGCCTATTACATGTTGAGTAACGCTGAGTGCTGTAAGGGCTACACAAGCAGGCAGGTACAAAGCCTGCTTGGTAACCCTATTTTCCCCCTTCCAGTCCATGCTGTAGGGTGTGGAACATAATAGGAGGTACTCAATAATTGCTGTTGAATTGCTGAGCTCAGACTTGAGCAATAGTCCTTTCCTCTAGAAATTTAAATGGCTCCCCAACATCTTCCATTAGAGACCTTGCTTTGCTATCAGGCATTTGTAGGATGTTAAGAGTTTGGCCCCTACTGTGTGACCATTTTCTTCTCCCGATATTGCTCAGGCTGCAGGCCCATTTACCTTTCTCAGAACATGCCCCGTTTGTGTCTTTGGCCCATCTGGAATGAATGCCTCGTGGCTCAGAGGGTAAAGCGTCTGCCTGCAATGCAGGAGACCCGGGTTCAATCCCTGGGGCGGGAAGATTCCCTGGAGAAGGAAATGGCAACCCACTCCAGTATTGTTGCCTGGAGAATCCCTTGGACGGAGGAGCCTGATGGGCTACAGTCCATGGGGTCACAAATAGTCAGACACGATTGAGCGACTTCACTTCTTCACTTCATTCTGATGATGGATTCTCCCAACATTGTTGACCTGGGAAGTCCTTTTTGTCCTCTATACGCAGTTCACATGTCATCTCTACAACCCTTCTGATATACTCCACCTCCAGTTAGATGACTGTTCTCCTCCTTAAATTCCCAGGGTAAAAAAGATGATTTACTGAATGCTTCATATGTGCCAGAAGCTATTCTAAACCCTTTTCATGTATTAGTTTATTAAAGCCTAGCCACAGGGACTGGTTCACTGGTTAAGACTCCATGCTTCTACTGCAGAGGGCATGAGTTAGATCTTTGGTTGGGGAACTAAGATCCTTCATACTACTCAGTGTGGCCAAAAAAAAAAAAAAAGAATCCTTGCAAAAATCCAAGAGAGTCGTTTCTGCACTATTGTTAACTGAGTTTTACAACGGAAGTAACCAAAACAATAAAGATGGAGTAGCTTTCAGCAGCAGCTTTCCAAAGGTTTCACAGCTAGTAGGTGTCAGAATCAGAATTGGAACCCAGACGTGCAGTTCCATATGCCTTAACCACACTACCCTGTCTGCCCGGTATTGTATTGGTTGTGATATTGCCTTATGTGGATATGTTTCTGGATTATGAGCCTTTTTGGGCAGGGCTCTTTTTTTCCATATTGGTACCCTCATAGCCCTTAAGTGTTTTACAAGTAGTGGGTGCTCAGTACTTGAAGTACACTGAGTCCATCTTCTTGCTTTTGATCCACTGGAAGGGACCTTTGATTTTAAGGATGGCAGGTCCAGAACTAGTGTTTAGGGTAAATAAGATTCAGCTCCCCACGATGTTCAGAACACAAGGTGGAGCCAGCTGCTATGGGAACCCCTGGGACCAACTACCTTACCTGCCTCTCAGATACTGTCCAACCTGGGCTACTCAGGGTATTATGTACCTGAGTGTCAGGAAACCATGAAAGTGAGCATCCTCAAATGCTCAGAGAGATAAGCCTTGATCTGCCTTGATCTTACCCAGTGGGAGATTTTCCCACGGGGAGATTCCTGAAAGTGAATGACTAATGGAGGTAAACTCTGCAGGGTCAGCCCGTCAGGTACATTCAGGGGTTACTTAGTACTTCTGTTAAGAAATTCAGAGCACCTTTTAGACCTGTGGGATGTTCTCTTTGCTGCTCCTGAAACAGTCCTGTGGGTCTAGGAAGGATTGAGGCCTCCCCCGCCTCTGCCCCATCTGATATGTGCTGTGCTGTGCAAAGTTGCTTCAATCATTACCAACACTTCGTGACACTATGGACTATAGCCCGACAGGCTACTCTATCCATGGGATTTTCCAGACAAGAGTACTGGAATGGGTTGCCATTTCCTCCTCCAGGGGATCTTCCCGACTCAGGGAGGGAACCCATGTCTCCAGCGTTGGCAGACCTTTCTCTGTCTCTGATATAGTCCCTCTCAATCTTTATTATTGCTGTAACTAACTATTTTAGTTGCTCGTGTCTGACTCTTTGTGACCCCATGAGCTGTAGCCTGCCAGGCTCCTCTGTCCATGGGATATCGCAGGAAAGAATACTGGAGTGGGTGGCCCTCTCTGACTACTAAGATATTTTAAAAATATTTATCTGTATTTATTTATTTGACTGTACTCACTGGGTTTTTGTTGCAGCATGTGGGATCTTAGATCCTCATTGTGGCCTGCAGGCTCTCTTAGTTGTAGCCTATGGAACCTAGTTCTGTGACCAGGGATTGAACTTGGACCCCTTGCATTGGGAGCGTGGGGTCTTAGCTACTGGACCACCAGGGAAGTCCTTACTATGTTTTTCTTTTAAAAACGTCCACATACTTGAAACAGGTGCAGACATTGCAGAAATCCCACTTTCCAAAAGACCACCACCACCACCAGCAGGTAGTTATGTTTCCTTAAAGACATTTTTTCCCCCCACAAATATATACAACGTATCAGAGTGTATTTTAAAAACAGAACAGGTTATTTTTTCCCAGCACTTGTCTTTTTTCACATGACAGTAAATTTGAGCATCTTACTAAGAAGGGTCTGATCCTGTTCCAAGCTGGATTTAAATTGCATCTGTGCCGTCAGTCCACTGTGGATCAGCACTGATTACAGAATGTAAGCACCACGTGTAGTCCATGCCCTCGTGTTTCCATAAAGGCACTCCTAAGGACAGGAGTAAACACGCCGCACAGGAGTGTGGGCGGAGCCGCAAGTGCCTGACGCACCTGCCGGTTAGCTTTGAAATCAGATGTTTATTTTACATTCTTGTTTTATTTGAATTCGTTATCTATCACCAGGTAAAACTGATAGTTTAGAGAAATGCATTCTCTTTAGCCTGTGAATTTGTGTTCTGTAGTGTAAATATGGCCTGAGGAGAGATGCAGAAAGTGTGTTGAGGAAAATCAGCATTTTGGGTGGACAGATAAAGAACTGTCTCCATCAGGGGGAGGGGGCTTCTCAGTTTTGAGTGATTGGAGTCATGGAGTCCCTTCTGGACCTTGTCTTTTCTTCCGGTTTTCAGTTTATTAAAAAAATGATTGCCATTAGGGATTATTCCTCTAGGGCAATCAGCCTATAAAGCTATCAGTTGCTATACTAATACCCTCTAGATCCATTGGCCAAATTATTTTTATCATGGAAAACAGAGCCAGAAAGCCAAGTCAGCCTATATCATTTTGGAGCTTGTAGGCTGATGACATTATTTAGATAAAAATAAAAATATCTAACAGTGATAGAAGCTTACTATGTGCCAGAATCTTCCTTTACCTTTATTTTACCCTTGAGATTCAGAGAGATCAAATAGCTTGCTCATAGTCAGCACAGCCTAGTAGGTGTTGGAAACTGTGAATATGTGTGTACACCTGTGCAGGTGTGTATCTCTGTGCGCACATGTGTGTGTGTGTGGTATAGGGTATGGTACAAGAGAAAAGTACTTCCTTTTTTCTGCAAAACTACGCTGTGGATCGGATCTGGCCTACTAGAGATGATTATTGAGCATCACAGACTTGGATTACTGCCTGGTGTGAGTTACATTTTGATGTTCATGCAAATGCCCACTGGTTTCAACCAGCCCATGTGGCCTGAAGTCAAAGGGCTACCTCTTTCTGGAGACCCTCGGATTCCCGTCAGTGCTGTTTGTCAGCTGAGAGAGCTGTGTGCCAGAATGGCTTGGTTTCTCTATGACCAGCATAACTGGAAATGAGCTTTGAAGGTTTCGTGGTGAATTGCTGCGGGTCAGGTCATGTCTCTCCCTGGGGTCACTGGAGCCGGAACTTGCCCGGAGAAGAGTGAGATGGAGGAGGATCTCGAAACCAAATATTGTGGCTGGAAGGACTGGATTGTTTAGTGCAGGAGAAAGAACATTCAGGGTGATGAAGAGCAAAGGGAATTCTGCTACAGTCCCTGAGGGTACCCTGGGTCTGTTAGGTAGGGGGTCTGAGGAAGCACTGTTTAACTCCATTATCAGGAAGTTAGAGATGTCAGGTAGCAAAATGGGGTACCTCAGAGGAAGCAGTGGTGAGAGTGGAAGTGCTAATGTGTGTTCCAAATGGGCTCTCACCTTTACGGGGGAAATGTTACCCTCAGGCTGGGTGTCCACCTGCCAGGTATATTGTTGGATGAGAAGGTCCCTTCATAGGCTGGCAGGTTGGATGTCAAAGGTCTTTTACAATCGTATCCAACCGTGGGCTTCTTGGATGCAGGGTGCTTTTCTCAGAGGCTGCCCTGTGGGCCAGTGCATAACTGTGACTGCAGAACAGGTTGGGGGGTATGTATTAGTTTACTGGGGTTGGTATAAAAAAAAAAGTACCACAAGGCAAGTGACTTAAACAACAGCAACATATTGTCTCCTGATTCTGGAAATTGGAAGTCCAAAGTCACATGTCGACAGGATTGGTTCCTTCTGAGAGCTGTGAGGGCAGAATCTGTTTCAGGCCCATCTCCTTTGTTTGCTTAGATGGTGCGCTCCCTGTATGCATGTGTGTCTCCCGATTTTCCCTTTATATAAGGACACCAGTCATTTGGGATTAGGACCTACCCTGCTGCTGCTGCTGCTAAGTCGCTTCAGTCGTGTCCGACTCTGTGCAACCCCACAGACGGCAGCCCATTTGGCTCCGCCATCCCTGGGATTCTCCAGGCAAGAACACTGGAGTGGGTTGCCATTTCCTTTTCCAATGCATGAAAGTGAAAAGTGAAAGTGAAGTCACTCAGACCCTAATGACCTCATTTTACAAACTGGAAAATTCTTAAAGATGAGTACCAGACCACCATACCTTTCTCCTGAGAAACTTGTATGCAGATCAAGAAGCAACAATTGGAACTGTACGTGGAACAATGGACTGGTTTCAAATTGGGAAAGGAATAAGTCAAGGCTGTATATTGTCACCATGCTTATTTGACTTACATCATGTGAAAGTACATTTATCAGAGTACATCATGTGAAAAGCCGGGCTGGATGAATCACAAGCTGGAATCAAGATTGCAGGGTGAAATATCAACAACCTTAGTTAGATATATAGATGATACCACCTTAATGGCAAAAAGTGAAGAGAAACTAGAGAGTCTTTTGATGATTGTGAAAGAGGAGAGTGAAAGAACTGGCTTAAAACTCAGCATTCAAAACACTAAGATCATGGCATCTGGTCCCATCACTTTACGGCAACTAGAAGGGGAAAACGTGGAAATAGTGACGGATTTTCTTTTCTTGGGCTTCAAAATCACTGTGGACGGTGATTGCAGCCAGAAAGTTAAGATGATTGCTCCTGGAAAGACAAGCTATGAAAAACCTAGACAGTGTATTATAAAGTAGAGACATTATTTTGCCAACAAAGGTCCAAAGGTCCATATAGTCAAAGCTCCATTTTTTCATTACTGTGTACAGATGTGAGAGTTGGGTCATAAAGAAGGCTGAGCACTGAAGAACTGATGCTTTTGAACTGTGGTGTTGGAGAAGACTCTTGAGAGTCCCTTGGACTGCAAGAAGATCCGACCAGTCAATCCTAAAGGAAATCAATCCTGAGTGTTCATTGGAAGGACTGATGCCGAAGCTGAAGCTCCAGTACTTTGGCCACCTGATGTGAAGAGCTGACTCATTTGTAAAGACCCTGTTGCTGGGAAAGATTCAAGGCAAAAGGAGAAGAAGGTGGCAGAGGATGAGATAGTTTGGCATCACCAACTCAATGGACATGAATTAGAGCAAATTCCAAGAGATGATGAAGGGCAGTGGGGCCTGGAATGCTGCAGTCATGGGGTTGCAGAGAGTCAGGCGTGACTTAGTGGCTGAACGACAAGTACCGCTATAAAGACCCTATTTTCAAATAAAGTCACATTCTGAGGTACTAGGAGTTAGGACTCCTATGAATACATTGTAGGGGGACAGAATTCCACCCATAACAGGGACAGGCTGTGCTCTCATGAGTGTGTGAGGCTGTGGCCTGGGCCCTCTGGGTGCTGCTTTGACACTCTTTTTTTTTTTCCTTTGGTGTTGTTTTTCAATGGCAGGATAAAAAGCAACACATTTTCCACTTCTCTCCAGAATATATCACAGTAGGACCAGGCTGTGATAATAGGGTGAAATAAACATCATGTGGCATTAAGTACATTGTCATCATTGCGTGACCGTCACCACCATCCGTCTTTCATCTTTTCAAACTGAAGCTCCATATTATTAAAGAATAACTCAGTCCTTGGTAACCAGCACTCTTCTGTCTGTCTCTCTGAATTTGACCACCCTGGGGACCCTGTGTAAGTGGAACCATACAGGTTTGTCTTTTCATGACTGCCTTATTTCACTTAGCATCATGTCCTCAAGGTTGTTCCATGTCATAGCATGTGTCAGAAGTTTTGTTCCTTTATACGGCTGTGTAAATATTCTGTTCTATGTATATACACATTTTATTTACCTACTCATCCATTGGTGGACATTTGGGATGTTTCCACCTTTCGCCTATTGTGAATAATGCTGCTGTGGACATGGATATATAGACTTAAAAAATTTTTTTTGTGATTAAACATGTACATGTCTGTTATAGGAAAATCCAACATAGAGTCAAGTAGAAAGCACCTTCCCACCCCTCCACCACTGTGCATGTATAGCTTGGCCTCTACCCCTCTAGCTGTATTTTGAAATCAGATCATCCTGTACTGTAATGGAACATGACCCATTTAAAAAATGTTTGAATTCTATGAAACTATTCAGTAAGTTTGCTAAAGAAGGAAAGCATAAAACATAAACAGGGAGGTGGTGAGTGCCTTGATGGGCCCGGCGGAAGCTGGTCTTTCCCCAGCATCCCCTATGTGATTTGTGCCATCATTCCCATTGCTAAGGAGGCGACGGAGGCTCTGGGAAACCCCAGGTGATCTGGCTCCTTCTGCCCCAAATGCAGGTTTTTAACTGGCCTCTCCTCTCTTCTCTCCCAGGCAAATGTCTGCAGACTGCGGCTGACTGTGCCTCCCGAGAACCCAGTGCCTGAGCCGAGTGAACAGAAGGTTGAAAGAAGAGAGCAGGTAAGCCATCTCTGAGGTGAAGTCTTGACCAGTTTCCACCTTTTCGTTGCTGTTTTATGCTGTGCGGCATGTGGGATCTCAGTTGCTTGACTGAGAGTTTGAACCCTTGCCCCCTGCAGTGAAGTACAGGGTCTTACCCACCGGGCTGCCAGGGAAGTCCCTCCCCTCTTTGTACCCTTTTATTTGAACCGCTTCCCCTGCTGTCCTCCATCCAGGCTGTTCACAGAGCCTGCGTGTCAGCAGCTGTGTGATGAAAGGCCCCCCACCCGCCATCTCCCCAGAAGTCAGGCTGCTTTGCCTGGCCGGCGGGGTGGCCTCGGGACCCTGCTCTCGCTTTGGGTGAATACCGGCTGTGTGTTGCCTTGCAACTCTAGGGGCGCTGGCTTTGGCGACAGGTGTGGTGGCAGGGGACGGGTTTTTCCTGAAAGAGCCCAACCAGTTGAGTCAAAGGGCCCATTGTGAGCTGCGGCAGGGCCCGAGCCTTTCTCTGTGGCCGGAACCAGAGGCCCAGCTCTTGGGATGGGGGTGCTGCCTGGAGAGGAGTGGCCCCAGAGCAGCTCTGGCAAGGGCACCCGGCTGCGGGGAGGAGCCGAGCAGGCCTTTCTGTGCCAGCTGCTGTGCTGAGTGCTGGGCTGCAGAGATAAGTCTGACCTTGGCCTTGCCTTCAGGAGCTGACAGATTTTCAGGTGAGACAGACATGTAAATAAACCAAGCTGCCGTGATAGTTCGGGTGTTAGGATCCTGAAGTGTAAGCAGGGCTCTGGGAACATGGAGAATCGGCTGTATCAACGGATCCAGAAGCCTGTTTGAAAGGGCTCTCACTGCTCAAAATGGAAACATTTCAAAATCAAAAGAATCAATGACAATGATGAATTATGACACATTGAATAATAAAAAAAAAAAACCCTCATGGGTTTATAGTAATAGATTATAAAAGGGAAAACTCTTTCTTTTTTTTTTTTAATAGAACATCAGCTGATAAATTTAGATAATTTCTTGTTTTGTAACCCTCATGCCAGGTCATCAATGAATGTAAAAACTAGTTGGTGAAAGATTACCTGGACCAGTATATTGATGTGGGCTCAGAGTATGACCTCACTGATCACTTACAGACTCTAGAGGCCCAGTGCCACAGTATGGCAGCCAGTGGTTCTACCAGGCGATCCGATTCGGCTTTACCAGCACTGGGCATCCTGGTATTCTGTGACTTCTGGCATGATCCAGTTAAGAAGTAAATAATGTTACCTGTAATATTCATGTCAAACTTGTGTAACTGAATCTAGTAATAAGGAGACAGAAGAATCCAAAATGTGGGATTGTCTATAAATAATTAGCCAGACTCCCTTAATAAATTTAATGTTATTAAAAAAAAAAGAATCTATTGGAGATAAAAGAGATGAGAGAGACTTAACATTATTATAATGAATTAAATGTTGATTAAATCCTGGGTCCTATATATATATATATATATATGTAAGATATATATACATACATGTATCTTTTGATACAATATCAAGTTGTACAGTTTTGAATATAAACCCATATATTACATATTATTAAAAAATGGTACTTTTCTTACTCATGATAATGGTACATTGGTGATATATCTTACCTGTTCTTTCGGCTTCTATCTTTGAACATTTTCCAAAGAAAAAGTTTAGAGGTAGAAGCTCATAGGCAGAGAGAGTGGAAGTGGTCAGGCTTTGACTGCTGAACCCCGGCCGATGACCAAGGGCCTGTGTTGCTGGAGGTGTGGGTCCCCTCTGCCTCCACTGATTCCCTCTCTGTCCATCCTTTGAGAGCTGATAGATTGGTCAGAGGAGTGGCCCTAGGCTGTGTCCGGAGGCTCATGGGCAGCTTAGCACATGGGGAGTCAGAGCGACCACTTGCTGGAGAAGAGGCCCAGGCTGGGGCGAGTGACAGGACAAGGGCCCCGAATGCATGGTAGAGGCAGTGGGGAGTCGGGTCTGTTGGTGTTAGCTCTGAGCTGCATGCCTGGGGAGATGTTTGTGAGGGGCTTCTGTGTTCTAACACTGGGGCGGTGGGTGCTGTGAGGCACTGGACGGCATGCCACTGCTCAAGAAGAGTCAAGTATTACCCAAGAAAGTGGCAGTCTGTTCCATGTCACAAGCGTGTTGGTCTTCACGTTGTGCCCCGATTTGTCTGTTGACCTTGAACAGTGCTTTTCAAGCTTTTAAAAACAGTTAGACCCTCTTAAAAAAAAAAAATCAAAATGTCATCCTGAAGCCACATGTAATCCAGGTGAAAGTGTTGCTGATGGGGGTCAGAGTCCCCCCAGTTTCCCTGCACCCCAGGACCCTCCTGCCCAAGTACTCCTGGAGCACAGGGCAGAAACTCCAGGGAGAGACTGTGCCCGGATGCTAGACTCAGCAGACGAGGTGTGCAGCCTACGTGCCAATCTCTGATGCATTGGTGACTCACTGCAGAAAAACTGGGGTAGAGAGGAGGAGGGTGGGGCCGGCTCTTACCCCAGAACCAAAGTCCTTGGGTGGTGGCAGCACTTGAAGGTCCTGGTGGTAACTGTGAGGCTGTTCTGGGTGATTCTGTCACCACGTCCTGGCCAGGTGCCCGGTCTTGAGTCACTGGGAGCCAGAGGTGAGCACCAGCAAGGAGGCCCTGGGGCTGCTAGCCCCCCGATGTCCTTTGGTGTGACTGCTCCTCTCTGTGACATCGTACGTAGTCCACAAAATTGCAGGATACCAAGAACACTGGCGAGGTGACTTCTTCCTTTAGTTCCTTTGTCTGCGGTGTGACAATTGGGGGACTGAAGCTCGCTCAGATAAAGAGGCTGTAAATGGCCTGATGGGATGCTGATAAAACGAAACTTCTCAGAGGACTTCCGGGGCCCTGTTAGAGTGGCAGCCCACTGAAGGCAGAGCTGGATCTTGTTCTTTTTCACAGTCAGGGAAGATGCACAGCGTTGTTTTTTTTTGTTTGTTTTTGGCTCTGCTAGGTCTTCGTTGCTGTGCGGGCTTTTCTCTGTTTGTGGCAAGTAGGCGCTACTCTCCAGTTGCAGTGTGCAGGCTTCTCATCACAGTGGCTTCTCTTGTTGGGAGCATGGGTTCTAGAGCCTTTGGGCTTCAGTAGTTGCAGCACGTGGGCTCTAGAGCACAGGCTCAGTAGTTGTGGCACATGGACTTAGTTGTTTTGTGGCATGTGGAATCTTCCCAGATCAGATATCGAATCTACATCTCCTGCACTGACAGATGGATTCTTTACTGCTGAACCCCCAGGTAAGCCCTGCATAATGTCTTTTGAGGACCTGAGGAAGCTACGGGGCAGCTGGCTGCACATAAGCACCACTGCTAGCTGGGCCATTCTGTCTACTGGCCCCAAATCATTAGGGAGAGGAATTACTCATGGGCAGTGGTGGAAGGGTGTGGCAGGTGGTTCAGGTTGCCCAGCTTCATGATGGGGTGTTTGGAGGCTTCTGGAGGCAATGACAACAGAGGTGGCGTCTTTCTCTGGAGTCATGGGTTCCTCAGGCAGGTGTGGAAGGCTTCCTGCTCCCAAGGCAGATGCTGGGGCGTCTGTTCCTCCTAATCTTTCTAGAATGGAGCATCCCACATGCCCCAAACCTGCTTTCCCCAGTCCACCAGATGACTCCCAGACACTTTGTTCCTCTGCTACTAGTTTCCTCGTCTTTCAAGTAGGCACATGAAAGCCTGGTTGCAGAGTAACTGAGTTGGAGTATGCAAAGGTTCCCCAACAGTGTCTGGCCTGTAATACTGATTAGAGAAAAGTGAAAGTTGCTCAGTCGTGTCCAGCTCTTTGTGACCCCATGGACTGTAGCCTACCAGGCTCCTCTGTCCATGGGATTCTCCAGGCAAGAGTACTGGAGTGGGTTGCAATTCCTTTCTTCAGGGAATCTTCCCGACCCAGGGATCAAACCCATGTCTCCCTCATAGCAGGTGGATTTTTTACTGTCTGAGCCACAAGGGAAGCCCACTGACTAGAGAGGCGAGGAGTAAATGTCAAATGCTTCCCCTTGACCATCAAACCCAGTGGCCCTGGTTCTTCACCTTTCTCCCCGGCCCCCGGGAGAAGTCATTCTCCTTTCTGAAATTGCCCATCCTGCGTCTCCTCCTTCTTGGGCTGTGCCTGCTGCATCTTTTCGGGTAGTATGTCCTCCTCTGAGCATCCCTCTGCCAATACACCTGGGCCTGGCTTCCTCTCTGCACAGACCTGGCCTCAGAGAACTCCTCTTTGGTGATGATACCACCTTATATGCCAGCCTTGCTCTCCCAAGCCCTGTCCTACTGTGGCCATGCTGGTGTTCAGTGTTCTTTACATGGTGTTTCTTTTATGTACAGATATTTTATTGCTGTTTTACCATTATTTTTGTATTTAAAAATATGAAATCCAGCCTATGGCCATACCACCCGAACATGCCCGATCTTGTCTAAAAGTATGAAATCTGGATCACTGGCGTGCACAGATATGGGTGGCTCAGTGGTAAAGAATCTGCCTGAGTGTAGGAGACATGGATTCGATCCCTGAGTCAGGAAGATCCCCTGTAGTGGGAAATGGCAACTCCAGTATTCTTGCCTGGGAAATCCCACGGACAGAGGAGCCTGGTGGGCTAGTCTATAGGGTCCAAAGAGTCGGATGTGACTGAGCACCCATACACATCCCGTTTTATAGTTGAGGAAACTGAAGCACAAAGAGATTAAGTAACTTGCCTGAAGTGATACAGCTCTAATCGGTGGGGTCTCAAGGAGTCAGGCACAACTAAACACGCACGCAGAGAACCAGGAAGTGCTCAGCTTGATCGGAACACAGGTAACGCACTTAGACAATGTTCTGACGCTGTGAGAACAAAGCACCCCACGCATCTCAGTGCCCATTTCCTGATGGCCAGTGAGAATGAGCGTCTTCTCTATTATTTGTTCCTCATATGTGGCCCCTTCAGAGCCATGTACTTCGAGGGGACTGATGGCGCCATCTTGGAAAGGAGGCAGAGATGTTAAGGGCGCCACGAGGAGAGTGTGTGGGTTCGAGGGGAGGGAAGAGAGAGGCAGTTCTCTGCATCCAACTCCCTGTACCTCTGGGGGTCTGACACCCTCTTCCCTTCTCTCCTCCTCTTTCGAGTCCAATTCCCCTCTGCCTCCACTGATTCCCTCTCTGTCCATCCTTTGAGAGCTGATAGATTGGTCAGAGGAGTGGCCCTAGGCTGTGTCCGGAGGCTCATGGGCAGCTTAGCACATGGGGAGTCAGAGCGACCACTTGCTGGAGAAGAGGCCCAGGCTGGGGCGAGTGACAGGACAAGGGCCCCGAATGCATGGTAGAGGCAGTGGGGAGTCGGGTCTGTTGGTGTTAGCTCTGAGCTGCATGCCTGGGGAGATGTTTGTGAGGGGCTTCTGTGTTCTAACACTGGGGCGGTGGGTGCTGTGAGGCACTGGACGGCATGCCACTGCTCAAGAAGAGTCAAGTATTACCCAAGAAAGTGGCAGTCTGTTCCATGTCACAAGCGTGTTGGTCTTCACGTTGTGCCCCGATTTGTCTGTTGACCTTGAACAGTGCTTTTCAAGCTTTTAAAAACAGTTAGACCCTCTTAAAAAAAAAAAATCAAAATGTCATCCTGAAGCCACATGTAATCCAGGTGAAAGTGTTGCTGATGGGGGTCAGAGTCCCCCCAGTTTCCCTGCACCCCAGGACCCTCCTGCCCAAGTACTCCTGGAGCACAGGGCAGAAACTCCAGGGAGAGACTGTGCCCGGATGCTAGACTCAGCAGACGAGGTGTGCAGCCTACGTGCCAATCTCTGATGCATTGGTGACTCACTGCAGAAAAACTGGGGTAGAGAGGAGGAGGGTGGGGCCGGCTCTTACCCCAGAACCAAAGTCCTTGGGTGGTGGCAGCACTTGAAGGTCCTGGTGGTAACTGTGAGGCTGTTCTGGGTGATTCTGTCACCACGTCCTGGCCAGGTGCCCGGTCTTGAGTCACTGGGAGCCAGAGGTGAGCACCAGCAAGGAGGCCCTGGGGCTGCTAGCCCCCCGATGTCCTTCGGTGTGACTGCTCCTCTCTGTGACATCGTACGTAGTCCACAAAATTGCAGGATACCAAGAACACTGGCGAGGTGACTTCTTCCTTTAGTTCCTTTGTCTGCGGTGTGACAATTGGGGGACTGAAGCTCGCTCAGATAAAGAGGCTGTAAATGGCCTGATGGGATGCTGATAAAACGAAACTTCTCAGAGGACTTCCGGGGCCCTGTTAGAGTGGCAGCCCACTGAAGGCAGAGCTGGATCTTGTTCTTTTTCACAGTCAGGGAAGATGCACAGCGTTGTTTTTTTTTGTTTGTTTTTGGCTCTGCTAGGTCTTCGTTGCTGTGCGGGCTTTTCTCTGTTTGTGGCAAGTAGGGGCTACTCTCCAGTTGCAGTGTGCAGGCTTCTCATCACAGTGGCTTCTCTTGTTGGGAGCATGGGTTCTAGAGCCTTTGGGCTTCAGTAGTTGCAGCACGTGGGCTCTAGAGCACAGGCTCAGTAGTTGTGGCACATGGACTTAGTTGTTTTGTGGCATGTGGAATCTTCCCAGATCAGATATCGAATCTACATCTCCTGCACTGACAGGTGGATTCTTTACTGCTGAACCCCCAGGTAAGCCCTGCATAATGTCTTTTGAGGACCTGAGGAAGCTACGGGGCAGCTGGCTGCACATAAGCACCACTGCTAGCTGGGCCATTCTGTCTACTGGCCCCAAATCATTAGGGAGAGGAATTACTCATGGGCAGTGGTGGAAGGGTGTGGCAGGTGGTTCAGGTTGCCCAGCTTCACGATGGGGTGTTTGGAGGCTTCTGGAGGCAATGACAACAGAGGTGGCGTCTTTCTCTGGAGTCATGGGTTCCTCAGGCAGGTGTGGAAGGCTTCCTGCTCCCAAGGCAGATGCTGGGGCGTCTGTTCCTCCTAATCTTTCTAGAATGGAGCATCCCACATGCCCCAAACCTGCTTTCCCCAGTCCACCAGATGACTCCCAGACACTTTGTTCCTCTGCTACTAGTTTCCTCGTCTTTCAAGTAGGCACATGAAAGCCTGGTTGCAGAGTAACTGAGTTGGAGTATGCAAAGGTTCCCCAACAGTGTCTGGCCTGTAATACTGATTAGAGAAAAGTGAAAGTTGCTCAGTCGTGTCCAGCTCTTTGTGACCCCATGGACTGTAGCCTACCAGGCTCCTCTGTCCATGGGATTCTCCAGGCAAGAGTACTGGAGTGGGTTGCAATTCCTTTCTTCAGGGAATCTTCCCGACCCAGGGATCAAACCCATGTCTCCCTCATAGCAGGTGGATTTTTTACTGTCTGAGCCACAAGGGAAGCCCACTGACTAGAGAGGCGAGGAGTAAATGTCAAATGCTTCCCCTTGACCATCAAACCCAGTGGCCCTGGTTCTTCACCTTTCTCCCCGGCCCCCGGGAGAAGTCATTCTCCTTTCTGAAATTGCCCATCCTGAGTCTCCTCCTTCTTGGGCTGTGCCTGCTGCATCTTTTCGGGTAGTATGTCCTCCTCTGAGCATCCCTCTGCCAATACACCTGGGCCTGGCTTCCTCTCTGCACAGACCTGGCCTCAGAGAACTCCTCTTTGGTGATGATACCACCTTATATGCCAGCCTTGCTCTCCCAAGCCCTGTCCTACTGTGGCCATGCTGGTGTTCAGTGTTCTTTACATGGTGTTTCTTTTATGTACGGATATTTTATTGCTGTTTTACCATTATTTTTGTATTTAAAAATATGAAATCCAGCCTATGGCCATACCACTCGAACATGCCCGATCTTGTCTAAAAGTATGAAATCTGGATCACTGGCGTGCACAGATATGGGTGGCTCAGTGGTAAAGAATCTGCCTGAGTGTAGGAGACATGGATTCGATCCCTGAGTCAGGAAGATCCCCTGTAGTGGGAAATGGCAACTCCAGTATTCTTGCCTGGGAAATCCCACGGACAGAGGAGCCTGGTGGGCTAGTCTATAGGGTCCAAAGAGTCGGATGTGACTGAGCACCCATACACATCCCGTTTTATAGTTGAGGAAACTGAAGCACAAAGAGATTAAGTAACTTGCCTGAAGTGATACAGCTCTAATCGGTGGGGTCTCAAGGAGTCAGGCACAACTAAACACGCACGCAGAGAACCAGGAAGTGCTCAGCTTGATCGGAACACAGGTAACGCACTTAGACAATGTTCTGACGCTGTGAGAACAAAGCACCCCACGCATCTCAGTGCCCATTTCCTGATGGCCAGTGAGAATGAGCGTCTTCTCTATTATTTGTTCCTCATATGTGGCCCCTTCAGAGCCATGTACTTCGAGGGGACTGATGGCGCCATCTTGGAAAGGAGGCAGAGATGTTAAGGGCGCCACGAGGAGAGTGTGTGGGTTCGAGGGGAGGGAAGAGAGAGGCAGTTCTCTGCACCCAACTCCCTGTACCTCTGGGAGTCTGACACCCTCTTCCCTTCTCTCCTCCTCTTTCGAGTCCAAGTTTTCCTTTTCCAGAATAATTCATTTTTACTAGAACCTTCTTCCTCAAATAACCTACCTGATTAAGTCCTGGTTTTGGCCCTCTGACCTAAAATGGCAAATGATGACAAAGGGTAGAAGATGATGACTTGATGCCTCTCCTTTTATTTCAATATTTATGTGTTTACCTGGCTGCACCAGGTAAATAGTTGCAGGGTCTTCGGTCTTCACTCTTCAGTTGCAACATGTGGGCTCTTAGTTACAGCATGTGGGATCAAACCCAGGCCCCCTGCATTGAGAGTGCAGAATCTTAGCCACTGGACCACCAGGGAAGTCCTTTCTTCTTTGAAATAAAATAGCTATATTTGATTACTGTAAGGAAATAAATGTCAAAATATCAGTAGTGTGCATTGGTTCACTTGTTAGTTCCATTGTTGCACTGCTGGTTGGACTGCAGGACTCAGACCCTGCAGCCAGTTCCTCTTGCATGACCACTCAGCCCATCTAAAATCCACTTAGTACTAACTCTTCCTTTTTTCCTGGTTGGTCTGCCCTCACCAGACAGGTTTACTTATCATNCAGTAGTGTGCATTGGTTCGCTTGTTAGTTCCATTGTTGCACTGCTGGTTGGACTGCAGGACTCAGACCCTGCAGCCAGTTCCTCTTGCATGACCACTCAGCCCATCTAAAATCCACTTAGTACTAACTCTTCCTTTTTTCCTGGTTGGTCTGCCCTCACCAGACAGGTTTACTTATCATCTCGCAACCCCATGACATCTGCTTCCTCCTTAGAATCCTTGCTAAGTCTCTAGCCTGTGCCTGGAGCCTCTCCCCAGCCATCTCTCAGTTTATCCAAGTCTTCTCATCCTCAAAGGCCCCACCAAAGGCCTGCTTCCCTGAGACCCTCCTGCCCGCCTGTGCTTGGGTGATTATTCCTTGTCTTGAGCATCAAGACACCTGGGCAGCCCTCTCCCTTAGCACCTAGCCATCTGCTGCTAAGTACTGCACATATGTACACATACATATTCTTGCCAAATCTGATGCAACATGTACATATGTGTGTGTGTGTAGGTTAGTTGCTCAGTCGTGTCCAACTCTTTGTGATTCCCATGGACTGTAGCCCTCCAGGCTCCTCTATACATGGGATTTCCCAGGCAAGAATACTGGAGTGGGTAGCCATTCCCTTCTCCAGGGGATCTTCCCAACCCAGGATCGAACCCAGGCCTCCTGCATTGCAGGCAGATCCTTTCCCATCTGAGCCACCAGAGAAGCCCTGTGTACATACATACACACACATAAAATGTGCAGTCTTTTAATTTTGTCTCCCAGACCCTAGATCTCTGCCTTGCATGTAGTTGGTGCTTAGAGAGTGACTGGATTGTGGTGATTCAGTTTTGTATTAGTTTCCTTGGCCTGCTGTAAAATGTACCACAAACCGAGGGGGCTTAAACAACAGAAATCTAGTTTCACAGTTTTGGAGACTGGAAGTCCAGGATCAGGGTGTCAGCAGGGCCCTGCTGTCTCTGAGAGCTCCAGGGAGGCAGCCATCCTTGGCTTTTTCAGCTTTCGGAGGCTCTTGGCAATCCTTGGCTATGGCAGCATCACTCCAGCTTTACCTGGGTTCTCCCGCGTGTATGTGTCTCTGGATCCAAATTGTCCTCTTTTTACAAGGACACTAGTCATATTGGGTTAGCTCTTACTCTAATGACCTCTTATTAACTTGTCCCTGTCCTCAAGTAGGGTCCAATTCTGAGGTTCTGGAGAAACACTCCAACATGCTCTCTATTTGCAGAACACAGTTCAACTCATCATAAGTTTCTTTGTGAACTATTATCACCTTAAATTGTACTAACAACTCGGGTGAATGAGCGATGAACTTTTATTTACATATTAAAAGTCATTAATTATAGGGAAGAGGAAATGCTGATTAGGTTGTAGACACACATTTCATGTTGAGGAATTGATGACGTGTTTACTAAATTGTTAAACATTAAAGTTGGTAGTAAATAATTTTGAAATTAAACCCCTGTCATTTTCGAAGAACTTTGTGAATGTATACATTTATATTCCTATCCAAATCTGTATGCAGTGTACTTTTATAGAGACATAGACATACACACACACAAATAAGAAACCAAATCAACACCCCCTTTATCACATTGTAACAGGGTCTCACTATATAGTTGAATTTTAGAGAATACTGTCTGAGCTCTGCCAATTCTGAGTCTGTGCAGTGGTGGAGTTTTTCCCAATTGACTAAGTAGCTTGAAGTAGATAATATTTTGAACAGCTAACATCCCACTGTCATAGATGTCCTTGGAGTGACGTATGTTTCTAAAGAAGCTGTTTTTCTGTAAACCTTGGAGAACCCTGACTGAGAGAGAGCAGATATATGTATATGTATGAAAAGTCGGGGGCTTTCATAGTCCAGTAAAATGGTTAAAAGGAAACCTTCGCCGTTTGGTTTTACAGTCTTCTAAGTCTTTAAAGCCTTAAAAGCCCCGGATGAATAGGCCTGCTGAGTTCTTGTCCTTGGTGTGACTGTTTATACAATATCCCGAGCTGTTGCCAGGTGAGGGAGTGCACTGCTGTGATTCAGATGCGCCTGGGGCCTCCCTGGTGATACTGTGTGGGACTCTCTGTGCCTGTCAGAGATAGCAGCCCCTGGAAGGGCAGAGAGTCCTGGGTTCTGGTCCTGGCTGCCTGACCACTCAAGGTCATGGGCAGGCCACTCAAGTCATCTCCAGGGGCCTCAATTTCCTCTTCTGGCAAGTGGAAATGTTAGCCTGGAGCAGCATTTTTCTAAATTTCTTTAGTTCTGGGACTCTCTATTC
Source organism: Cephalophus harveyi (assembly GCA_006410635.1). Taxonomy (NCBI): domain Eukaryota; kingdom Metazoa; phylum Chordata; class Mammalia; order Artiodactyla; family Bovidae; genus Cephalophus; species Cephalophus harveyi. The sequence continues at coordinate 229,215 of SJYT01008458.1, read as the reverse complement.
AAATAAATATGAATGACAGTGCCGTCTGTAGAACAGTGAAGGCGCAGTGACTGGTTTAATGGAAGGTCGGGGCTCAGTGGGCCCAGCCGTGTGCCCGCCCCCACCTCATCAGATGCTGAGGAGGGAGAGACCGTGTACAAAACTGCTGCCGCAACTCTCCCATTTTCCTAACTTCCCACGACTTTGTGTTTCTTTCCGCATGCGGAGGAACCAAGGCCAGTTCAAGCGTGAGCATGTCACCGTCAGAGTGAATCTGACGACTGAGCTGGAACAGCAAAAAGACGCCAGAGGAGAGAGGTGGACAGACAGGCAGAAGCATCCAGACGGACATGGAGAATCTAGTAGGAAATCAGATACTCAGAAATCTAAAGCCGCCGCCACAAACTATAGAATCTGTCAGTATCTGTTAGTATGCCCGGCAGTGCACCAGATGACTCATTATGTTGTTCCGTGTCTGCCTTGAAACAAGCTTCTGAAGTCGATGGTATTATCCCCATTTTACATTCAGGACCTTGCAGTAAGTCACGTGCACAGGGCCACACAGCTAGTAACGCTTTGCAGTTCTTACTCAGGTCTGCGCCCTGGCGAGTCGTCATGGTGACGTCAGCTTGCATGCTTCCTCCTATCAGGAAGGTCTGGTATCAGTCAAGGTAACTGACCTAAGGTGTGTACTGTACCACTGGGTTCCAGAAGAGAACTGACTCCCCGCCTCCCCCCAGATACTCTTCTCTTTTTCCTGGAGTTTTTAGGCCTAAGCAGCTATTGTCTGCGTAGAATGGAACATTATCTTTAAGAAGTTACTCTTATAAGGATACTATAGAACTACAGTTTCTTGAGAGATTTTCTTTTTTTTTTTTGGCTGCCCCAGGTCTTAGTTGCGGCACGTGAACTCTTCTTGTGGCATGAGGGCTCTAGTTCTCTGCGTGCGTGTGTGCTAAGTCACTTCAGTTGTGTCCGACTCTGTGCGACCCTATGGACTATAGCACACCAAAGTCCTCTGTCCATGGGATTCTCCAGGCAAGAATACTGGAGTGGGTTGCCATGCCCTTCTCCAGGGGATCTTCCTAACCCAGGGATCAAACCTGGCCCCTGCATTGGAAACCTTAGCCACTTGGACCCCCAGGAAAGTCCCTCTTGTGTGATTTCTGCTTGACTAGAAATTTTCTTTTCCTTCTCATCTTTAAGCATTCAAAGTGAGCTGTCTTTCTCCAACCAGAAGTTTATGTAGGAAGTGGTCTCTATTCATCCTTGTGAGATAGTTAAAAACAACAAATATCTTAGTTACTCAAAGGTCTCCATTTATCTGAGGGGACAAGCCTGCCCATCCCCTCTGTATTCCAGAGGGAATAGTCCTAGTCTTCTCCCAGACTGTGGAAGAGCCCCAGAGGCTCAGTTATAGCGTCCATTTTTGTCATAATCAGACAGAACAATGTCAAGCATGAATAATGACCAGGAACCATAATTTGCCATGATGGACACACAGGTCAGACCACATTCCTGAGAGTGATCGCTTCTGCCTGCAGGATGCATCCAGCGCCCAGACACCCAGCATTTAGAGTGATCGCTTCTGCCTGCAGGATGGATCCAGCGCCCAGACACTCAGCATTTAGAGTGATCGCTTCTGCCTGCAGGATGGATCCAGTACCCAGACTCTCAGCATTGAAAGAGTCCCCGGGTCGCCTCCTGCCTTCTGGTTGGAAAAAGTGTTAGTCACGCAGTTGGGTCTAACTCTACAACCCCATGGACTATACCCCGCCAGGCTCCTCTGTCCCTGGGATTCTCCAGGCAAGGATATTGGAGTGGGTTACCATTCCCTTCTCCAAGGGATTTCTCCAAACTCGGGGAGTAAAGCCAGGTCTCCTGCATTGCAGGCAGATTCTTGACCATTTGAGCCACCAGGGAAGCCCTCTGGCTGGAAGGAGAAGTCCAAAACCAAAAGTTTTGAAAATGACTTCCCTGGTGGCTCAGATGGTAAAGTGTCTGTCTACAATGCGGGAGACCCGGGTTCAATCCCTGGGTCGGGAAGATCCCCTGGAGAAGGAAATGGCAATCCACTCCATATTATTTCCTGGAAAATCCCATGGACAGAGGAGCTTGGCAGGTTACAGTCCATGGGGTCGCAAAGAGTCAGACACGACTGAGTGACTTCACTTTCACTTTCTAGTTTTCAAGTCATTCAATTCATGTTTCAGGCCATCGAAGCCATACTGGCAGCCAGACGTGTGACGTGTGACCAGCTGCCTATCCTGGCCTCTGTGTTTCAGATATTATTTATTCTCTGAGACCCCTTCTATGTTTTAATTAATTAATTTTTTAATTGAAGGATAATTGCTTTACAGAAGTTTGTTTTCTGTTGAACCTCAACATGAATGAGCCATAGGTATACATATATCCCTTCCCTTTTAAATTTCCCTCCCATCTCCCTCCCCATCCCACCCCTCTAGGTTGATACAGAGCCCCTGTTTGAATTTCCTTAACCATACAGCAAATTCCCATTGGCTATCTATTTTACATATGGTCATGTAATTTTCTACGTTACTCTTTCCATACATTTCACGCTCTCCTCCCCTCTCCCCAAGTCCACAAGTCTGTTCTTTATGTCTGAGACCCCTTCTTGACCATGGGATGCTTTTCTTTTGTACAATCAGTGTCTTGGATGGCCACATACTCCAAATATTCTGACACAGGCACAGTTCCAACTATTTTCTCTTTCTTGCCTTCAAACTGTACTTATTGAGTATCCATTTATGGTGAGCACTGAGGATCTAGCAGTGACTACAACAGATAGAGCCACTGCCTCTGTAGATAACCTCTGTAGAGGTGATCTCATTGCAAGATCTTATATTCTGAGTTAGGGTTTAGAAAATATGGTCATCTATCACTGAATTTGTACTCCTGCTTTCCAATAGCAATAAAACCTCTATAGCAGGAGTTTAGGCTGAGTTACTTTTCTATCGTTTTTCTTTTCTAAGGCGCTTGCTGCCAAGTATCTTTAGGGAAACAGCCATAGCATGAGCCTGTAAGTAAGTTGTAAGTCACGCAAACATCCCAGGGAATAGTTTCATTGAGAGAGTCTCTGTATAGTTTACTGATGATGCTTGTCATGAATTCTGCTGCTTTGCACAGAGGGACTTGGGATGCTCTTTCAGTTGATTATGTCCTTGTCCCTTCTTTGGCAAAAACTTTTTTGTTCTGTGGCTTTATTAGGGCTTTTGTTTTCAAGGCAATTTTATCTGCTGTTGTTTTATGTCTAGGAAGCTTTTAGTAGGCCCAGTGTACATTTTTTAAAATTTGATTTTTTTAATACCGAGCAGCATTATAAAGAAGTTGAAAAAGCTTTTAATTATGGAGAATTTCAAACAAACAAAAGGAGACTGAATTGTGTAATGAATTTCAAACAAACAAAAGGAGACTGAATTGTGTAATGAATATTGGAAACTTCACCCAGCTGACAGCCCTCAATCCATGGTCAGTCTCGTCCTATCTCCACCCCCGTCCACTTCCTCCACCCTGTGTCCCAGATGTCATAAATAGTTTAAGTATATTTCTCCAAAAGATAAAGATTATCTCCTAATATAATCACAATGCTGTTGTCATGCCTAAAAATTAATATTTATCTTATGGGGAGATTATTTTAAAGGACACGGGAGGAGAAAAATTTAGCTACAAACACAGTGCCAAACATGTCAACTCTTTACTTTTTTATCTGGGTTTTCCAGTTTTTGACCAAAAGTATGCTCACCGTTTGTAAGAGTAACGGAAGTCTCAGCTACTTTGCAACTTTTTCTGGATATAGATTTTATGCTTGGGGCAAGTATCACCCCCTACCCCCACCCTGTGGCTTTATCTTAGAGAAACAAAGGATGTTCTCTTCAGGGGACCAACTTTACATATTCTGAGTAATTCTTCAGAACCTCTTCCAACTTTTAAATCTTCTTATTCATTTAGCAAGTATTTATTGAGAACTCATTAAGTGTCCGTCACTGTTAGTTGCTGGGGATTATGGTGAAAAAGAAGACAGATAAGACCCTAGACTTCTTAGAACTTTGATTTGGTAAGGAAACAGGCCTTGCATATATCATGATGCCAACAGTCACTCCATCACGGCTGTGGTAGGGAAACAGGCCTTGCATATATCGTGATGCTAACAGTCACTCCATCGTGGTTGTGAAGTGTTGTAGAGACCTGACTGTCTGAAGAGTTGGTGAAGATGACCTTGAGAGAAGAATATTTCAGCCCAGCAGTGGCTCTGCAGTGAGAGGGAACCGCCTGTGTAAATGCCTGAGGCACGAAGGAGGTTGGCTGATAAAGGAACAGAAAAGAGGCCCTGAGGCTGGAATGAAGTGGGGGACTGTAGGGAGATAGATCCTGGGAGGCTGGAGAAGAGCCTCCCATCCTGGGCTTGCCTCCTCCCACAGGCCCTGAATCTGAGAGCCTCCCTCTTGGCTCCCATAACCCTGAGGTCTGGGGCCACACGAAGCTGTGAGCTCCACTTCCTCTCCTCTAAGCTATCCTGAGGGTTTTGGTGGCTCAGATGGTAGGAATCTGCCTGCAATGCAGGAGAGCCAGCTTTGATCCCTGAATCAGGAAGATCACTGGAGGAGGAAATGGCTACCCAATCCAGTATTCTTGTCTGGAGAATCCCATTGGCAGAGGAGTCCAATGGGCCACAGACCATGACGTCACAAAGAGTCGGAGGACTGAGTGATTAACATATAAGCTATCCTGAAGGTTTTGTGGTTAAAGAAAGAGCCTAGATTTGGAAACACAAACAGGCACTTGAATACTGCCACCTTGGAAGAAATAGTATTATATACACAGTAGGGTTAAAGAAAACGTATAGTAAAATGGCTAGCCAAAAAATATTTTCTTTCTTCGTAGACACCCTTTCCCCTTCCCCATCACAGCCCAGCAGCTTCTCAGGAGTCCTCTCCTTGTGGGGTGACCCATGCTTATGGCCCTGCTCCTGTGTTGGGCCCTTCCCTGTGGGTCTCTCATTTAGATCCTGACTTTGTAATTTTTTAGTTATCATTTTTTGAAAAAGTATTATTGAAGATGTGGAGTCAAACTTTCTAGATGTTTTACTCACTCAAACACGCACTTGCAAAGCAAAAAATAGAAATAATATGAAATGTACTATTTTTTACTTAACAGATCTTTGATATCTTTCCATGTGTGTAACTTTCAGATCCATGACCTCTCGGGATGTGCTTCACAGACCATGTTGTCCCTGGCTTGTCTGTATATACCTCCATTTGTGGTGGTCCCCATCTCCCTTCACAGGCAGGGAGACAAGTCCTCTTGATCTGGTCACCTGAGCGTTTTCCTGTAGGACAGTCCACCTGTGAAAACCTTTGCTTTTCAGAAACCAGTTTTCCCAAAGCCTTAGGCCAGCATCAGCTTGTTTTTCAGGAACTGGGTGGAGCTGGTGACTGAAAGAGCTTGCTTTTGTTTCCTGGTGTGTGGGAGTTTCATTAGAGCTTTTCCTCTTCCTGATTATATGTGTAGTAAAGCTGGGATATCTAATCTGAGCTTCTCACTCCACTGAGTGCCATTTAACCCCCCACTCACCTAAACTTTGGTATCAACATTAAGAGTTACCTCAGTGCCTGTGGGGCCCAAGTATGAGGAGTTCTAGTGAAAGCATTTTCCATAAGCAATGCAAGTGTCCCACCCCTCATATTTTATCTCTTAACAAGTTTGTACAGAAGAATGGGAAGCAATGGATGTTTTGTTATTTTTTAAGATTTATTTAAAAAGTTTTGGCTGTGCTGAGTCTTCATTGTTGCATGTGGGCTTTTTCTAGTTGCAATGAGCAAAGGCTGCTCTTCATTGCGATGTGTGGGCTTCTCACTGAGATGGCTTCTCTTGTTGTGGAACACAGGTTCTAGCCGTGTGGGCTTCGGTAGTTGCAGCACACGGGCTCAGCAGTTGTGAGGCATAGGCTTAGTTCAGTTCAGTTCAGTTCAGTCGCTCAGTCGTGTCCGACTCTTTGCGACCCCATGAATCGCAGCACGCCAGGCCTCCCTGTCCATCACCAACTCCTGGAGTTCACTCAGACTCCCGTCCATCGAGTCCGTGATGCCATTCAGCCATTAATCTTGATTCCAGCTTGTGTTTCTTCCAGTCCAGCGTTTCTCATGACATACTCTGCATAGAAGTTAAATAAGCAGGGTCATAATATATAGCCTTGACGCACTCCTTTTCCTATTTGGAACCAGTTTGTTGTTCCATGTCCAGTTCTAACTGTTGCTTCCTGACCTGCATACAGATTTCTCAAGAGGCAAGTCAGGTGGTCTGGTATTTCCATCTCTCTCAGAATTTTCCACAGTTTATTGTGATCCACATAGTCATGGCATTTAGGATCTTCCGGGACCAGGGATCAAACCTGTGTCGCTTGCATTGGCAGACGAATTCTTAATCACTGAACCACCAGGAAAGCCCTTCTTATTAATTATTTTTCAAAAGGTCACATTGTAAACAAATGATACATGAAGTTATAAAGAAAAAAAATCAAATTTCATTCTGACCTTCAGCATCCCTGCTCCTCCCCACCATCTCCTCCTTAGAGGTCATTACCAATACCAGTGAAGTTGCTCAGTCATGTCCAACTCTTTGCAACCCCATGGATTGTAGCCTACCAGGCTCCTCCATCCATGGAGTTTTCCAGGCAAGAGTACTGGAATGGGTTGCCATTTCCTTCTCCAGGGGATCTTCCCGACCCAGGGATCGAACCCATGTCTCCCACATTGCAGGCAGACGCTTTAACGTCTGAGCCACCAGGGAAGCCCCAGCTTAGAGGTCATTAATGATTAATAATTTGGTAACTTTTACAAGCTTTGATTGAATGGGCCATAAAGGACTTACTATTCTGCCACAAATGAATGATTTTAACATGCACATTATAATTTTATATGTCAATGATGTTTTGCAAGTGCATAGAAAGAATTTATGCAAAGGTGGTTTAAAAATTAGTGCAAGAGCAAAGTTGCCATTATGAAACTCAGCCTTCTGTCCTGTGACATTGTCAACCCCAAGGAAGATTAGACATAGGCTGGTTTTTCTCTGTCATCTCAGTCCCTCGTCTTAAGTTGTTCCTGTCCCCTCTCTTCCATGTTGTGATGGCCTACTCTGTCCCTCTACATCCAACAAAGCCTATGGAGAGGTGTCCTTAGTATCAGACAGAACTGGGCTTGAACCTAGGTGTGTGGCCATGAACAAGAGATGACACTTGACCTCTCTGAACTTAAGCTCTCTCCGCTATACAGTGGAAAGGACAGTCATTGTGTTGTGGTGTGGCTGTGAAGATTAAGTGTGTGAGCTTATTATTAAATATGTCTAGCTTATAGAAGGTGCTCAATAAATCTTAGTTTCTCTTGGCCACGTCCCCCCCTTCCCAAGTGTATTTGCACTTCAGCAATGATGGGAGTTTTAACTGAGAGAGCCAAGGAGCAGAGGATTCTTTTGGAGTGATGTCATGCTGCCTCTGCCTGACTTTTCAGAAGTATTTCATGAATAGTCACAACAGGGGACCCCACCTCCCTTCCTCAGAACTGGCTCCAGGGTCAGCTCTAACGTCCGAGGACAATCTGGCTGCCAGATGGCTGTCAGCATTGTTCCCCCCCACATATCTCAACCTCCTGCGTTTCAGGCCACACAGTTAGTGATAACGATGAAGTCATACAGAGGAACCAGCATAAAAACAGCTTTACCAAGAATGTGAGATTTCAGACACTCACTCTTGCTATCAGGGATGGCACAAGTCCATTAGGCACCTTTGTCAGAAGGCGCCTGTGTCGAAAAGGCACCTTCTCTGGGAAGATGGGTTCCTGCAGAGATGCTGCTTGATAAAGGGACAGAGCTTTGGTGGAAATTAGGGCAAGGTGCTGGTCTTCCAGGGGAAAGATAGGCACAGGCCAACTATGACTTGGTGAGTAGAGACCAGGTTGGATTTCTACTGGCAGTGCCACCCCTCCCCCATTGCCAGGCATCTCAGTGCTGGGCACAACCTGCATAACCATGTTCAGTGGGCCCGTGATGACAGCTGCCTCTACAAAGCCTAAAGAGTCACCATTCTCTTCTCTTTTCCTCCCCTCTTTCAGCAGCGTGACCTGAGCAATGGAGAATCGACCAGGAAACTCCCTCAGGGTGTTGTCTATGGTGTGGTGCGAAGATCAGATCAAAACCAGCAGAAAGAAATGGTGGTGTATGGGTGGACCACCAATCAGCTGAAAGAAGAGATGAACTACATCAAAGACGTGAGTAGTTTAAGGATTTTTTTTTTTTTTTTTCTGTTTTATAGTCTTCTTGTAGCATGTCAGAGGGTGGAGTTGGAAGCTCTGATATGAACGTAATAAGTCATTTTGAAATAATTCTAAACGTCATTTTGGATGGAAAAACCACTACAGATCTTCATGGTGATGTGAAAAGTGTTATCGCTCAGTCGTGTCCGACTCTTTGCGACCCCGTGGATTGTAGCCTTCCGGGCTCTTCTGTTCATGAGATTTCCCAGGCAAGAATACTAGCGTGGCTTGCCATTTCCTTCTCCAGGGGAATTTCCCAACCAGGGATCGAACCCAGGTCTCCCACATTGCAGACAGATTCTTTACCGTCTGAGCCACCAGGGAAGCACACATGTAATTTTGCAGTGAGGTACAGGATGGAATTCTATGTTATTAAGTAAGGAGACTCAATAGACCAAATAGGTTTTTTCTTCCATGTATGATAAGGAGGCTCTTAGGTAGTTTTGCTTATTATATTGGACACTCCTAATATAAGAGTTTGGACAGCTGTATAAATTTGGATACTTTTGGCTACAGGTAGCAGAAAAGCTGACTCTAAAAGGAGATTTTTCTCATGTGGGGATAAGTCTAGGGATAGGTGTACTCCAGGCAGGGCTCTCCAAGCACCAGTTCTACTTCTGAGAGTCCCTTGGTTCTTTCCTCCTTCAGCCTTAGGCTCACAGCATCATCTGAAAATATGATGGTGTCTGGAGAAGGAAAAGGAGACAATCATCTCTGGTTACCCTTTAGAGACCTGTCATCAGACTTGCCCTGGTGTCTCATTGGCAAGGACCCAGGTCACATGCCCATTCCCAAATCCATCACTGGCAAGGGGAATGGGCCTTGGGAATTGGTTTGATGGTTCAGGCCAATCAGTTGGGTTGAAACAGATGCTGGGAAGTCAACCACAATAGACATTGTCCAACCCAGGCCAATTAATACCATTTCTTTGTAATTAATATTACATTTCTTTTAAAGTGTACGTTCTTTGGCGAACTTTTGAAAAATATAAAGATGTATGAAGAAGAAAACAAAATCACCCATAATTCTACAATTCAACCAGAACAGTTGTTAACATTTTGGAGTATTTCCTTGTAATCTTTTCTTTTCTTTTTATCTATCATCTATCTTTCCTTCCTTCCCTCCCTCCTTCCCTCCTTCCTTCCTTCTATCGATCCATCATCTCCATTCCTTCTTGGTCTACCCAGTGTCTCCCTAGATTGAACAGTGCCTTTGTTGTCAAACGAGAGTGATTAGGTAGAGAGGATATGAGCTGTCCCAGACACTGGCCTGTGGACTAAAAAGTACTCGTGAGAAGCAGGGACAGCATGGGCAATGGAGTCCCCATGGATCTTGGTTCAAGGTCCAGCTGTTTGACCCAGCCAAACTTTTGCCCTGTCTGAGCTTTAGTTTTCTCATTTACAGATCATGGGGGCTGAGAAGGGATCGTTAAGGTCAAAACTAGCTCTGTTTTATTTGGCTGTGTTTGCCAGTAGGACACAAACACATGTGATCAGCTTTTGTTTTGAGTTTTTGAGAACATCTCTTATCAAATATCAAAAAATAATAAATGTACCTTTCTTAATTGTCTTGAAAGATTTGGACAGTTGTACAATTTTAAGGAATAAAAAAGATAATAAATTCTTAACAGAGAAAATGAAGAAAAGCCAGATGATCCATACTCGTACATAAGTGGGTAGAGCCTGTCTGGCAACTGTCAACCTCAGAGCCCCAGTCATCCAGACCCTGGAGATCATTTTTAACCATTCAGAGTAGCCCATTCCTATGTTTCTATGTAGGGACAGCTTGTACCTTTTTGGTTGCCCCTATTTTTCTCACACAAATGCTTATGCCTTTCTCACTGAGATGCCCCAAATAACGTGGCACCACTTCAGAGGTAAACCTGCTAAGCAGATTGGTGAGTTGTAGATTGTCCAAGACAAAATCATAGGTTCAGCCTGTCAGGTGTCCAAATCACATGAGAATTTCTGACCTGAATTGCCAACCTCCACTGTGATCTACAATTTAAAATTAATTTTTTGGTCCTGCTTTCTGTGGCTGGCTTCAGATCCACCCCAGGCTACTCATTCCTGAGTATGTTTATGGGTTTGTGCGCCTTCCCTCACTTGTGGGTGGACTCTGGCAGTATTTGCCAATGGGAGTCACATCCAACTCCACCCACTCCCCAACAGTGAGTAGGCTGAGAACCAACTCAGGGTCACAGATGAAAGCCGTTCTGTCTGCCCAGAATGAAAAGGTTGTTGCTTTTGGCCTCATTTCCCCCAAAATGTTTGTATTCAATGGTGAGAAAGTAGACTCTGTCATTACAGTTCATTCGGGAAGGGCAAGGTATTGTGACTTGCCTTCTCCTGCCCTGAAATCTCCACCAGTATCCAGTCATTCCTAATAAACATACAGTTTAAAGCAATGTGCTAGTTGTATAAATACAGTTTCAAAATTAAGTCCCCACATGCTGTGGCCTACTTAACCCCTCATTCTAACCAAACTGCTGCTTTTGAGCCTTTCCTGTGATAGAAGTTCCAGAGCCTTCTGGAGAGGGATCCTTTGAGGCTGCTTTTTTGTGTGAGAATCCCTGAGTTCTTCATTCAACCAAGGGAGCACCAGAAGAAGAGTGAAGATAGAGATTATTTGTTAGGTTTTTTCATTGCTATTGAGAATATATTTAAGGCCCCATTACTCCTCTGGAAGTGGTATTATAGAGAAATTTAAGCAGAGTTTGTATAAACAGGTGTTTGGGGGAATCACCATGGCTTTTCTTATATCTAGTGCCTTCTGTAGTGTTGGTGATTATTGAGGAGCTGACTTTCACGTTTATGGGCTCTCTAAGCTCATACTTTGCTTCCTTACATTCCAAACATTTATTTGTTCTCTGGCAGTCAGGACAGCGATAGGGAAAATTAGAGGTGCCTTTTTTTGTTTTTTGTTTTGTTTTGGTCTGCCTAATCATGTGTTTTGGCTTCCCTGGTGGCTCAGTAGTAAAGAATCCACCTGCTGATGCAGGAGACATGGATTTGATCCCTGGGTTGGGGAGATTCTCTGGAGAAGAGAATGGCCACCCACTCTAGTATTCTTGCATGGAGAATCCCATGGACAGAGGAGCCTGGCAGGCTACAGTCCATGGGGTTGCAAAAGGGTGGGACATGACATAGCGACAGAACAACAACAACAGTAGTCATGTATTTACGAAGCTGACCAGTTAAACAGTCCCTACTTATAAAAATATGTGGTAGGAAAAGGGAAAAATCCTGCCTGAATATGATTTTTAGGGTGGTAGGTAAATTTCAATAAACCACTTTTTCTTCAGAGCATGTTATTTGATAATTAATATTTATTAATCCACAATGTGTATTTATTAGTATCATTATTATTTGGATAATTCCCTTGTGATACTGTTTCTTAATAGCCCAAATTGTCTTGTTCCTAAGATTATTTTTTTGTGAGGCCCTTCTCTCATTAGGGTTTCTTAAATGTTTTGAAAATCTCACATGAAAATACTGTAGCTTGATCTCTAACCAGCATTTTTGTGGGCTGCAGGTGAGAGCCACTTTGGAAAAAGTAAGGAAGAGAATGTATGGAGACTATGATGAAATGAGACAGAAGATTCGACAGCTTACCCAGGAACTGTCAGTAAGTAGCATCATGTGAAGAGATGCTAGAGCTTAGAACTCCCTCTCAGTTGCTAGTGCCTGAAGATACTTGAGTTTCCCATGTTCCTTGTGAGTGGAATCATAGGCACATGATTGCACTGGGTCTTTGGTGCAACTCGTGGCCTCTCCAGTTGTGGCATATGCTTAGTTGCTCCATAGCACGTGGAATCTTAGTTTCCTGACCAGGGATTGGACCCACCTCCCCTGCACTGGAAGGTAGATTCCTAATCCCTGGACAACCAGGGAAGTCCCTGGAATCATATTTTACATGAACTGAGGGAATGTTATCACAGAATGAAGTTTATTATTTGAAGGAAAATTTTTGTGGCAAGAATAATTTTCTCTTTCAAAGCATTCCCTCCAAAGTCAAGAACAAGATGAGGATGCCAGCTCTATTATTATTAAATGACATTGTACTGGAGAGACTAGCCATGGCATTTAGCAAGAGAAATAGATTTAGAGGTATAAAAACTGGACGGATAGATGAAAAACTTTCACAGTTTACAAACTGTATGACTACATACCCAGAAAACTCCAGAGAACCAATGAAAAAACTGCTATAAACAGAAGAATTCTGTAAAGTAGCAAGGTAAAATATTAATGGACAGACAAATAGATTGCAATATGCAAAAAACCAGTTAGAGAAAATAAAAGCAACAAAAAACTACCAGATATCTGAAATAAATTTTAATGAGTAGAAAGACATATATGTCATGTACTTGGAAAGGAAGATTCAACATCATAAGACATTAATACCGTTCATGTTGATATGTAAATTTAATATTACCCAGTAAAAGTATTAAAGGATTTTTATTTTATGTTGTTCTTTTACAATTGAACTAGGTGGTTCCATGGTGTACAGAAAATAAATATGAAGAGTTAAAATTCTGGGGGGAGAAAAAGGCAATGAAGGAGACTAGCCCTCTTAATACTGAGAAATATTGAGAGAGAAATTGAGAAAGCCTCAGAGATGAAAACAGTATAGTATTGGCACATAAATAAATAGACATTAATGAAAAAGAGCCCAGAAATGTAACCCGATCTATGATAAATGTGGCACGTTAAATGAAGGGAGGAAAATAGACCAGTCAGTATATGCTGTTGGGACAGACTTCTATCTGGACAAATTCTGGGTAGATTTTGTTAAACTTAGTGCCAGAAGGAAATATACGTGAATTGTTTTACACTCTTGGAGAGGGGAAGGTATTATCTTATGAAGAGATGCAATTCCAAAATCACTAAAGGAAGAGTTAATGACACTGATAATTTTGACTGTATTAAAATGAAGCCTAGTGCTGGCAAAAATACCAAAGTCAAATGACAACCTGGGAAAAACTATTTGCCTTCGTACCATAGGTAGTAGGCTTGGAGAATGAAATGGCAGCCCATTCCAGTGTTCTTGCCTGAGGAATCTCATGGACTGAGGAGCCTTGCGAGCTGCAGTCCATGGGGTCACAAGGAGTCAGACACGACTGAGCAACTAGTAAGCTAATATCCTGGATACTTAAAAAGTGCCCGTGAATCAAAAAGAAAAAGGCCACCTCATAAAAATAGGCAAAATATTTGTGACAGATAATTTATAGTAAAGGACAGATGAAGAGATCTTAAATTCCTCATTCTCAATAAGAGAAACTCAGATTAAAACAGTCCTATGATATAATTTTTATCTAGCAGACTGGCAAAACTGCCAAAGTGGAACAAGATGCTGTATTAGCTGTGCTGTAGAGGATCAGGCAGATTGCTGCTTGGAATGTAGTTTGTATTGCTTTTAGGAAAAGCAATTTGAAATATCCACCCAAATTACAAATGCCTACATCCTTTGACTCAGCAATTCTTTTCCTAAGAATTTATTCTATACAAAAACTCTCACATATGTGAAATGATGTATGCATAAACTTAGTTGTTAAACATTGTTTATAATAGTAAAAAGATTGGAAACCTTACAAGTCCATTAAGAAAGAAAAATTTTAAAATATATATATTACATCTCTACAATCACAGAGTTGTAAAAAAATAAAACTGAATAAGTTCTTCAAAAAGATACAGAAAAATTTCAAAGATACAGAGTAAGTGGTGAAAAAGCAAGACACAGGAAAATGTCATGTGTAGTATACTACCATTTATGTAAACTAAGAGGAGAAAATAAATATATCTAGATTGTTTTGTGTGTGTACAAAAAATTACTGGGAGGATCATCAAGAAAGTAATTAACAGTGGTTCCTACTTGAGGTGCAGAGTGGACATGGTGGTAACTGAACAGATGGGACAGCAGTGAAAAAATATTTCATTTAGTGTCTAATATTTAGAAATATTTAGTGCCTTTTCTACTTTTAGAATGTTTTGAACTCTAGGAATATATTGCCTACTCACAATTAAAGAAAAAATAAGCTTCCTCTGGTTTAACCTAGCTAATGCTTTATGGGAAAAACATTTAAAATAATATTTGTGGTTAATAACCTTGAAGGAAAAGTCTATTCTGTATGACATACTTCCCATAAAAGTTAACATCTGCAGTAAAGGAGCACAGTTGCAACAGTCATGTATTAGAGTCTTGTTTATGTCTGGGCTGTGAAATTATCTGCTTAAGTAAGACCTACTGCCTTGATTATATGGGGTGGGAGTATCCAGGCATATCCACCTTGTCATTCTCATTGACATGTAGGAAGAGATTTGTGAAATTGTCACCTGCCAGTGGAAATTCACTCTGCCGTCTACTGACACTGACTGTAATTTAAGCCAGAGAATTGGATTTGCATGCCTAAGCAGGTCTCTGCCCCTTGCTTTCCATTGCCACCTCCTGCACACCCTCGTTTTCTCATCTAGACTGTCACAGGAGCTCCATCTCTACCTGCAGTCTCCTCCTCCTCTGGGTCACACCACAGACTGTAGCCAGGTTAAGATGCTAACGTGGGACTTAACTGGTGGTCCAGTACTTAAGACTTCACCTTCCAATGCAGGTGATGTGGGTTCGATCCCTGGTTGGGGAGCTACGATCCCACATGCCTCATAGGCCAAAGGTCAAAACATAAAACAAAGCAATATTGTAACAAATTAAAGACTTAAAAATGATCCACATCAAAAATAATCTTAAAAAAAAAAAAAAAGATGCTAACTTATTGGCTGTATGAATGTGCCCTGAGCAGGAACACACCTCCTTCCCCTGGCCTGCTATTTCTTTCCTCTTCCAAGGGTACACCTCTCGCTGTCTCATGCCTGACTGCTTCCTGTGGCTCCCACAGGCCTCACAGGATCAACCCTTGAGCCTCCCAGAACCTTACCTCTGGTTCTATTGCCTCCTGGCCTTTCTATATACCCAGCCCTTCTTTAAGGTCTAGCTTAAGACTGGGCTCTGATGAAACTCTCTGAAACACGTTAAATATACATCCAACAAAGAACACAACAGCAGCAGCAGCCACAAAACAACTCCTGGGAACTGGGTGAGGCCAAAGCAATATTCCTTCTATGGTGAGTAAGCAAAAGCAAGACTGTACAAAGTCTTATCCAGCTAGATTCTAGTCGTAAAGGTAGCTATATATTTGCATTCAAATCCCTTAACTCCTCTCCTTCCCTTTCCTCCTTATAAAAAGGCATGTTCTGGGGGCTGCATAGTGTTGTGAGAAGTAAGTGAGGCCCTGTTGGGGAAGGAGTGAATATCATCCAGAGGAAAAGTTGTCTTGCCTTTCTGCTCTCTGGGTCATGCAGATGTTGACTTTTTAATGTAAAGCTGTACTTGAAGTATCATTGACCTCGATGTGTCTGCCCTCAGGAGAAAGTTGTGACCTAGCTGAAGATTTTTGTGAGCATGTATGGTTTGGTTGTGTGTAACTGTCTCTTCAATCTATCCAGGTTTCACAGGCAAAGCAGGACTACCTGGAGAATCACATCCAAACCCAGTCGTCAGCCCTGGACAGTTTTAATGCCATGAACGCGGCGTTGGCGTCAGACTCCATCAGCTTGCAGGTACTCATCTGCTCCCCATTGGCTGGGTTGTCCTCTGTTCCAGTGCACATGAGCTTAGCCAAGGGTGGGCCCTGTGTCTTTGTATTAGAGTAAGTCACAGAATGTTCTCGGCTCATTATTCAGAATACACTCAGCCACAGTAAAGGCTGAGCCAGGGAGACAGTTAAGGAAGGAAGCTGATGGAAATGCTTCCAAGCTGAGCCTCCCAACCTTGCAGTTGCAGTTGTTTTTGCCCTTATTAAAGTGGGGGTTTAGATCCTGAGTTCAGCGCTAGTGATGTCACTTGTCCCACTAGACACCTGAGTGGTCCTAAGCATCAGTGCCTGAAACAACGTATCACCTGCTCCCTCATGCCACAGTATTAGAAGTCTCACCAGTCACAGGAAAGATGGCCTTACCCCAAGGCAATCCTCATTTATTCATGACGAGTAACTCCCAAAGGCTATTAGGCATGTTTTCCTAATGCGGAAATTATTTTGCATTAAAAGAAAAAGTCATGTGCCTTCCAGAGAACACCTAGTAGTGCCAGACAGGGATGCCAAAAGCAGTCAGGATCCTACACGTATGCAGATGTGTGTGGTCAACCCACATCAAGGGGATTCTTCTCGTTGTTACTTTGATTTGTTGGGAGTTAATCCCTCACATGTTGCCTATTGTTACTCTTTCAGCCGAGCCCCCCATGTAATATGCAAATTAATTAGAAAATGTTCAGAGCCAAGCATTAGATTCAACATTATATTCAACAGGCTCCTTGGGCTTTAATTTCCAAACATGCAAATAATAGATTCTGTCCCCTTCCAACTTGATTTGGCTCTTATCTCTTTACTTTCCTCTTCAAAGTTCACACAAGCTATTTCATATCCTTTCTGGTTCTCTATAAATAATTTGCTAGATAAGCAAACAAATTTTATGTTGGGATGATCCACTTCCCCTAGGATCCAGTGCTTTTTGCTGACAGCTGACTGGGCGGTAGTGCCAGCATTGAAGCTAGGATATAGTCCCGCAGTGGGGGCAGGCCTTGTGTTTGGATCTGTCTGGAAGCCCATTTCTGGTGGGGCTCTGAGTCCCACCCTTTTCCTGGCTCTCCTTAGAGCATGCCAGCTTCCCCTGGCCTCAGGCCAGGCCCTGCTTTGGGTCTGGTTTATTCAGTAGCCTTTGTTTTCCCTTCCTCCTGCCATTAAGGGGGCTTGTCCAGGCTCCCTTTCCTTCCCTCTCGGACATGTTCTCACCCTGGCCTACCAGGAAAGGCTGTATCTTACCTGACTTCACATCTGGTTGGTAGCTGTGTTTTTTTTTCCTTCCCCATCATACTTCTGATTTGCCAACCCGTGTTGACTAGGAAAAAAAAAAAACATACAACCTAAAAGTTGAGGGTTCTGTTTTATTTGGGGACCTCCCTGAGGACTACAGCCCAGGATTCAGTCTCTCAGAGAGTTCTGAGGAGTTGTTTAAAGAAGTTAGGGAGGACCAGGATATACAGGAGTTTTGGCTGGGGGAAAAAAAAAATGTAGGCAAACATCAGAAGGTTGCTGTTAATCACAAAAGAGACATCTTAAGTTAACGTTTTTAATGCTTTTCTATGTTTGATAAGAGGTAAGAGTCTGGGCTCGTTGACATTGTTTCTTTGGTATGCATCTTAACTCTCTAGGCCTGGTATCCTGCTTTTTTCCCCATCCTGAATTCCCCTCAGGGCACACTGTCAGGTGGGCTACCTGGCTGATGGCTTGATGGCCAGCAGCATTCATTGTTTACTGGAATGGCAGGCAGGCAGGCAGGCAGGCAACATTTTTGTCCCCATCACTGACACTCCAGGCATTCACTTCAAAGGTCAGCGTTTGTTAGAACAGGGTCCACCCTAACCCAGGGACCCTGACTGATTCCTCATCACGGTCTAGTCTCTTATTCCAGGGCAGTCAGAGGGGTCTTATAATGAAAAGATTAAAAACTGTTTGAGAAAAATAAAAAGAAGAAATGGGTGGAGGCAGGGGAAGGGGAGGAGTGGAGGAAAGAAAGATACTGACTGTCTCATGGCCAGGAAACTCAAATGAGTCTGAAGATATTAACTTATTTCTGCCCTTGTCTGCTGCTGCTGCTGCTGCTAAGTCGCTTCAGTCGTGTCCGACCCTGTGCGACCCCACAGACGGCAGCCCACCAGGCTCCCCTGTCCCTGGGATTCTCCAGGCAAGAACACTGGAGCTGGGTTGCCGTTTCCTTCCCCATTGTCTAGTCTACCCCATTTTCATTATTAGTGACAATAAGACCAGGTCTTCAGTTCGACTTTATAGAATGTCAAAGCTGGAAAGAACAATTGAGATGATCTCCAACCCCCTTGTTTGATGGATAAACAAACTGAGACCAACAGAAATGACTTGAACAAAGTGTAGCTCCAGTCCTGGTCTCTTGGCATCTGATACAGGTTCTGAGCACAGGACTGGTCTCTGTAAATCCAGTGGGACTTGGAGAGAGGATGCTTGGCCAGGTGGTTTTTCAAGCTCCTTGCATCTCCAATGTTCTGTGATTCCAGCCTCCAAATGGCTTCTGTATTTTCTTTCATACCTATATACCACCATTAAAAATCCTTTTTTACTGACTTAAATAAGTTTAGGAATGAGGCTTATTATCTAAGGTGGAGGCTCAGGAATGGAGGAGCTTCAGAGACTGGCCAGCTACAAAGAGGACACAGGTGTTAGGAAGTGAGTCCAACACCAACATCTTATATTAGAAGAATTTCCAGCTCTTCTGTATGAGTTGTAGGTAACTTCAGGAGGCGGTAGGAGGTGGTAGAAATTGCCTTGTGTCTAGTGCTAGGAATTCTGGGGTTGTGGAAGCCATTTCTCTGTAATGGGAGTTCAGCATGAAATAGCAACAATGTTAATTTAAGCATTCCTGCCTCAGTGGGCGGTCTGGATTAATGAGCATCAGGCGTCTGACACTTGTCAGGCACTTGTCGCAGACTCTGTTCACCCATCCTCCCTCATCACCACCCTTCTCTGCCTGAGGGAGGAATGTGAAGGGCATGTAGCATCAGAGTAGCCTCAGCCCTGTTGTTGCTATTCTGGCAGCTCGTCCAGAGGTACTGAAGTAAACAGCCTGTTTAAGAAAAAAGGGGGAATACCTCCTTTTTATAAAATACCTATTTTGTTTTCTGACTTAGGAATTTGGAAAATGTAGAAGATTTTAACAGAGAAGAAAGTTAATACTACCCATACTCCTGTCCCTAGTGAAAGCAGTTATTTCAATTTGGGTAACTCTCCTAGTCTTCCCCTCTCTCCCCAGTGGCTCAGCAGTAGAGAATCTGCCTGCCAATGCAGGAGACATGGGTTCAATCCCTGGATTGAGAAGATCCCCTGGAGAAGGAAATGGCCGCCCACTCCAGTATTCTTGCCTGAAGAATCCCATGGACAGAGGAGCCTGATGGGCCACAGTTCATGGGGTTCCAAGAGTTGGACACAGCTTAGTGACGAAACAACAGCAAGAACTACAACCTCCTAGTCTTTTTTTTTTTCCTGGGCATTTGAACAGATGCTTATGAATTTTTTTTTCAAAGTGGGGTTCTTCTGTACTTACTGTTTTCAAACCCAATTTCTTTACATGTGAAATTATGTATCATTAACATTTTTCCTTGGAAAAGGGTTTGATCCATTTCCATCCATCCTAGGCAGTGGCACGTGGTGTTGGCAGCAGTGATGGGGAATTATGGGGAAGCTGGCTGACTTCAGTACAGGGCAGCAGGCCTCCTGGCCACCAGGGGGCCCTCAGGTGCTCTAATACCAGGGGCTCAGGCTTGTAGGTCCTGTGGCTGATGTCTCCCTCAACGGTTAATGACAAAGGGATGTCCTGGTGTGGTCTGGCCCATTTTCTCACACCGCTAGATCTGGTTTTTATTTTCATCCCATCAGAAAACCCTCGTGGATGTTACTTTGGAGAACAGCAATATCAAGGATCAGATCAGAAATCTGCAGCAGACGTACACAGCCTCCATGGACAAGCTGCGGGAGAAGCAGAGGCAGTTAGATGCAGCGCAGGTTGAAAACAAGCTGCTGAAAATGAAGGTAGATACAGGAGCATGGATCTCCTGCTCACCGTTCCCTCCTCTTTCCTCTTCCTCCTCTCTCTCCTTGCATCATCAGCTCTCCCATTCCGATTTCTCCATTCTCTTCTCTGTTGGGTTTTGGCGCCCTTCTGTCACCAACCCCACAGGATCCGACCTGACGGCACTGAGAGGGTTTCTGTGTTCAGAGCTGTCAGTGCAGGTTGGGGACACCCCATACACACCCCGCTGGGCTCTCCTGCCTCGATCCCAGTGGCCTCAGCTGCCGAGACCTCATCATGGCACTGCCCTTATGTACCGAGAGGGCCCTTGGGATGCCTGCAAATTTGGGGCTTGAGAAGCTTCAGTGTTTGGGACTTCCCCAGTGGTCCAGTGGTTAAAAATCTGCCTGCCAAATACATGGGACACGGGTTTGATCCCTGGTCTGGCAAGATCCCACATGCCACGAGGCAACTAAGCCTGTGCACCGCAACTACTGAGTCCTCGCTCTGGAGCCCGTGCTCCATGACAAGAGAATCCACTGCAGCGAGAAGCCTGAGCACCAAAACAAAGAGCAGCTCCCGCTCACTGTAACTAGAGAAAACCCGCGTGCAGCCACGAAGCCCTAGCACAATCCCAAAACTAATTATTTAAAAAAGAGGCTTGACTGTTTAGCTTCTCTTTTAGATCCCAAGACCTTTTTGTCTGGTTTGAAAATGAAGAGCTGAGGGGGCCCCCTGGAAGAAAATGAATGGGTGATCAAGGACTCTGGGCAGTGTCCCTCCTGCCCCCAGGCCTGACTTATTCTGCAGCTCAACCTCTAAGGCCCTGCAGGTCTCAGTGCTCCTTCCCTATGTGAAGCGTGGAGCCCTCACTCATCCGTGGGTCTGCTCCTGGCTCTGGTGAGAGTTCCTATCCAGTGCCAGGAGCAGAGCCACAAACAGCTCCCGGAAGTCACTCAACAAATTATTTCCTGAATGAATTTGTTTTCATTTGAACCTGTGCTTCTCAGATTGTGTTCAACACAGTCTAGACTGTTCTAGAGGAGAGTGCCTTGTGGGTTGTGTTCAGTTCAGTCGCTCAGTCATGTCTGACTCTTTGCAACCCCATGAACCGCAGCACGCCAGACTTCCCAGTCCATCACCAACTCCCGGAGTTTACCCAAACTCATGTCCATTGAGTTGGTGATGCCATCTAACCATCTCATCCTCTGTCGTCCCCTTCTCCTCCTGCCCTCAATCTTTCCCAGCATCAGGGTCTTTTCAAATGAGTCAGCTCTTTGCATCAGGTGGCCAAAGTATTGGAGTTTCAGCTTCAAATCAGTCCTTTCAATGAACACCCAGGGCTGATTTCCTTTAGGATGGACTGGTTGGATCTCCTTGCAGTCCAAGGGACTCTCAAGAGTCTTCTCCAACACCACAGTTCAAAAGCATCAATTCTTCAGTGCTCAGCTTTCTTTATAGTCCAACTCTCACATCCATACATGACTACTGGAAAAACCATGGCCTTGACTAGACGGACCTTTGTTGACAAAGTAATGTCTCTGCTTTTTAATATGCTGTCTAGGTTGGTCATAACTTTCCTTCCAAGGAGTAAGCGTCTTTTAATTTCACGGCTGCAATCACCATCTGCAGTGATTTTGGAGCCCTGCAAAATAAAGTCAGCCACTGTTTCCCCATCTATTTGACACGATGTGATGGGACCGGATGCCATGATCTTAGTTTTCTGAGTGTTGAGCTTTAAGCCAACTTTTTCTCTCTCCTCTTTCACTTTCATCAAGAGGCTCTTTAGTTCTTCACTTTCTGCCATAAGGGTGGCGTCATCTGCATATCTGAGGTTATTGATATTTCTCCCGGCAATCTTGATTCCAGCTTGTGCTTCATCCAGCCCAGCGTTTCTCATGATGTCCTCTGCATAGAAGCTAAATAAGCAGGGTGACAATATACAGCCTTGGTATACAGTATATATACAGTATACAGTATATACAGACAATATACAGTACACAACAATATACAGGTTGTGTACCCACATGATTTATTGCATGAATGAGTATGTTTGGGAGTGAAAGGAAGTGCTGTTAATAATTAGGGGAGTAGCCTGGGCTACATGGTCACCTTCATAAGGTCTACCCACGGGGCAGCTGATGGGGAGGACAGGCTGCTGTCCCACACTGCGTGGTCTCCACGATGGCTGCCCATGGGCCCTGCCGTCACCACCCACTTGGCCAGACACAACCACCTGGGGGAGGGGAAGGAGCCAGGGAACTACATGGTCAGCTCCTCCCTGCTTTCACTTCCACCAGGGCTGTTCTTCTATTTATGCTTTCACGTATTGTATTTCTGCACAAGAGTTACTTTGAAAAAAAGGGGTTTGTTGCTGAAACATTCTGAAGTGACTGTTAGGAGTTTCACCCCAGGGTAGGATCTTTATGTGGTCATTCATCCCACAAATACATATTCAGTGTCTGCTCTCTGCATCCATGCTCCGCACCCGTCTGTTCCAGTGCGGTGGCATCAGGGAGAACAAGCCTCTAACCCAGCCTGCAATTGTGTTTTGGAGGCTCATGCTTTACCTCAAAATAGCAATTTAAGAAGTGACAGTGTTTCACGTAACCTGGATGCAGCGTCAGCGGGACATGAGGGACAGAGCTTGTTCTCAAAGTGGAGATGAAGCGCAGGACACACTGGGTCTCTCTCAGTTCGTGATAATCTCTGTTCAGGATTTCCCATGTTGTGGATTCTTGGTAGCAAAACTTGCCTAGTGATGAGAGGAGATGTAGAGGACATCCGGGGAGACTTTGGTCCAGTCTTTGCAATAAACATCATGTAACCTCTTAAGGTTGTAGTATACCTTGCTTATATAGAGATTATCTACCCAGCTAACTCAGCTCTCTTGAATTAGCAATCAGCTGGAGGGAAGAGACACAAACACACTTTCAGAGGCATAAAATTAATGGCCTGAGCTTTACAGGCGAGCGCAGGGCCTAGGCAGAAAGGAAGCAGCAGCCACCCCCAACATATGCCTGTCTGCCCACTTTACTTTTTCTCATCTCCTAAACTGGGTCTGTGCAAGCCCCCAGATTAGGTTCAGCAAACCACATGGGAACATTTCCAACTGCAACAGTTGGGAAAGCACAAAAGTATGGAAAGGATGAGTCCAGATTTCTTACATGAGCTGAAGTCTTCTCTAGGGACTGATTGGTGAGTGCAGCTAATAAGATGGTTTCAATTCCATGTGGCACCTTCTCTTCAAAGGCTTTCCTGCTCTTCTGACTTAATTTTTTCTTTTAGTGTATGTACGTGGGCGGGGGGGGGGATGTCAAACAAATATGAAAGATAATGTAGAGGTAGGCATACACCATTTTACACTCCTACCTCCATACCATGTAGGAGAATTCCAGTTTCTCCCCATTCTTGCCAATACTAGTTACTCTCTTACTGGTTATGGCAGTCCTCGTGGGTGTGAAGTGGAAGTTAACTGTAGTTTTGCATCCTTGATAACAGTGACGTTGAGCATTGTTTCATGGATTTGTTGGTCATTTGTATATTTTTTCTGGAGTGTCTGTCAGATCCCTTGCCCGTTTTAAAATTAGATTATTTCTATTTTATTGTTGAGTTGTAAAAATTCTTTATATATTCTGGATACAAATTATTAGATGTATAATTGGAAAGAATTTCCCCCCACTCTCTGTGTTGTCTTTTCAATTTCTTGATGCTATCCTTTGAAGCACAGCAGTTTTTAATATTGATGAAGTCAAATTTATGTATCTTTTTTTTGTCCGTTGTGCTTTTGGAGTCATATCTGAGAAGCCATTGCTTAATCAAAGGTTACAAATTTTCTTTCTAAGAGTTTCGTAGTTTTGGCTTTAACATTTTAAGTTTTACATCCATTTTGAGTTCATTTTTATATATGGTGTTTTAGGGACCCAACTTCATTCTTTTGTAGGTGACAAATCCGATTGTCCCAGCACTATTTGTTGAAAAGACTCTACTTTTCACAGTGAATGATCTTGGTAATTGTTTAAAATTGTTTAATAATTTAATCATTTAAACAATTAAACAAGATAATTATCTTGTTTAAACAATTAAACAAGATAATTAAACAAGATAATTGTTTAAAATTTAATTTTTATATCAGGTAAATTATTGGTTTCAAAGTCAGCTCTATGAAGCAAGTGTAAGAAATAGAACATCCATATCTGCCCTTTCCTCTCTTATTCCCTCTTTCTTCATATAGCAAACCTTTTTATTTTTTAATTTTATAGTTTATCCTGCTCTGACCCAATTCTGATAATGTAGTGGTCTTATTTTCATCCCACAACAGAGTGAATTTGTTTTCATTTGAATCTGTGCTTTTCAGATTGTGTTCAGCACAACCTTAGGCTGTTCTAGAGGAGAATGCCTTGTGGGAGAATACCCTCATGATTTATAACTCAAATTGCTTAGATTCTTGAGTACTCAAGACTTTCAAAAAGCATGTCTTTCTGAGGCCAGTTAGAATGAGGATATATTACCTAGCATTGTGAAGGGACAGGGAAGCCTGGCGTGCTGCAGTCCATGGAGTTGCAAGAGTCAGACACAACTTAGCGACTGAATAACAATATTACCTAGAGAAAAAGGGTTGTTAAAACTGATAGAATAAAGTATGATAAAATTTCAGGAGCAAAATAACATTACACAGGAAAAAGCACTAAAGAAAGGGGTTAATAAGACAGTGCAGGGTCTTCCCTGGTGGTTAAGAATCCACCTTGCAGTGTAGGGAACATGGGTTTGATCCCTGGTCGGGGAACTAAGATCTCACGTGCTGTGTGGCAACTAAGCCTGCCCGCTGCAAGTACTGAGTCTGTGTGCCACAGCTAGAGTCCGTGTGCCACGGTAAAAGATCCCAGATGAAGCAGCAAAGATCCTGTGTGCCCTAAGACCCAACGCGGCCAAATAAAAATAGAGAAAAAAATAAGGCAGTGGAGCATGTTTTAGAGAGAATTCCGTTTTAAAACAGTTAGATTTGAGGTGCAGTGTTGACAGAGAAGTATGTTTTTACCTTGTGAAAAGTCACTAGTGGAACACCTTTTCCTGATAATATTAGTATCAAATAAATAAGTTTACAGGGCTGCTTTTAATGTTCCATGCACCTGCTCGTCCCTTTCCTTCTTCCTTCTGTCTCTTTCCCCATCAGTTCCTGCTGCCTCTGTCCCCTGCAGAGCCCTGGCCCCTGGGCCCACTCCTCTGTGAGTTCATGCTCGACACATACAGAGTGTAAGGTGCAGATTTGCCAGAACCTGCTGAAGCTGTAGCTCTGAAGTGAGTCTCTTTGCAGGTGGAATCCTCCCAACAAGCCAACGCGGAGGTGATGAGAGAGATGACCCGGAAGCTGTACAGCCAGTACGAAGAGAAGCTGCAGGAGGAGCAGCAGCGGCACAACGCGGAGAAGGAGGCTCTCCTGGTGTGTATGTCCCACCTGCTGACGGAGCCACCGGGGAGTGTTGGGTGCATTATTGTTGGTGAGCTTTAAATGGGAAGGTGTGTGCTCAGAGGTGAGTTAGTGGACTCTAACATGGGTTTAGTATGTGCCCACTCACTCCTCTCCCTTCTCCCTCCCTTCCTTTACTCACCTTCCTCCCTGCTTAAAAGAGTCCTCAACCTCTGGCTCTCAGTACACCCCTTTCTCCAGCCAGTCTGACCATTTGCCACATCCAGGCTGATCCTGCTTACCTGCAGCTGTGCATTTCCTTACTGCATCTTCTCCTTCTTCCCTGTCCCCATCCTGCTTATGCTCCCTGAGAGTCTTGAAGATGCCAGCCTCTCCACGAATGAAGTCTTTCCTCCTCACACAGCTGCAAGTATCCCCTGCCCTGGGGAAGCCTGTTCTCTCTCTTCTCTGCTGTGGAATTCTCTTGTCCCTGTTATTAGAGCTGGGCCGTGCATCTCCAATCTTGGGTTCTCTAGCAGTGCATCGATTCCTTGAAGACAGGAACTCGATCTGCCTTATCTTGTGTCCCCACAGGCTTAGTACATGTGCTGAATAATTGACTGAGTTGGTGTTTGGGAGAAAGATCTGGACACTCTGCATTCAATTCCACTTCCAGCCCTAATTCCCTGTATGTTGTTGGCAAATACAGTGATACTTTGAGCATCTTGTCAGGAGATAAATAACATTTGTAGGCTCTTTTTTTTTCCTCAAGGGGGGTGGAAAAAAGCAGAAAGATAACTAGGCCCTTGCGATGTGTCTTTTATTCATTGGTTAGAACCAGAATCATGGAGTTTGAGTTCATGATTCTCTGAGATTTTTCTAGGCTCCCGGGTCATGCTGGCTCATGCTTCTAAAGAGACAAGATGATTTAGCAAGGCCTGAGCTGTTTGAACCCTGATTGGTAGTGACTGCGTGCTCTTCTGAGAAGAGTGTGTTTCTTTTGCAGGAAGAAACCAATAGTTTTCTGAAAGCCATTGAAGAAGCCAATAAAAAGATGCAGGCGGCAGAGATCAGCCTAGAGGAGAAGGACCAGAGGATCGGGGAGCTGGACAGGCTGATCGAGCGCATGGAGAAGGTAACACAGCTTAGAGCCCGCAGGCCCCTTGCCCAGCCTCCCTGTAGTGTAACAGCTCCCCTCAGGCCTGCCCAAAGCTGTGAGAAGCCCTCACCACAGATCCCTCTCATTCCTACAACTTGTGACTTGAAATAACAAAGACAGAACTATAAAATAAAGTATATGGATGTAAAGCCATTATCCTCCAATTAAAAATAAATCTAGAAAAAGAGACAGCAAAAAGTAAAGTATATGGAAGTTCCACCAAGTCCTAAGTGTTCCTATGTTGAAAATTTTGATGCTTCTAACATCATTACATACAAAATTATTTACAGAAATTAATCTTTTAGCAGCCCTGCTTTCTGGGGCCCTCAGCATGAACTTGGTTTCCTTGATAGGCAGTCAAGCCCTATTTCCATGTTACATCGACACCCCAAGCCAGTTGTTCCTGGGACCAGGGTCTGAAGGGTTGGTTATGCGTCAGAGTAGGGGCCTTTGCTCTCCGTGGGTGGGGATGGAGCAGGGAGAGGCCTGCAGAAGCCAGGAGCTCAGCTGGGATAATGAGCCAGTCTAGAGAGAGGGAAGAAATGAGGTGGGAAGTGGAGAAAAGAGGAGAGGTGGGAGAGAGGAAAAAGAAAAAGCAAGAAAGATGAAGGGAGGATGACCTTTACCTGACCTCCAAGGGAGAGTGGTGGTTGAGGACTAGAGCTGTGCGTTCCAGGAAGTGGCTCTCTAGCTGTGTGAGTTTACAAAAGAGAGGGGACCAGCCACGACCACCCCTTGGCATCTGTGACCCACACTGGACACTGGGAATCCCCAGGCCAATGAGGGAGGGAAGGGGAATGACAGGGGAAGCAGGGTCAACAGCTGGGCTTCCGGCCGGTTCCGAGAAGAGGGCTGACCTATGATGTCTGTGGCCTGGTCCCCTCTACACTCCTCTGACCAGGAAGGTGGGAATAGCCTTAAACAGAGCTTCTCAGCTGGCCAGGGGGCTCCTCTTTTAAGTAATATCTTTTGAGGGGAGGGACTTGAACAAATAGAGTCAGTTATAATTTCACCTCTGCCCTCTGGGAAAGCAGACTCCTATCTTGTCTTGAAGAGAAGATCAGTGGCGTGGTTAGGGCTGACGTCAGTACTGGTTGTAGATGGTGGTTGTAATGATTGGGCCATGAAGGCATTTTCTAGAATGCAGGCAAGCTTTCCCCTACATCGCCTCGCTCCTGCAACAGCAGACGGTGCTGGTTAAAGCACAGTCCCCCCGAGTGACAGGCTATCCTGCAGCAAACAGGAGCCAGGTGAGCGGCTAGTTCTCACAGAGAGACTGTCCATGTTTTAGAATCACACGAACCTAGGGTTTGAGTCTTGCCTCGCTTTCTAGTTGCAGGAAGTTACTTGACTCTTCCAAATTCAGTTTCCCCTTCTGTAAAATGTTGATAATAGTAATTCTTATTCTTAGGCCTTTTGTGAGGAGTCAACAAGAAAAATCCAGGCCAAATGTTAAGGGCAGTGCCTGGCATATATACAGTAGGGGCTCAAAAAATGTGTGGCTCCAATTTTTAGGTTGTGACTTGCATAAATGTCTGCCCCTGGTGTCAACTTTTTTTTTTTTCCCAGCTGGATCTGTTCTATAGCTTAGTTTCTTTGTCTCCTTGGGCTTCTGGAAAGTTCCCAACATTTTCCCACTGATGTCCATGTGGAGCCTGCGTGGGGGTGTGTGGCTGGGGGCTAGGGTGCTAGTAAGGCTGGCCCTCCCTCCCTGTGGGTGTGTGGCATAAAATGTTCCCCACGTCCTCTTGGCTTTTTCTCTAGTGATTGAGAACCTGTTGTCCTTTCTCGTAACTTTTCTCATTTAGGCTAGCAAAACCCTTGCTTTAGGTAGCTAAGATTAGATATGGCCATTTACTGGCCATATCTTATATGGCTGGTTGTAGATACAGCCATATCTTATATGGCTATATAGTACTACAACCAGTACTATATCTAATCTAAGATTAGATATAGCCGTTTTTCGCCCTTCACGGCTAAATCTGTGAGAGCAGGAACCATGGCAAACCTCTGTCACACGCTGTGAACAACATGCCTACAGAGTTTGTATCCTGTTCTCACATATTTTTGGATTTTTCTCGAGGACACACCATGTGCTTTTGAATGGCTTCTCTGTTGTACCCTTTAGTTTACTGTTTCTAAACATTGTGTCCAAAACAGCTTTCTTTTTTTCTTCATCAGTTAAAGTCTTTTAAGGAGTGTGTTCTATTAGAGACCCTTCTACAGAATAGATAGTACTCTATGCCTTGATCTTGGTGGTGGTTCCACCAGGTAATGTGAATACAGATATGTCAAGGGATTGTGCAGTGTCCACTTAAGATTTGTTGTACCTCAACTTAGGAAAATATCAAAATTTAAAGTATACTGTAAGCCAGGCTTTGCCCTACTTTATGACAGCTTTTTGGGGAGTTGGAGGGAAGGCTCACTTGTTAAGAATTCATCACTATTATTTCAGGGCTCATGTAAACTTCCAGACAGTGGCAGAAACCATGGGGACAGTTAGTCTGTGCATTCACTGTAGAGATTTAAAAGAAGTAACAAAACCCCACGAAAAAGTTGGTCTCCCTTTATTCTGAATATGTCAATGATAACATACCCTCCCTTCCAGAGTGTACTGCTTCCCACTCTGACTATCCCTTGTCTGCTACTGCTGACAGCTTCAGAAGTTGTGGGAGTTCAAGTTTCAAGGATTTGCTTTTAATATTTGGTGGGAAAGAAGTTTGGGATCTGTATAACTAGTCAGAGCTTGTTGGGCAGAATTTCTGAGGGTAAAGATGAGACACAGCCATACTTAAAGAAAGCCCTCAAGCAGAAGAGTCTCCTCTCAATTAGTGAGCAGGATTTGATAAATTTCATTTTAAGGAAATTTGTCATACTAACAGTTGCATTTCTGGTACAGTTTTGTTGGTAATGGACACTATACCTTTATTAATATTTTTCACTGTATTCAAAGAAATAAATGTCCATATTCTTTTTACTTTTTTAAGGTAAACTAAATTTATATAGCAATGTGTGCAAATATTCTTAATAAATATTTATTTATTTGCCTGCATTGTGCCTTAGTTGTGGCATGTGGGATGTAGTCCCCTGACCAGGAATCAAACCCGGGCCCCCTGGATTGGGAGTGTAGAGTGTTAGCCATACTGGACCACCAGGGAAATCCCTGTACAAATCTTACGTGCACAACTTATTGATTTCCTATTGATACTGCAATCATTTACTACAGTTAGTGGCTTTAAAACATCATAGAGTTACCATCTTTAGGAGGTCAGAAGTCCTAAAATCAAGGTGTGGGCAGGGCTGTTCGGAGCTCTAGAGGAGAATCTATTTCCTCGCCTTTGCTCCCTTCAAGAGACTAATTATATTCCTTGGCGCATGGCCCCATCCTCCAGCTGCTAAGTTAGCATTATAGCACCTCCCAGCCTGGGTCCATCTCTTGACTGTAACTGTTCTTCCTATAAGGGCCCAACCAGATAATTCAGGATAATCTCCCCATTTCATCCCCATTTCAAGATTATTAACTTGATCATGTCTGCTAAGTTCCTTTTGCCATGTAAGGCAGCATGTTCACAAGTTTCAGGGATTAGAATGTGGAGGTCATTGCAGCACATTTATTCTGATTTTCACGGTATGTTTTTACAAGTAAACACAGCTGAGTAAACACTACCCCCAGTTAATTTATAGAATATTACAGAATTCCAGACCTTCCTGAGGATTCAGAAAATAATCAAGAAATTTGTAGTATCATAGGTTGCTCATTTAGAGTATTGATTATCATTATTTAGAACTATAAATTTTCATAAGACATCTGAGCCTGGGCTGATGAAATACTTTTTAAAAGATAAATCTTGAATGGCTTACCCATGTTATTTGTCTCTAACACATAAATACGTCTATAAATACACACTAGTAAATTTGAAATTTTGAGATTTGTTCGGACTCCGGTGAGTGAGTGTGTTAAAGCCCATAGGTGTCACATAGATTTGAACTGACTAGTATTAGAGTTGCTTGCTGTACATTCTTTAGCCAACTTGGGATCCATCGGTTAAATATTAATGTCTGTCTGTTTTAGGAACGCCATCAACTTCAACTTCAACTCCTGGAGCATGAAACAGAAATGTCAGCGGAAATAACCGATTCTAACAAAGAAAGGTAAGATATACCGTCCTTTGTTTTATAATGGATTAATGGTGGACACACTGTGTTTGTGTGGGCTCACTTGGTCCTTGCATTTTCATCCGTTTGGTCATCACTCATTGCAGACTGATAACATGTAAAACACTGAACTGGGAGCTTCCAGCCACATCTTGCAGCCCAGGGGTGGTTGTTAGAACAGTGAAACACGTCAATGCCTGTCACTAGTGCTAAAGTTCTGTCTATAAATGTTCCTCATAACCTTGAGCTCCACAGGATGCACCTTGTTGATGAGAAAACTCAACAATGACTAATACCATTGCCGTGGAAATGAATTTTACAATGTCTTTGTTTCCAAACATTCTTCAGTGAAACCTTGCCTTGTCCCTTGTCTGTGAGTGTATAAAGCCCTGCATGGGAAATGCAGGAGCAATGAACTGCCTATTCTGGAAACCAGAAGGCAGAGAGTCCACACGTGGCCCTTTAGTGAAGGGAAACGAGGTTGGCATGTGCTGAGCATTTGAGCAAGTTACTTAATCTGCCTGAGATCCTTTGCTTCTCTGTGAAATAAGAATCTTTTTTTAAAGTGGGATGAATTAAAGTGATACTAATAGTGCCCATCTCATTGGGTTATTACTGTGAGAGAACTGTTCGCTGTACTGCCTGCCACATGTATGCTGAAAAATACCTGTTCTCCTTCCTCTTACGTGACATCAGAGTTTGCAGAGTTCTAGGAATCCTCCCTAATCTTTAAGGTTGTGCTAAGGAGGGACCCAGCAGAGATGGGAAGTGGTAAGCAGACCACCAGACCCTTTGTCCAAGTTGTAGTTTAGTGGCCCCAAAGAAAGAGTCCATCTGCTGGTTCCTTGGGTTTATTTGAACCAAGTAGAGTCTGAGGATAATCTGCTGGGCTTTTTTTTTTTTTTAACATGAAATATTTTCTGAGGTGGCCTATTCTGTTTTGATGGAGGAAGGGTGTTTCAGCATATTTCCCATTTTCTCAAAATAAATGATATGTGGAACAACTATAATTCCTGCTTTCCCAGTACTCTGCCACTTGATTTCAGATATGTTGTTGTGTTGCTAGACTCTTCTCTGTTTTCCTAACTGTAGCAATTACTGGATGTTCCAATGTTGTATTAACCCCCAAAGAAACAGTCTCTCATATCTGTAAGTGGTGCAAAAAAAAAAAAAAATTCTCTCTCAGCTCTTGGGAGGTAAAGTAACTGTCTTTACACAGGGTGAAAGTTGCAAGTGGGAACTTGAAAAAGGGTCCTGTGTTCCTTCTTCAGTGGGGTGGTTGGTCGGTGGTTAATAAACTAGGATACATACAAAGTAGGAAGAGAGCATCTTGTTTCTTTTGAGCGGTGACTTCGTGTGCTGGTGTTGCTGCATCGGTCAGGGGTTCACTGGCTCTGTCTTCTATCTGTGTTAGGTATCAGCAGCTGGAGGAGGCGTCAGCCAGCCTCCGGGAGCGGATCCGACACCTAGATGACATGGTGCATTGCCAGCAGAAGAAAGTCAAGCAGATGGTTGAGGAGGTGAGTCCTTGTGAAGGGTCATGGGCGTGAGATTGCTTCCTGTGGTGGGGACTCTTCAGCCCCAGAGACAGATACGACTCAGCTCCGTCTTCTGTAGTTCGCAGTGAACTAGCTCAGGCCACTGCTGTCTTGGCCCAAAGGAGGAGCTCCTCATATGTCCCCTTTGGACTAGTGATGATCCATCCCTCTTAAAGAGGGCTCTCTCCAGATCAAAAGGTTACAGTTAAGAAAGCTGGGAGGCACATTTCATAAGTTCACCCCGCTATGCAGGTGGGTGCCTTCAGCTCAGGGACCAAAGGGTCCTTTTTCTCTTTAACTGTATAGTATGAAACCAAGGTACATGCTTACTAATTGTTGGACATAGTTTACTATCCTGTTTTTCTAAATGAAAAAACAGGTAAGTTGAACATTTGTATTTCTCTAGGAGGAAAAAAAATTTTCTTTTAAGTTGTGTTATAGTAACCTGTCTCTCTCTTATGGTATGCTCCATAGGAGAAAATCCATGCTGTGTACAACACATTATCTTTTTCTTAATTAAAAAAATCAGAAACAAGAGCAGTTAGTACTAACAAGGTTATAAGGATTCCCTAGGGATTCATTCTCTAACTTGCAAAGAAGTGGTTTCGTTTTAATTAAACGTTTGGTCGGCAGCAGAAAAACTGAAAAAGGCATTATATCTGCTTATATTAAGCACACCTCTGAAAAGTTATTTGTTAATGGATTATTAAAATGAAAAGTATCTACTTCTAATAATTTACACATATGATAGATTAAACACATATCTTTTTTTAAATTAATCTCTAAAATGTTGGAGCTATGAGTGGGGCTAAAGTCAGGGAATTGTGAGGATGGGGAGGGACACCTTTTTCAATTGTGTGTAGGACATTAGATAAAATCTTCAGCCAAATGAGAAACCCACTAACACAGTGTGATTGGCCCGGGTGGAGTAGAATAGGAGAAGGGGGAGCAGGGGCTCAAATGGGGAAATCGTGATGCAGTTTCACGGTCCCTTGGCCCAGCTGGGCAGGAGCTCTGCCAGCAGAAGTGACGAGCAGGCCTTGCCCCGTATCGGCACTGGGTAGATGTCAGGGGTGTTTCCGAAGGAAAAGCATCACTTTGTCGCAGTTAGCATCTCAGGAACCGTGGCAGTCAGACTGTGGCTTTTCTGCTTCTGACTTCACACTCACGGTGTCTGCGGCCGGCTGCCCCTCATTTCCCCAAGGGGCTCCTTGGCTGTGGCATACTCCATTTCTCCAGCCTCACCACAAGGTACTGTCTGCATTGTTTCCCTGTCTAATATTAGAGAACGGTGAACAAAACCTCACATGCATTGGCTTCTGATTCAGTTTTCATCTGTAAGGGCTTAACGATTGGTCTTTTTTAAAAAATAATTTACTTAGTTTTTGGCTGCACTGGGCCTTCATTGCTCTGGGCTTCCGTGGGGCTTCTCTAGCTGCGGCGAGCAGGGGCTACTCTCTGGTTGCAGTGAGTGGGCTTCTCATTGTGGTGGCTTCTCTTGTGGAGCTTGGACTCTGGGGTGCATGGGCTTCAGTAATTGTGGCATGAGGGCTTAGTAGTGCAATTCCTGGGCTGTAGAGCACGGGCTCGATAGCTGTGGCACACAGACTTAGTTGCCCTGAGATCTTCCCCAGCCAGGGGCTGAACCTGTGTCTTCTGCATTGGCAGGTGTATTCTTTACCCCTGACCACTGGAAGCCCTGATTGGTCTTTTAAAAAAGACATTTTCAAGTTTAGAATTCTAAGTTACTTCTGGAATCTAATAAACATACCGATTTGAAAGCAGTAGGGGAATAATTAGGACTTCCCAGGTGGTGCTAGTGGTAAAGGACCTACCTGCCAATGCAAGGAGACGTAAGAAATGGGGGTTCGATCCCTGGGTCTGGAGGATCTCCTGAAGGAGGGCATGGCAACCCACTCCAGTATTCTTGCCTGAAAAATCCCATGGACAGAGGAGCCTAGCAGGTTGTAGTTCATAGGGTTGCAAAGAGACACAACCGAAATGATTTAGCACAACACAGGGGAATATTTATATATGCAAATAAGGAAGCATCTAAAGATCATTGTCCATATGTAGCTTTAGTGTCTCTGATGTAATATCTCTCAAATATAGCTGTTCTAAGTGCCGATGATGTCTGAAAGACCAGCCATTGAAGTGAAATCGCAGGCTGAAATTTAGGATGGCATCATCAGAGGCCAGCTGGGGCCAGCTGGGTTTCAACAGTTAGGTAGAGACAGAGAAAGAAAGCTTTAATTCTAAATTTAAACTAAAAATTACTTCTATCAGGTAATAAGAATTAAGGTATTCGTCCTGTTCAGTTCAGTTCAGTCGCTCAGTCGTGTCTGACTCTTTGTGACCCCATGAATCGCAGCACGTCAGGCCTCCCTGTCCATCACCATCTCCCAGAGTTCACTCAGACTCGCGTCCATCGAGTCAGTGATGCCATCCAGCCATCTCATCCTCTGTCGTCCTCTTCTCCTCCTACCCCCAATCCCTCCCAGCATCAAAGTCTTCCA